>OX243846.2:6600000-7062500 GCA_945859575.2 Herminia tarsipennalis | reverse complement strand
CTCAGCATAAATTTGAGCGTTGAGGTTGCCTCTGATCCAAATCAATTCAGTTCTTCCGCCGATCCAAATACCCGCCCATACCATGATGGTTCCACCACTATAAGGATGGACTTCCTGGCAGGATTTTAATCGCTGTTGGCGTCCAGGGGTTCTCCAGTGTCGTATACGTCTTGTATCCGGTCTCATACCAAAACGAGACTCATCAGAAAAGCACACGAAACGCCATTGTTCTTCTGCCCAATTTCTGTGTTCAAGAGCCCATTGATATCGAATCCTACGATTGTGCATTGCTATAGGTGGTACCCGTAGCGGTCTTCGGGAATGAAGGTTCACTTCATGCAAGCGGTTTCTGACTGTTTGGTCGCTAATTAAGTTCCCTGAAGAGTGATGAAGCCTCACGGCTAACATCATGGCGGTTATTGTTGGACCTCTTCGAGTTAAGATTTGAATGTATCGGTCTTGTCTCCGTGTGGTGCAGCGATACCGTCCTCCATGGCGCTCAGCCACGGTACCAGTGCTTCGGTAACGTGTCCAAAGTCGACTGATAACACTCTGACTTGTATTCAGAGCTAAAGCCACAGTACGTTGCCGGGAACCAGCTTCTATCATTCCCACGGCTCTGAGCATTTCTTCCCTGCTTAAATGACGTCGCCGCTCCATAATAACGTTGGTTTTAATCAGTAGTAGGGAAACAGTAGCACTAATAATGTCTTCAATGCGTTGTATGTTTTTATAGGGAAAATATTGACAGCTGATTTTCATCTTTTACTCGAATTTGATTCACAGTTCCTGATTCAAATTATGAAATGCACCAAAAAGGATCCATATAAATTTATAAAATCATAAATTTATTACAAAGCCACATCTCAATCTCAAGAAATCCGCATAAAAATGCTTGATCCCTAGACACTTTTGATGTGTGTAGTTTCGCCATGTCCGTCCCTCCGTCCGCAGCTAAGCTCAGAGACTATGAGTGCTAGAAGGCTGTAATTTTGCATGGATACACATACACACACTTACATCTACAAAGTGAAAAAATAAAATTACCTCCCCTATATGTAAAGTGGGGATGGGATTATTTTATTTTATTATTGGATAGTCCGTGGATGGTCCGTTTGTGAAATATTAAGCTTTAAAGTGCAAATTTTTGTAAGAGTCAAGTATCTCCCCCCCTGCCAGCTAAATGGTTGATGTTAGGTATGTGAAAAAATCACGGTAGTATTATATATACTGAAACTAAAAGGAAAACTGTCAAAGCTAAGTAGGGTTTACAAGTTTACGAGTAACAGCCTGATCAAATGAGAAGTAACAAAATTTTCGTACAAATTTCATTCAAAATTCAGTAGGTATAACGTTGTAATTATGAAACAAAAACAACAGAAAATTCGAATGCAGCAGACAGCATTATTCGGATGGGGGACGACTAAACTCTATATTGTACGTGGCCCGACATGGATTTGCCCGGTTTTTTAAAAAGATGTTTTGTTTCATCTCTTGTCTCTCATTATCTTTTCTTTTGAAAAGAGAACTACCAATGTGGGTCACATATTACCAGCCATCTTGTTAACTACTCCGGTTTAGCTAAATGGCTTGTTAGGACCCATTAAACAACAGACATAAACCCATTCTACGGTCAATTTAGGTAATTAGGTATTTTTTTACTTTAGATTTTACGGTTTTTACCAATTACAATAAATGTTAATAAACTTTCGCGAAAATATATATATTAAGGGTTTTAATAAACGCGTCTTAATCACGTGATAGTAGATAGTCTACCCGTGACCACGGCCGTTGCAATAAACAAGGTATTTTACCTCAAATTATTCACGCGATTAAAACCCTTAATATATATATTTATATATATATATATATATATATATATATTCATACTTACAATACATTTGTAAACGTCAATCAATTTTTAAAAGTCTGTTTTTAGCGAGTGCCAAGTGTCAACCTTATCTATCCGTCCAGTAGTTGAATTTTAAATTGGGTTCATAGGCATATTACACGTTCAATCTAGATCGAGATCCCGTGATTTTGATCCAGATTGACTGCGTATAATGATGGATTGACGAAACGCGACAATTAGTCGAATCAGGATATGTCAATCTTTTGCGATACGCTACCTTGATCGGATCACGATCTGGTTTCAACGCGTAATGGCCGCCATAGAGTAGACAGCCACGGTTTTCTTAAAAAAAACATATTACGTCATCAAAGCTTGGCACGGACTCTATAGGTACAAACTTTACGGAGGAAATTCTATAAAGGATAGTAAATTACATAATCACACCGCACTATAGGCATTTTTCCATAGTGCGGTGTCGAATGCGAATTTGGAAATGTCTTTACATTTCCAAATTCGAATTCGAATATACTACACGAGTGCCTACAAGATGTCGACAGTAAGAAGAAAAAGTAACACTCGCTAAGAGATTGTTCATTCCAAAAGATCGTGCACAAAAACGACCCTGTGATTTATTTATTTTAAGATTATTTTCCACGACATCGCTATTCGAATGGGACTTTGTCCCCCTAGGCCCAGCTGACATTGAAGAAGACATAACTTGATACCTTACAATATATTTCTATTTCCTATTCATCATTAAATATTTGAAGCGGCGGTAGCCTTATGGCTAAGGCATCGGTCTCGCAATCGTGAGATCGTGGGTTCGAATCCTGGCCATTATACTATAGCCGAATAAAATTGCAAAATAGCCGAATCCGACATAAAGACAGGTTACACTTACCACAAATAAAGCCTGAAACATTTAAGAGAAATGCTTAATGTATATCAATTCCAATATTCATTCGACTACCAAATAACCTTGTGCACCTACCATTAAAATTGTTCAAAAAAACTCTGTTTATGTTGTTATTAAATAAGAATTATTATAATTTAAAGGATCTTTTAGAGAATAAAACATTTATAAATGAAATCTGTTATGGATAATAATTGTAATTTAAAATATACTTGTTGATGTATATATCAGTTAAATAATTGTAAAATTGTAATTGTATAATGTTAAATTTTAATTGTGTAATGTTTAAATTTTGTATGTATAATATTTTAAATTTGAAGGTTATCTCTACATATTTTATAATGTTATTATTTTTAAATCACAGCTGCTGGCAGTATACACGTAGATTTGCCCGCCATAGCCATAGCAGAATATGTGAACACTCGGTAACATCGTTCAAATCTGGCAACTAGTAAAAATTCTCTTAAGCATGACCATTAGAAGTTCAATTCAATTTAATTCAATTCAATTCCATTTATTTGCGTAATATGGGTACAAATGATGTAACAATAATAGTAATACAAAGAATCACCATAAACAGCTTTGAGCAAGCAAATTAATTAATATTATTTTATAATCTAAGAAATCAAAACAAAGTGAGAATCAATTAAATACAGTATACATGTCGAGATTTCAGAATATGTCAAGTCACAGATAATATAATACTATACTAGTAGTCAAGTGTAGAAATTATAATTTTATGAAGTTGTAATGGTAACGATGTTGCCTTATACCTACTTGATTTTTTACCCTTCCTTGTCAGCTACGCAGATTGATATAAAAAAACAGCATTATTATTTTATCTTCAAAGATTTCGTTTTTGGTGAATATGCTGATAAATGAGCCATGGGAGGCGGGAAACAGGAAGGACGCTTTACATCCAACGAGCGACTGTACGGCGCCCATATTCAGCCTCTTTATCTTGCTATAAATCTTTCTCAAGAACACATAAAACCATACAAAATTTATCAGTAAAAAAATCCGGTTCAGAATATGCCTTTTCAATTAAGAATATCAGTAGGTCTCTTTTAAAGTTGATAGCTTTAATATATCGTTAGTAGGTTTTACGAAGTTTAAAACTTTGTTTCTTGACTCGTAAAAAATGATCATGTTTTTAAAAGAGACCTACTGATATTCTTAATTGAAAAGGCATATTCTGAACCGGATTTTTTTACTGATAAATTTTAGATGGTTTTACATTATAATTGAAATGTTAGTGATATTATAATTTGCTTTTGTGACATTATTATTATTATCATCATTGTTTTATTTATCTGGTTTTATTATGACATTTTTTAGTTTTATTTTTATTTAATTGCTTTAACACTTATTCGTTCGTAATTGTAAGAATTAACTTTGACATGTGTAATTGGTTATTTCGACTTATGAATGTAATTTGGTATATCAAGCTATTTTGTGATTGTTTTAATTTTATAATTTATACCTTTTAACCTACTACTAACCTCAATTTTGTACGCCAATCTCTGGCAGAATATAGTGAATCTTTATAACACTAACAAGAACTGTACTGTACCTATGTTCAGAAATAAAGTATTGATTGATTGATTGATTGTTTATTTTATTTAACCGATTTCGAACTAAGGGGTCCAAATGACGTGAGTGTCGAAAGAGGGGTGAGGGGGGGGGGAGTTCGAAAAAAAAATCACGAAATATCAGCAGAGGGACGGGGAGTGTAGTGCGTTATCCCATGTATTACAAACCCCTGTCGTTTGAGACTTACACTCGTGTGAAAATTGTTAGGTTATTTTTTGTACTAAAAATCTACGCGATGTTGTGGGACCCAAACATCTAAAACCTCGCCACGTATCACCAGAGGGTATGGGGTCAAATAGTGGCTAAAAACGTTATGTGATTTAGGGATATACCATAATGGTCTAAGAAATATATACGTACCTTCATCTGTTATTTGATCCTGACAAAGATTATATGACAGATTAGCTGTCCCGCGCAACTCCGTCTGCGTAAATTTTTCCCGTTTTTGCAACATTTATTTTTGCTTCCGCTCCTATTCGTAGCGTGATGTTATATAGCCTATAACCTTCCTCGATAAATGGGCTATCCAACAGTGAAATAATTTTTCAATTCAGAGCAGTAGTTCATGAGGTTGCCGCGTTCAAACAAGCTTTACAAGCTCAGCTTTATAATACTAGTATACTAGTAGATATTGCCTATTGATAAATCTCTAATGGGTTGCCTATATAAATCACGGGCTAATGTTGTAAACTGGCATTATTATTATATACACGTCAGTTATTTGTTTTTTTTTTAATAATACTAAAGGTTTATTTTATTCCTTATTTAATAGTAGTAGTATTAGTAAAAAAAATGTTTGTCTGTAAAGTCGGTTTACCGATGATAATTTTACGTGATAAAGTCATAAGAAAACATTGATGACATCGATATGGCGATCCTTTCGTGTTGCTTGCAACCAGCCAATAAAGTTAGTTCCAATTTCATCGCATGTCGCTGCTGCTTAACAACCAATCTATAACGTGACTGCTTAGCAACCAATAAATAACGTGACTGTTACTACGTCACACTTTTTCGTGCGTGTACCCGGTCATCGACTTATAAGCCATTATAACGTCAAAAAACGTATAATTAAAAAAAAGGTTAAGTCGAGCTCGCTCCTTGTTTTTTCTTATAATGTTTTTGCTTTAACTTAATGGTTTTCAGATTTTTTTCTTTATTTGTGTTGTGGGAAATATGTGAAAAATTTTGGAAAATTTCTTGATTCTAGATCAACCGGAAGTATCCTTTAGGTTTTTATACCCCTTATTAGCACGTGATTTAGATAGGCAATCCATTTGCAATTTATCAACCTAGACAATATATATCATACCTCCCATCTTTAAGATCAAATAATAGACGAGGGTAAATATTTCTTAGATCGGATCTCGCACAATGAGCTAAGTTGTGATAACAATTTCAACAGGGAAGAGTAAAATTATCAAGAAGAACTCGGTGTTTGTTAAGTCGCTTATTAATTTACAGGAATATTATTAAGGTAATAGGTAATAGGCATTAGGTACGTTTTAATTGATAGTAACCGCGAATTTCCGTGACTAATATACTGCCGTGTATCGGCAGTATATTAGTCACGGAAATTCGCGGTTATGCTTGATCGAATTGGTTAGCCTTTATTAAAAGTTGTTTTACCTATGATATCAATACTTATTTCATGAAAATTCAACTGAATAATGTCGCATTTTCTTTAAAATATAACTAGCAATGTGGGATTGGGTACCACATTCCTAGCAATCTTGTTAACACCTCCAGTTAAGCTCAATGGCTTGTGTTAGGATTAATTTACGTGGGTAGTATGATGGGTAGGATTCGAACCCGCGACCTCACGATTGCAAGTCCGATCCCTTAGCCATTAGGCTACCGCCGTCGCGAAATTGCAGCTACACTTTAGTAAAACTACTAGAACTAAGTACAAAGTCTTTACAATATCACAGAAAATATATATGAAAACTTCTGTAAAAATGTAAGAACAGCTTGGCAGCGAAAACAGCATGTGAGTGTAACACAATCTTGTAGCTTACATGGAAAGGAAAAACAATTTTACTGAAATTCTCTTGTGATGCGATGCATTAAAATATTGCAACAATATTGCATGAAGCTTGTGCATCGTGTCGTGAAACAAAATAGTTAGAAAATAGAAGTGTAAAGGTTGAGCATAGTACACGCTATGGTAGTTCTTTAGCGCATCGACATCTTCCGCTATTTTTTAAGGACATCGTCCGCGTTAGTGAATTCTAAATAAAATACAGGAGCATTACTAATAAACTAATAACCTCTTTTTTTGCCTGTGGTTGGCAGACGAGCCAGCGGCCCACCTGATGGTAAGCGGTAACCACCACTCATGGACTACAGGAACGTCAGGGACACACCCGAGCCGCTGCCTACCGTGAAGTGAAAACTCTCTTTAAACCTAGTTTCACAAAAGACGTGTTGTAGCGCCCGGGAAACACCGCAGCAGGTAGTTCATTCCAGAGTCTACACGTACGTGGAAGAAAAGAACGCCGGAAGCGATTCGTACAGGACCGCATTGTTTCCAGGTGGAATGGATGAACCCTACTACGATGTCGAGTGGTGCGGTGGTAGAAAGGTGACGGTGGCACCATGTCAAACAGTTCCTCTGAGCACTCCCCGTTGAACAGACGGTGGAGTACGGAAATTGCACCAAAGTCACGCCTCTGCTGTAAAGACTCCAGTCTGTCCGTGAGATTGGGGTCATCAACGATCCGAACAGCTCGCCTTTGGAGGGAGTAAAATGGATCAAGCAAGTACCTATTTGGGGGCACCCGCCCAGAGATGAGAGCAGTACTCCACGTGTGGTCGGACCTGTGCTTTATAAAGCACAAGTCGCAACTGGCTTCTTTACGTTACACCAAATAACTTATAATATATTTTTGGATCTACCACCTACTTTTGTCACACAACCATTTACCACACAGCTGAGAGACCCTGGAGTACAATCGATGTTTCTTTGTTAGTTGAGAGCCAAAACCCCAAAATAAACAATGATTTTACTCCAGTAAAATAGTCTGTAGGTAGTTAAGGTCATAACTCCAAATACAAGTGGTAGGTGATAACCTAAGGGTTAATTTATTAAATACTAGCTTTCGCCCGCGGCTCCGCCCGCATGGATGTCGGTTATCGCGATAAAAACTATCCTATGTCCTTCCTCGGGACTCAAACTATCTCCATACAAAATTTCATCTAAATCGGTTAAGCTGTTTGAGCGTGAAAGCGTAACAGACAGACAGACAGACAGACAGACAGAGTTACTTTCACATTTATAATATTAGTATGGAGTATGGATTTTATAATACTGATATTACACAAAGTTTTTTTTTTTATATATAAAGATAACTAGCAATGTGGGATTTTGATCCCACATTACCAGCAATCCTGTTAACCCCTCCAGCTAAGCTTGTGTTAGGAGTGGGTTCACGTCGATAGTATAATGGGTAGAATTCGAACCCTTAGCCATTAGGCTACCACCGCTTTTTTATATAATATTTAAAATATCATTCACAGTCATATACAAAAGATAACGAAGCGGTTCGCTTTTTACCTACTAGTAATCTTGATCCTTCCATCTAAGCTAAATTGCTAGTGTCTTATTTAAAAACATCAGTAGTAGGTACCTATAGCGGGTCGGACTCAAAGCTGTGACCTCGCTGTTGCATATTGGACAACCATCAGGCTCCTACCGCAGAATCTTAGGCAAAATCTGGTAAATAATCATTATAAGACGCCTAGGAAACACTTATAATTACTTTTTATATAATTAAAAGTTAATTTGTTAACTTTGCAAAAGCCAATCTTGAAACTCAGTGAAAGTTTGTAGACGACTTTGATATATTACATTAGCAGGAAATCATTTCACGCAAGAAATTTACGTATAAACTTTTACATTGGGAAACTATACGATAAGGATTATCGTATAATTATATTTAAAAGTAGTTGATTGAAAGACAGGCGAGCGCGTACTTCATGATTTGTTTCATCTATGATAAATTTATTTAAAAAAAAAAACTATTATTCTACAGACTCAATTCTAAAAGCATTGTCTGCAATTCTATCATAATGTCTTATTACTACTGCTCTAAATCGGTAAAAGAAAATAGTGTGAGAAATCTGGTTTATCCTGTAACCAAACGACGGCCTCTTTGGCGCAGTGGGAGTGTATCCGACAACGCAAGAGGTCGTGGGTTCGATGCCCACCCAGGATAAAACTTTGTGTGATGAGCACGATGGTTTATTCTGTGTCTGGGTGTTATTTATCTATAATATTTATGTATTTAGAAATATATAAGCATGTTTATCAGTTGTCTGGTTTCCATAGTACAAGCTCTGCTTAGTTTGGGATCAGATAGCGTTGCGTGAGTTGTCCCAAGATATATATTATTTAAATAAACAATAAAGGGCATGTGACATTCTTTAATTCGCACTGAGCTCATACAGCATGTATCCTCTCTCAGAGAAGAGGTGGTGTCCCCGCATATTACTCGTATGCATATAACATTATCGGGGTCCTTATTCACTATTTTTTTTTTCGTCTTCGCGGCAAGCCCGCGCGATCTGGCGCATGCGCGGTGTGCTCAAAGATGTCCGCGCGTATGCGCGATGCATTTCTAAGCGCAGCTCTCTATTTACCATAATGATTTTGACAGTTAGAAGCGCGGGCTTGCCGCGAAAACGGAAAAAAAGATAGTGAGTAAGGACCCAGGTCTTAATTATTTTGATGGTGATAAGGTGAACTGCAGCTTTAGCATGAATCTTTACATGCGCGCACAATTTATCTATATAAATAAAAATCAATGTTTGTATGTGTGTCCTACATGCATTCCAAAACTATTGATCAGATTGTGATGAAACTCTTGGTAGGGTGTTCTGGGGCCACCCGCGAGAGTTCCTGGCCCAAAAACCACTGTAAAGGTTGGCCGGGGTCAGTTAGCTTAAACTAAAAATACTTTGTGTGTGCATTTTAATGTCCGTGATACCGTTTGGGCGCTACAATGCATAAATATAAATAAATAAAAAATGATTTATTCACTTAGGAAGCAAAATACTACACTTGTGAAAAGTCGATTCTACATTTACTGGTAATGCCTGTTCGCAAACAATAGGTAAAGCCCGAGAAAAGAACAGGCAATAAAAACTCGTGGCCACTCTTTTCAAATTGCCAATGTTTACAATGTTTCTCTGTTTATAAACTGTATATGCAGGTAAGGTGCTGCCACCATTATATTATACACCATATTAGAGTACTGATGCAAAAAAAGAGGTCAATAATAATACGAGATCGGATACATCAGCCTCAATGGGCACAACATAGTAGGAGCATCCACTTACGATGTAAAAACTTTATGTTCTTAAATATTGGCCAATTTACTGCTACTTAATGAATAAGTATACATGTTTTACAAAGGAAAGAAAAGAATGGCCGTAATTTATCACACAGAATCTTTACTTACAAAAGTAAATCGTTTTCTTAACTAGTACCTAAGTAACATCATCAAACTGTGACAACAATATTCACCTAGTAAAATGCAATAAACTATACAACACAATACATTAATAGGGAGCAACGAACTACATCTATTTATCTTTATCAGTTAAATAATCATCGATTGAATAGTAAGCTCTTTGTATAAGATGTCTCTTGACTACATTCTTAAATTTATTTACGGGTAGACTCGATATGCTGACTGGGATTTTATTCAAAAATTTTACACCTAGTCCCATGAATGAGTTATGAGTTTTATGAAGCCTATGTTGTCCTACCAATTTGTCCTTATTTCTTGTATTCACAGAGTGAATATCACTATTTTTGTTATATAAATGTAAGTTTTGTTTTACAAACATAACGTTTGCATATATATATATTGTGATGCAACTGTCATAATGCCTATCTCTTTAAACTTTTCTCTAAGGTAAACTCGTGCTCCTAGTTGATATATCGCACGCACTGCGCGTTTTTGAAGAATAAAAATAGTTTGTATATCAGCCGCCTTGCCCCAAAGCAATATGCCGTAGGACATGACGCTGTGAAAATAACCAAAATATACTAGTCGAGCTGTTTCTACGTTCGTAAGCTGTCTGACTTTGCTGACAGCATATGCTGCAGAACTGAGTTTCCCTGCGAGACATGATATTTGGGCGCCCCACTGTAACTTACTATCTAAAGTAATTCCCAAAAAAACCGTTGAATCAACAAAATGAATAACTTCATTGTTTAAAACAAGATTTGGACTGATATTTCTTACATTTGGTAAGCTAAATTTAATGCATTTGGTTTTTTTAGAATTTAAAAGCAAGTTATTTGATGTAAACCAGTCAAGAACTAATGCGAGGGACCTGTTTACTTCGTCAGAGTAATCATTTTTACGATTGGTTTTGAATATAAGAGAAGTGTCATCAGCAAATAGAACAATATCGCATAAGTTACTGGTAAAAAATGGCAGATCGTTTATATACACCAAAAATAGAAAAGGACCCAGAATTGATCCTTGTGGCACGCCCATACTCACTGTTGATCCGGACGACCTTATTCCGTTAATGTCTACATACTGCATGCGCTCACTAAGATAAGAAGCAACAAGAATAAGCGCTGTACCCGTAATGCCGTAATGCCTAAGTTTCAGCAGAAGTGTACTATGCACCACACAATCAAATGCTTTTGAGAGGTCGCAGAAAACACCAATGGCGTCCTGCGAGTTTTCCCAGGCACTATATATGTGTTTTAATAGTTTAGAGCCTGCATCTACTGTCGAACGACCCTTTGTGAATCCATATTGTTCGCTATGCAGTAGATTATTAGATTTAAAATGTGTTTCTAACTGCATTAGTATGGCCTTTTCAAAGATTTTACTAATAGCTGGTAAGATAGAAATAGGTCTAAAATTACTAGGGTCGCTTTTTGAACCGGCTTTAAACAAAGGGATTACTTTACTGTGTTTCATTAAATCAGGAAACACGCCGGTATCAACACATCGATTAAATATTGTAGCTAAATGTGGTGCTATTTTAATTATAATGCAATTAATTAATTTAACAGAAATACCCCATAAGTCTGCTGTCTTTTTGCAATTAATTGACTTATATATTTTTATTATGTCATGGGGGTTTATAAAATTGAAACTAAATGTAACAGTACACTCTTTCACACTGCTTCTTACAAGTGATTGGGCTTTAGCCGGACATGAATTTAAGGAGCAGGTTGTATTTATAGGTATTTCAGCAAAGAAATTATTAAATGTTTGCGCTAGATCTAAATTGTTTGTTACAATTTTATTACCAACACATAATTCAAAATTATGATCGCGTGGCTTGGCCCGCCCAGCTTCAGCATTGATTATGTTCCAAGTGGCTTTAATTGTATTCTCTGCTTGTTTAATATTTCTACCTAAACGTAAAGACTTGGCAGCAGCACAAGTCTTTTTAAATATTTTGGAATAATTTTTAACATATTGAACAAACTTAGGGTCAAATTATATTGCTTCATACCATACAATTCATACAACTTAGCTCTACTTATTTGTATGCCAGTTGTTGCCCAATCACAAAAACTAATTTTTCGATTTTTATAAAAAGTCTTAGTTGTGAAAATATTATTAAATTCATATTTGATAATGTTAAACAAAGACGCGTAAAGGTAGTTCAGATCATTCTGACTAAAATCTATATTAGCAATACGGACAGAAACATTTGTATTAAATTTGTTTAGGCGGACTGTACTCATTGGCCTACATGTGATCTTGTTTACTTTAGCCACTGTATGAATAGGAAAAGTGACTTTCTGTCTGCAAAAACACAATACACTGACACGTAGATATGCAGATACACAGACACGCAGAGACGCAGACTATTCGATTATAGATTTAAACCTTAGACCTAGGAAGAACTTGGATTAGATCTTAAACTTAAACAGTCTACCTTTTGAGTTTAGAAGCCAATATCATGCTGCTCGCTATGGTCAACAAGCTTCTGAAGTCTTGCCAACAACTAGCAATAAATTAAAAGTAAATAACAAAGTCCTTATAAAGCTCTGAACTAGTTAAAGTAGCGATAAAATCGAGGAAACCAACTTGGAATGCAGGCTGTACTGCTTTTCTGAGCCCCAATGGTAATAACTACGAATGTTATACGAGCGAATTGTTCGGACTGTTTTAAATTTTCTTCTTAATGTTGTTTGCGTTTTTAAACACAGGATAGGTAGGTATAGGTGTCGCATGTTGTGTTGAACTGCATTCAAAGAATTTTAAGTAATCGCTTGTTTGAACCGGGAATCGTTCATATTTAGGTTCGATTCTTGGCTCAGAAGAAGTTTAGAAGCGGCGGTAGCCTAAAGGATAAGGTTAAGGAATCAACTTACAATCATAAGGTCGCGGGTTCCAATCATACCCATCATACAACCCGCTACTAACACACTTCTATAAAAAAATGTTCCGACGTCCAAGACCTATACATACAAAACCCACAAAATTTACCATTTACATCGCCGATCACTTCTTATCACTTATCACGAATTTTGATAAAAATAAACACCGAAACAAAAATTAGCACTCCAATTACACAAAATAGAAATGTATAGAAATAGCCCAGTGTACGTATTTATAAATAAACTAAAACTGATGCTACACGTAAAATGCTATTATAGTATTAAAGAGTTTATGGAAGATGCATTATAATATTATATTTGTTAATTGTATGTTTCAAAGCGTTACAAGTTTGTTATATTAATATTATTATTCGATTTCATAAACAAAGTTCCTTAACATCTAGTTATTAACCATATTAGTTTGTAAGTTTTGTAGCACCCTTACGGGGTCTACGTATGTTTAAGGACTGCCTGTAACAACATTTTGCAATAAATTAATAAATAACTCATTACATTTTAAATAACTACTACAGTAAGCTAAAGCAGTAGAACTTCGGTACCTATATCTAACCAGTTACAACGGATGGACTTAATTTTTATCTCGCATACGTACTTGCCTGCATTTCTCTATTAAAAATCCAAAAATTGCCATGTCAACCTGTCGCGACCCATACAAAAATAGGTCACAAAAACGCTCTGTAACCAACACCATTTGCTTTCATAGAAAAGTACATTCATAACTCAATAAAGGTCTTAACAATAGCAACCCCGAGCACATTCAGTTTATCAAGCAAAGACCGTTCACAAAATATGTTATTATTCACACTGCATAAAAGCTCTGAAAATATAAGCGACACGTAGAAGGACCTATTGAGTCCCTGAAATAGCTTATTCATTCAAACATCTCCTTAATTATATTCGGGTGTAACACAAAAATTTGTTCCTTATTATGTGCTGACAGAGAATACTCTATAGAAAAGGCTCCATTGTTTCCCAAGAGAAAAAAGATCCTCGAGTATACAACCACGGAGTCGAGCCATTAGTTAAACACCCCACAGCATACACACCTATAAATCTACTGCAATAAGAACGAGAATAGTTTGAAGAATATTGTTTAATTTGTCGAATCTTTAATGCAAACTGTTCGTGGCTTTCAAAAGATACTCGCTAAATAGGCTATTAATGCCGCATTTTAAGTTTTAAGAGACTAAAGACTTAAGATAAGACGCTGAATATGAAAAGAGTGTGTTAAGATTTCAAAGCCTTGGAGACTTGAAGAAAATTTACCTTTTAGAATATCGTCCACCTCAAATATGCTAGATTTATTGAACATTTTATCTGAAGTAGTGCGGATCGAAAAATAGCTCTGCCCCCCATAGACAACATAAGCTCTAATCGAATAGAACTCTGACTTCTTCTTTTGACTGTCTCTGTGGAGTGGGAGTATGTCCTACTGCTACGCAAGAGGTCGGGGGTTCGATTCCCACACGGGACACCATTTTGTGTGATACACAAATTGTTGTGCCGAGTCTGGATGTACTTTGTGTCCATGACTTGTATGTTTGTGAAGTCCGCCGCGATACAGGGCTTGTAACCTACTGCGGGAGACGTCTTTAAAAAAAAAAATTCGGAATGAGATCGTCGCGCGTGCAAATCTGCC
The DNA here is from genome assembly GCA_945859575.2 of Herminia tarsipennalis. NCBI lineage: Eukaryota > Metazoa > Arthropoda > Insecta > Lepidoptera > Erebidae > Herminia > Herminia tarsipennalis. The sequence goes on along the minus strand of OX243846.2, from coordinate 7,048,117 downwards.
AATCTTATAATATAGGTTTACATATTAGCGGTCTAGCATGTGCAAAGACGTCATTCTATTCGATTGTCTCAGGGCTCAGTGGTAAAATTTTAGGAGCATACGGTTCAAAAACGCAACAGGCGAAGCCGCACTTTGTGTGATATGATTCATCACCACTGAGGAAAATTGGTGAATATAAACCTCATAAAAAAAACTGGCATAACCTAGAAGTAAACATTCGAATATGTGGCCCGCGTACTGTGTAAAGTGAATGCCGTTCGTCATCACTCTAAAGTGGTTATTTCAATAGGCACGATAATGATAAAATAACTGGGATAATGTGACTTAATGCTTTCGTTATACAAACTACCAAATCCAAATTCTACCCTATTTAATACATTAATTAACGTAAACTGGTACAAACCACAGATATAGATAGATATAATTCAATTACAGACTAGCGGACGCCTCGCGGTTTTACCCGCGTAGTTCCCGTTCCCGTGGGAATACAGGGATAAAAAATAGTCTATGCCACCCGGGGTTAGTGTAGCTTCACAACGATGAAAGAATTTTTCAAATCCGTCCAGTAGTTTCGGAGCCTATCCAATACAAACAAACAATCAAATCTTTCCTCTTTATAATATTAGTATAGAAGATACCTTTATATAATACCAAGACATTCTTGAACAAATATTACAGGGTTATAACGGTCAGAATTCAATAAAATATGAATAAATGGGCTTAGACAAAGAAAAAGAAAGAGCAAAGGTAAAATAATGATTTACTATTCCAATAGGAATGTATGGATAGACACATAAATTGTCTAAGTGTATTGGGGGTCTACAAATAATGGTTACAATCGATCAATGTTCAGGAAGATTTGTAGTAAATGTGAGGTGGTACTTGCGTTATTTTTCTTAGGATTTTTGAGGGAAATATGAATGATCTATAGCAATCACTTTGAGGTATTCACCATTATTTGATGGATATTTGGCATAGACATGACAGGGAACTTATAAACTTAAGTTCATGAAGCTACGTAGTTCAATTTTGATCCGATATGAATATATAGTTACGCAAGTGAATATGACCTTTGATTGCATATATTATTATATCCACTAGTAAAGTGGATCATAGCGCGTAAAGTGCCGCGTTAAGAAAAAAAAATCTGTGCGGTTAAGACAGCAGATCAAACTGACGTGCTAATATTGTGTTCATGGTTTGGAACGTGGGCGAATCTTACATGTTTACCTAAATATGAGACTACATGTTATGAGTTTAAGTCAAACGGTCATTTTTCAACCGACTTCAAAAAGGATGAGGTTCTCAATTCGACTGTTTTTTTTTTTAATATTTGTTATCCGCAGACGGCGGGACGTTCTTTTTGTATTTGAAAGGGTATACTTCCAGATTGGTCACATTGTCATCAAAGTTTAGATCTGATGATGAGATCTTGGAGAAATCGAGGGAACTCTTCAAATATTAAAGGCACACTATAGTAATTTCAGTATATTTTGTTGTAATTCGTGCATTTACTCTTAAAAACACCATCAAGTAAAATGAAACTGGTGATGAAGACCACAGATGACCAGCGGAACTATTTAATCTATATTCATATTATAAAACTGAAGAGTTTGTTTGAACGCGGTAATCTCAAGAACTAGGTACTGATCCGAATTGTAAAATTATTTTACTGTTGAATAGCTCATCTATCGAGGAACGACCAATAGCAGCGGAGTAGCAATGAGAAATGTTGCAAAAACGGGAAAAATTAACGCAGACGAAGTTGCGCGGAACAGCTAGTAATAAATATTGCGGGTTGCGATCTAAGTACCGTGTTGGATACGATTCTTCGCGAATTGATTTAGTACTTATTACTAAAGTTTTTATTAATATTTTGAGTTAACACGTGATGCACACTCCAAACTGTCAAAAAATCGCTTGCTCGAACTGTTGAACTGTCAGACCCGGGCATTTTCATGTAACCTACATGCGTTTCGGAGCTAGGGATGGAGCGGCGTGCTGTTCCCAGCATTCCGAACTTTATGTTTAAAGAACGCTACATATCAACCCATATGATAGCCCACTGCTGGGCACGGGTCTCCCCAGTAGAACCTACTAGTATGTAGATCCTGGGGGTAATTGCCATAATCGCCACGCTTGGCGAGCGGGTTGGCGATCGCAGTAAGACTTTAAGTACGCAGAGGACGCTGCTTCCCGTCCTCCGGTGTGAAATCTCTTAGTCGCCTTGACGACACCCACGGGAAGAGACGGAGTGGTACTATTCTTAAGCCGGTACCACACGGCTAAGGGGCTCCTTATCTATACTAATATTATAAAGCGGAAGAGTTTGTTTGTTTGTTTGTTTAAACGCGCTAATCTCAGGAACTACTGGTCCGATTTGAAAAAATATTTTATTATTGGATAGCCCATTTATCGAGGAAGGCTATAGGCTATATAACATCGCGCTACAACTAAGAGGAGCGGAGTAGCGACGAGAAATGTTGCAAAAACGGGAAAAATTTACGCATACGAAGTTGCGCGGGACAGCTAGTTAGATATATAGACATTTTATAAATGACACCTTCGTCAAACAGACCGCGCAGTTAGCGCTTGTCATGGCTCGAAAGTGTCCCAGGCTATCTTCGCACTAAAGCGGTACACAATATACATTTAGCCAGAGTTTAGTCAATTTTACTACCATAACCACCAACTTAGCGTCTTTGTTCGACGAACGTCTGGTGAGCACACAACTTTCTCTTTATTCCCTTAGACAAGTTTAAACAACTTTAATGTACTTGTATACTCGTATATAGTAAGTACTAGTACGCCAGATAGGCTACAGCTGACAACAGCAAGACTAAAATTTTCACATTTGGATAGTCATTTGACTAAATCTTACCAGGAATGTTGCGGAGCTTCGACCCCGACTCTGAAAGGTCGGAGTTTCTGATTGAATTTGCACCTCCGACTCCGACTTCGGCTCCGACACTTTTAAATCGGTGGTAGCTAGCGTGCGTCATGCTCCTATAAGCTAGTTTGGCTTAGCTACCCCGCGCAACTTCGTTTGCGTAAATATTTCCCGTGCTGCTCTGCTCCTATTGATTGTAGCGTGATGTTATATAGCCTATAGCCTTCCTCGATAAATGGGCTATCCAACAGTAAAATAAATTTTCAATTCGGACTAGTAGTTCCTGAGATTACCGCGTTCAAACAAACAAACTCTTTAGCGTTATAATATTAGTATAGAGAAAATATGTATGAATGAAGGAAAAATTCTCACGGGTTCTATAAGATAGCGGGTTCGAGATCCGCCCGAGCGTATTTTCCTTCACACATGCCTAATATGACTGAATAATGTTTATTTTATTAGGTATCTTATTTTCTAAAGCTTTATCTCAGCATACCTATTTGTCTTCTCCCGCCGCCTCCGACTCCGACAAAACAAATTTAAAAAGTGCGACTTCGGTTATATCTATATAATTATTATAAAACCAACTCCGCAACATCCTTATTTTATACTTACAAGTCACACTACAGCTTATTTGTCAAAAAAGTTCACAGGGTCCTTAATCACTATCTTTATTTCGTTGTTGTGACAAGCCCGTGCAAACTGGCGCAAAAAAGATAGTGAATAAGGACCCAGGTCATGCGATTCGCCATTTGAAATTACTGTCAAATTTGTACGGCAGTAGTAGTTATTGTAATGCACGAATTCAGTATAAAGTATTATAATGAAGTAAAATGGCGAAATTGCAAGCAAAAATTGACGGCAGTTTTTATTTTTTACAAATTAATCTATTTTTAAATGTGGTGCACTATCTGTTAACAAATTTATATATCTGATATTTTGGTAATTTCTTTCAGTCTGTTTAAAGAGGTTTATTGAAAGAATGAAAGAACTAGCTGTGCCCGCGACTTCGTTCGCGTGGAAGTTGGGTTTATATTAAGGTAGTTTATGTTACAATTTAACTTCTGTGTAAAACATATTGGAAACACGCTCCACAATGCTCTGTGGCATCTATGGATATTAGGGCCTAGCTCAAATCAGGGCCCGACCTATGGCAAGGCAAGCCAAGCAAATGCCCAGTGCAGCAAAATGAAGGGCGACAAAGTTTATGGCGCCAGACGGTTAGAAGACAAATTATAATAGTATTTTACCAAAATGATTTGCATCACATCAAATATTACTATTATCGGTTTCGGGTTAAATGAAGCCCGAAACCGCCCAAGTACTCGCGCGAAATAGGGCTAGTGTGAGATAAGTTTTAAAAAAAATATCCTGGTTTTAAAACATTGCATTCCCGCGGTACTGTGATGCGTGTTCAAACAAACAGACAACATTCAAACGTTTCTAAAAGATATAGTGAATTAGTATATCTTTTAGAAACGTTTAGTTTAAATACTAAACTACTGTCGTAGCCGAGGATAGAACAAAGTGTGCAATTAGAGAGGCCTATGTCCAGCAGTGGACTGCGATAGGCTGATGATGATGATGATGAACCTGTCGTTAATTAAGATCATCATAAATTCATATCCGTAAATAATATACATATAATACATAATCGTAAGAATTTCAGATTTATTTTTTAAATCAATTTACCTGATTCTGTTTAATTTGTATTTAAACGCCATCTATTTTCAAAACTGGATAAGTTTATTTTAATACTTGATGACTTTAAATTAAATTATACTTCAACTATCATGCATATTAAACGTAGGTAAGCAAGGTATTTAACCTAAACGCGATTAAGACCCGTAATATATATATATATTCATAATAGTTATGCCCGCGACTTCGTTCGCGTGAAAGTCGGGTTTAAATTAAGGTAGTTTAGGTAACGAAATAACTTCTGTGTAAATATGTTGGAAACAGTCCTGTTGACTAAATACTTACTAAATAAAAATTGATCTGTTCTATTCTTTTAGATAGTTAGTTTGGTGTGCGGCTTAAGAAGTGGGTTTTCTGTTGTTTTTGTTTCATTCTTTCAACGTTATACCTACTTATTACCTAATAATTTTTAATAGAATTTGTACGAAAATGTTGTTACTTCTCATGTGATCGTAAACTTGTAAAGCCTAAGTACTTAACTGTGATAGTTTTCCTTATAATTTTAGTATTTATACTACTACCCTGAATTTTTTCACATACCCAACATCAACCATTTAGCTGGCAGGGGGACACTTGACTCTAACAAAAATGTTCACTATAAAGCCTAATATTATACACAAAGGAATCCTTAAATCTAAAAATAGTCTTCACAAACCCTAAACGCTTTTTAAAAGACCTATCTAATGATACCACACACGATGGAGTAGGTAGGTAAGAAAAAAATCATATCCCCACTTTACTTAAAAGAGAGGTACCCTTAAAAAAATAATGATTTTCAAGATTTTGTTCTTTCACTTTATCGGCGTTAGTAATTTATTCATGCAAAAGTTGCAACCTTAGCACTAACAGTCTCTGAGCTAAGCTGCGGACGGACGGCCATAAGGGAACTATAAGGGTTCTGTTTTGTCATTTTGGCTAAAAATGGGGTGTATTTCATATAGTGTTACAACGCAATACTAATAATAAAACTGCTGTAACACTTTAGTAAGCAAACACAGAGCGTGTCATGTGTGTCATGCCCGCGAAAATGTCAGATATCCCTAAAGGTACGGTTGACAAACAACGACCCCCCTCCTCCCGTCACCTGAACTACTCACACTTGAACGATGTTGAGCCATTCATTATCGTTGAATTGATGAACACGTAATCTCCAACCATAACCCCAAAACATGATCCTCGATGCACCTGTGTGATGCGTGGTCAAACAAACGGACAGACAGACAAACATTTCTAAAAATCATAGCAATGTGTTTCTTTTTAAAACTTCTTTTACTAAGTATAGAACATTATTGAATACAACGCCATCTACTTTCAAGAATGTTGCCGTTGTTTTGTTGTTCACAATTTGATTTCATAGATGGCGCTACATGTACTTTTTTTACGTGTGTAATGTCTTTTTTTTTAGACGAACACATCATTTCTGGAAATTGTCGAATACTTTTTAATTATAATGTAATATTGTTTTTCATTTCTACTACGATTAATTCATTACTCTCAGCAGTGCATGCAATACCTATAATTAATTGCATAATTTACTTGATTTTTAATATAAAAAGTAATAACCAAAGTAAATAAGTTACCTACGGTCGAAAAAATAACTAAAACATTCAGAAAAATATTAAAAAAGGATAAAGACAATTTAAATAAATACAAAAAGAACATATTCAGACATCAGATTCGAGCCTGGGATTTCGTCGTCAAAGTCCGCTAGCATAGCTTCGAGGCTATACTGTTAGCTACTTACTACGTCAAAATAACTGTTCTTATGAAACTTAAAAATGTTGTGTTTAGCTCCTTTTAGTTTTAGCGTGAAGTTATGCATTCCACGGGTTACAATTATAGATAATGTCTAATTGTGGAAATTTTTGTGATAAACCATTATGGTGCGACAAAAAATACGTTGCTACTCGTTCCCCATAGACGTTAGCGTAATTATTCATAGTGTAAATAATGTCCTATAGTATTTACTATAAAACTGCAAATTTTCATAAAGATCCGTCAAGTAGTTACTGTTTTATAACGAAAAATAGCTACAGACATTATCCCTTACTGCTTAGCTCCTATGGAATAAAGCGTGATAATTTATAGCCTAAATGTTAATCTGCATCTATTAGATTGCACGTGCAAAATTTCAACCGAATCTGTACGGTAGTTTTTGCGTGATGCGTGTTCAAACAAACAGACAGACAGACAGACAGACAGACAGACAGACAGACATTTCTAAAAATGCAGCAAAGTGTTTAAATACTCTTTTCGAACATTTCCTAATATTTTTTTTCACTAAGTTCAGCCATGTACAGACACGTGAAATTTACAGTTTTATTATATGTATAGATTAGCCATTTAAAAATGGCTACACAAGTACTTTCCTTAAAACAGGGTTTAGGAAATTAATCACTACAAAAGAATCAAATACATGTAAATGCGAAATGCCTCTTAACACCTCGTTTATACAATTCACCTCGAACATTGAAACTCAAAATATACGAAACATTTTACCTTGTCATCTGAAGCGGGCGTTACAGGGTTTGATTAATACTGACCCCAATTTTCTTACAAACGATATTGACCAGTATTAGGCCAACCCTTCGCTCGCCGACTACCCTTATTTATCTCTGTCCAAATGACGGTGACGTAGCTAGTTAGAACAATTTCTGTTTTTGTTAACACTCGGATATTTTGTAAGTGGCAAAGATTTTGCTGTTAATAAATAGCTACAAAAATTGGGTCGCAAGAAATTTATTATTATAAGAAATTTGTAGAATTCTGAGCGTTTATTCAGAAAATGTTATTAATACAAAAATTACTTACATTAAACGTATAATTCTTGTCTTACATGTCTACTATAAAAACTGGGCAATGGCATGTCGGCCTAGCGTTGAAAAAAGCAGGTATAAATCCCGTTTCTTTCAAATTGCGTTGTTTTATTCAAGTTATATAACTTTAATAAGACAACGCAATTTGAAAGAAACGGGATTTTCGAAAGTTTCAAGGAAATTTTGTCAGGGGATATTTCAAGATTTTTATTAACAAAACCGAAAAAAACGGAAAATAACGAAAAAAACGGGAAACATTCCATGTTTTTATTCAACTATTGAGGTAGGCATATAATGGAATGTAATGAGAAGAGTAGCATAGGGCAGGGGCTCCTTAACTTTTAGAACGGAGCACCCACCAAGTACCTTTTTAGGGTTCCGTAGCCAAAATGGCAAAAAACGGAATCCTTATAGTTTCGTCATGTCCGTCTGTCCGTCTGTCTGTCTGTCCGTCCGTATGTCACAGGCATTTTACTTAGAGACTACTCAATAAATATTGATGAAATTTAGTGAAAAGGTGTCTTTTAGTGGCCGCTACTTAGTTTGAAAGCTAAATAATAAAAATAAATATTTTTAGGGGGCACTCCATACATGTAACAGAAGCTGAATCTTTTTTTTCGGCTAACATCAACATGTGGCACATCATTCGACAGGTCTTTTAAATACATTATAAGGTTTTTAGGAAATAATCGATCTGAAAGTTGCATAAATTGTGTCCCCCCCCCCCCTTAACTATTGAACCGTGTCACCAAAAAATATTAAAAAAATCACAAAGGTAGCGCTTAAAAAATACTTCAAAATAAAATTATTTCGGACATGATCGAATATACCGTCATTAAGTTATAGTCGAAAAACTGCTTTTCTCAACAAAAGGACGTAAGTGCCATGAACATACACTATTCTGCTGATGCAATTATTTAAGGCTGCGGAACCTACACTGAGCATGGTCTGGCATGCTTTTGCCCGGTTTTTTATTCGGTAGTAATCCAAATGAAATGAGAATTTTCATAACTGGACACATTATTCAACGAGTTTTTTAATTCTTCTTTCTACGCAGGTAATTAGCCTAGAATTATAGGTCCTTGATGTCATAAAGCAATCTAATGAGAAGTGTAGCGTAGGGTAGATATAAGTATCTATGATTTATAAAACGTATGGTAGTATAGCCATTACTTACACTTATGTTAAAGGTATGGCCATTATGATAAGACGTAGGTATTAATGAAAGGGTAATTCTCGTTTTTATTGTGAGCCTGCGCCCGGTTCGGATAATGATCCCAGATGCAGTTTTTTTCTGCGAGGCTTCATTTTCAATTGTCAACAATTTTACAGACACAACAGCGATGCACGATTACGCTACAATATGCACAATTACGTCTATTCAATAATTACGAGATAACACACTACAGCGTAATTTGGTAAAACCGGGCAAGTGCATGTCGGATTGTTTTTGTTTCATACTTACAACGTTATAGCTACTTAATAACATTTTTCAATGGAATTTGTATATTTTATTTACTTCTTATTTGATTAGCTGTTACTCGTAAACTTGTAAAGCATACTTAGATCTGATAGTTTTCCTTTTAATTTCGCTATATATTCTACTACTGTGATTCTCTTCTTTCACATCAATCATTTAGCTGACGCAGGAAGCAAAAATTTCACTTTAAAGCATAATATTTCATAAACGGAGCCCTAAAACGAAAAATGGTCTTAACAACCCCTAACCGTTTTTAAAAGACCCATATAATGATATCCCACACGATGGGGTAGGTGAGAAAAAAAATCATATCCCCACTTTACATATAGGGGAGATCTCCTGGTCTCTCCTATATGTAAAGTGGGGATATGATTTTTTTCCAGAACCCTGTACCCTAAAGATTTTTTTCAAGGTTTTATTCTTTCTCTTTGTCGGCGTAAGTAATGTGTGTATCCATGCAAAATTACAGCCTTCTAGCACTAACAGTTAAGCAGTCTCTGAGCTAAGCTGGCGGACATGGCAAATCTATAAGGGTTCCGTTTTACCATTTTGGCTATGGAACCCTAAAAAAATAGACATTTTATTGTACCTGTAAGGGTACCATGTATACCCTTAAGTATGTCATTTGATAATTCATAAGGACCTACATTCTAAAAAGAATCTCCTCCTGTTTAGAAATCCTTGAAAACCTGCGTAAATTCTAGTTAGAAACATTACAATAGAAAGGCAATTCCGTTTCTGGTCCGTATTTACTGCTCAAGGAATCCGTTGATAGGATGTCTAACCGCCGTGATAATGGCTTCAGCTATTTATCTTTTGTCTGGCGCTTATTACACCGAGAAAATTTCTATGAGTGACAAGTTCGATAAAAGTCTTTGAAGTAGTTTATAAAGCTAAAATTAGAGTAGGTAGGTACAAACTTATAATGTTATGAAAATATATATATTACGGGTCTTAATTGCGTGAATAATTTAACGTAAAATACTTTGTTTATTGCCCGACGTTTCGACCGTATTGCAACGGCCGTGGTCACGGGTAGACGGGATTCACGCGATTAAGACCATAAGGTTGATTTCCGTGCATCGCGGTCGATCGTCTGACGCGCGCGGCCGATGCGACAATACTCAAAGTATTAGAATGTATGGCGCCGTTTCCGAGGTATGCGACAGACACGCGCGGCCGACGACTGAAGTAGGCTGCGCGCGCACTCTAGCTGTTATCGTATCGGTCGCGCGCGTCAGCCGCTTGTCGTACGTTAGCCGCGCGCGGCTCGCGATCGGCCGCGATGCACGGAAATGAACCTTTGCGGGTCTTAATCGCGTGAATCCTGTCTAGCCGGTACTAGGTTATATATATTATCATAAAGAGTACAAATCGCGAAAGTTTATCAAAACTTCTAATGGTCTCCTAACCGATGACGGTTACGGTGGCTAATCCCATCAGAGACTAGCAAAATACGCAGGAGATAGTATAGTGCAGTGTGTGCGCAGACACAAATACACTCTCTATTCCTTCACTCTCTTAGTCCGATGGGACGGAAATCCGACACAACCGGAGAAAGATTAGGCGCAACACGGCTTAACGTGCACTCCAAGGCGCCGAAGGATGCGACATTGTTCGAAAACGTTCATCCATCTTTGGACCGACGGGTATCGTTGCTTAACCTCCCAGATATCGCGATCTGTTCTGTTGCTATTGCTACTAAGTTAAGACTATACCCTTATATAGACTTACAACTATGGGTAACTACGAGATTAACCTCTGAATACTCAATCGATGCAAATGTTTGAGTCGTGCTTAAAAGTGTTACTATCACTGGCTGTATGTGACACTGATGTCATAAAAGTTAATGGCGTCTTAAAATTACGTGACGTTTTTGACGTCTGTCAAAATTTATTTTTTATACAAAACTCTTAGGTCAATTCGATCATCTGTCTCTTGTACAGGGTGTGTTTCTTGAACTATAATAGCAATTTCCACAGAATATACACTATCTACTTTAAACGCTATAACAAAACATTTACTCACTAAACTCACCCCTCGTAATCATAATAAACAAATAAATTAGCAGACATTTTATGACTATATAAGAGCATCGGGTATTTTTTTTTTTATAAGACGACTCCCGCAGTAGGGTACAAGCCCTGTGACGCGGGGGACCCAGACTCGAAACAACAATTGGTGGATCACACAGAGTGGTGTTCCGTGGGGGAATCGAACCCACGACCTCTTGCGTAGCAGTCGGACACACTCCCACCGCGCCACAGAGGCAGTCAAAATTTTATTAATGTTCTGTGATTTAAACTATCGAGCTTCTACACAATTTTGAAAATGGAATGAAAATTCTTAAAACGTTTCCTATTTTATTTGTTTATTATGAATTAGGTGGTAAATCCCAAAATAAATTTTATTTCATAATACAGTAAGTAGTAGTATATGTGGAAAATACGAGAGAATAATGGATTTTAGAAAATTCCACCTCTAAACGGGGTAAGAACAGACCCAAATATGTACCTAATTTCGACGTTAGAGTGAAGCATTGGCAAATATCAAGTGTCACATAAAAAAATCATCTTCAAATAGAACTCCATAAATGGATCTAATTGACGTCTAACAAGATCCTGTTCCAAACTTTTCATTTTCCTTTCGTTGATTGAAATGAGATTTAATAAAACGTACTCCTTGCGAAATGATTTTGAGGAAATACCCTATATTTCTTCTGGAAGTAAGATTAAAAAAACGAAATGAGTGTACTTTGGTCGCCCACCCATAAGCTAAAGGAAAATTTATTTTAACTTTTAATTAATTAAGATATGAGAGGATGATTTTTTTTTCAAGGAAATTTAAATCGTAGTAAAATAATTTATTTTTAAAACGTTTAGATGTGCCAGTGATTAATTTTATTTTATCAGGGATATTTTCTATATTAGTAGCTGACATTTCGCCCGCTGTTTTATCAGGGAATTATGACTTTGAATGACGTTAAATAATTTCAATCATTTGAATAAATTTGAGAATTTATTTGGAGATCCACCTGCCTCCACCTGCCATTAATCTATCAACCGCAAAGTAATAGGTCACAAATAGTCAAAATACGTTTTTGATAATTCTTAGAGACGGCAAGTGTTCCAAAACAAACACTTGGTAAGTTAAACTTAAGCAAACTGATACATTTATTTTCGGAGATAAATAGTTGTATTAAATTCATATTTGCTTACAAAATGTAAATCGATGTCGATTTTGATTCATTTCAAAGTTCTTAACGAAAAGGTTTAAGTAGAAAACAGATTTCTGTTTTCTGCTTAAACTTTTTCAGTTTCAGTTCTCCAAAGGGAAAACTGCTAATTTTTCCCACAACGAAAAAGTTTCTTTTGAATGTAAATTATCTGTAATATTTTTCAGTCGACCGTGCCCTTGATTTATATCATCATTATATCAACCAATTTATGCAATAATAGCTGTTGGTCGAGACTTCGATCGCGTGGAAATTTTGAAAAACAAATGTATCTCACGTGAAACGTACATTTTACGGGATAAAAAGTACTAATTGTCTTTACGCTATAGCAGACTAAAATATAACCCGCTTACACATAATAAGTTAACAGACATTTCACCAGCATTTTAAGTGTTCTTAACCGCCTGCTAATTAATTATGAACTAGCTGACCCGCGCAACTTCGTCAGCGTAAATTTTCCCCGTTTTTGCAATATTTCTCATTGCTGTTCCGCTCCTATTAGTCGCAGCGTGATATTATATAGCCTATAGCCTTCCTTTCGATAAATGAGCTATCCAACAGTAAAATATTTTTTCAATTAGGATTAGTAGTTCCTGAGATTACCGCGTTCAAACAAACAAACTCTTTACTTTTATAATATTAGTATAGATAATAGAAGCAAAAATATCAATAATAGAAGAATAGAACAGGGGGTATCTGTCCACTTCAGTCCACATTGTTTCGAAGGCGTTTCGAGACATATAGTTTGATGGTTAAATCATATATTCTTGGTATTTTGATTTTGTGGTATAACTGAATCGACCAATAGCGAATGTACACTGGTTATCACACTAAAGACACAAACGAAACATGAACGTCATTGGTTCATTACACTAATAGATAAAACGTTTAAAACTTTTTCATTTGTTAGCACTTTTAACAGTTATAACGTTTGATAGCTACAAAATAACAGCCATGTTGCCCACAAATAACTAGTTAGTTCTTACATAAACACATTTACGTAAACGCCTACACTTGAAAATTGAACACTACACTTACAGCTCTGTTTTCAAATAATCTACTTAACGTCTAATTAAAAAGCAAGTGACAACCGCGTTTATTCCAGTTCAAAGACCAATGGCAAAACGAGACGTTTCGACCTTCCAACCTTATACATATTGATGACGTGAACCCTAAACGTTTGCTAAGTTCCAAGGACGTACAAACTACCAGAATTGAGAAAAAAAAACTTTATAGCTCTGCTATACATAGGTACATCAGTTGTCCTAACTGACTGACTGATTCACCAACGCGGAGCTTAAACCGCTAGCTAGCGCCTAGCTACAAACTTGAAATTTTCGTACTTGAGGGGTACACAGACGAAGCTGCGAGTAACAGCTAGTCTTATTTAGTAGTAGTATTAAGGTATTCCAGACTATTCTTGTTCCAAATTTCGTCCAGATCAGTTGTAGCGTCATTGAATAACAAACATCCATCCATACATCCAAACTTAGGCATTTGTGATATTAATATAGACTAGTATAGATTATTACTTTTTAAATTTTTAAACCATTTTTATGCTAATTTTATACATAAAATTTAAATGTATTTAGGAAAGAATGATCACAGGCGGGATTTGAACCCGCCACGTTAGGGGTACCGGCCCTAAGCCGTTACCATTTTTATTATTAAACTAGCTGACCCGTGCAACTTCGTCTGCGTAAATTTTCCCCGTTTTTGCAAAATTTCTTATTGCTGCTCCGCTTCTTATTTCTCCACTATTTAATGGATGTTATTATACATATAAACCTTCCTCTTCAATCACTCTATCTATTAAAAAAACCGCATCAAAATCCGTTGCGTGGTTTTAAAGATTTAAGCATACATAGGGATATAGGGACAGAGAAAGCGACTTTGTTTTATACTATGTAGTGATAATATAAATAAGTCGTGTCATGTGAAGGCTGAACTCGACTTTGGCGGACATGTGTCGGTGACGGAGTTGATAACGGCTTATACCCCTAAGGTCGCGAGTTCAAGTTCCGCCTGAGATGATTTTTTCTCCTTTATAATAATTTTTTAGTACCTATAGATTAATTTATAAAAAAAAAAATACCTCTACCTACAGCTTTGCTAAATTGTTTGAAAGCCGACATAGACAACAACGTTGGAGTCCTATACCTAACACGTTCTTGCACCACCCAAATCAGCTCCTATTAATATTTAACTAGCTACTGTTAAGTAGAACGCAAAGCAGATTTTAGCAGTACTACTAGTCTAGGTTCTTCGTAATGGGAATAGTCACAAACACTACTTAAGTGAGGGTAACGTTTGCTACTGAAATATTAATATCAAAGTGCTTATCTAACTTAAATAATAGTTAAAGGCAACATGATTTATCAACCTAAAAATAAACATTAAATGTACAGACTTATTTATGAAAGTAATCAAGCACACACCTTCATCAAAATACGCAAAATGAGAGAACAACACCATTACCACTAACTCACAATTGCGAACAAAATTGAGGTAAAATATATTCAAGCCATTTGCAAACCAAAGTTATAATCCTTTGCAAATTGCGCTCTATCACAAAATACATGTACAGAGAGTCGGCTCACGGCTCAACACAAAAATCACACACACAGAGACACGCAAGTACGGGGATATCAACATGTGCTGTCTCGGTTGACAATTCGACCGAATTCTACTGAGATCTCTGTCTATGTTTGCGTGAGCCTGTTTTCGCTAATAGTAAGGCGCCGTTTATCTGTAGCAATCTAAATTGGTGCTCTATTGCTGCCTACATTCCGAGGTTACTAATATATAGCCAGATAATTTGTACGGTTTACCCTCGCATGTCTTCAGGTAATGAAGTGAGGACCGCATATTCATGACCATCTTTTGACGGTCTTGATTCGTAATTATCAGTGAGATAGGGGGCGCTGCGGTCGGTGGGAAATTTACATTGTCCTGTAACAAAAGCTGTTATCTTGTCTTTTTGGGGAGTAAATTAAATGTTGATGATACCCGCAGTTGATGACAAGTTTTATTTTTTATTTCAGAAAAACCAATGAGGTTTCATACTAGTATGAAAAAATATATATTGGCTAAGTTGTGCAGTGAACGCCTAATGATGAATGTTGAGTTTAAGGTAGGCTTAGGCAACGCTGATGATCTGGATGCCTTTGAGAAGATATGGGAAGAGAAAGCTCCGGGCGGGGAGACTTGGAAAAGTATGAGAAAGACCTTTACCCAGCAGTTGGACAACACAGGTTATTTTTTTTTAAAGTGCCATGAAACTGCATGCGGCTGTTGTGCAAGAGGTGGTAAAACCGATTTTAACCGGGATCACACTACATGTTATCCGCAATTTGTTGTTTCGAGTCTAAGGGTGCGTTTCTACTGAAGAGAGGACCGTGAATTGACAAATGACAGTGCTCGAAATAATCCTGGGTACGATTGCGAACACTATGATTGGTCAATCTTGCTCCGCTCCTCTCCACCCCGCTCCGCGTCAAACACACCCTAACTTTACTTTGTGTCTATGATGTTGATTGTAAACTCTAAAGTCTCTTGCGACTTAAGGATTGTGCGGAAGTTGTACCTACTTTAGGAACAATAAAACAATCCGAGCGTTAGTCTTGCAAAATCTTCAAAACGTTCGTCTTAACAATGTGGTTTAGGTAAAAAGAAAATTAGGATAAGCTCACAGATACAGCCGAAAAAGTAATTTTATTTTCGGATTATATTCACTTGTACCTATAGTACGAGATCCGGTCTAAGAAATATAAACCCTTACTATTGTCTGAATTGATAAATAGCAAAAGGGTTGCTTAGCTAAATCGCGTGCTAATAAGGTGCCTCAAAATTTAAAGGATACTTCTTGTTGAAATAGAATCATAAAATTTTCCAGAAAGTAATGACATAAAACACAAATTAAGAAAAAAAACTACAACCATTAAATTGTAGTTACATAATAAGAAAAAACAAGTTTGTACGGTACCCTCAGTGAGCGACCTCGACTTGCATTTAACTGTTTTTTTTTCTAATACGTCTAATACTGTTGAATAAGGATTAAAATAACCTTTAGTATAATTTAAAAAAAAAAATGTCTGTAAAGTCGGTTTACGGACAATAATATTAAGTGGTAATTTCATAAGAAAACATTGATGACATTGTAATAAACAACCATGCCTCTGACAGCTTTAGTTTAAATTAATCGCATAGCCATTCGCTGATAGGCTAAAAGTTTTAGTTCTAATTGTATCGCATGTCACTGCAATCGCCGCTTCGCTGATAGCTTTAGTTCCAAATGTATCTTATGTTGCTACAATCGCCCTTCGCTGATAGGCTGATACTATCAGGCTACCAGCAGGCGGAACGTGATACTTTTTCGTGTTTGCAGCTGGTCATAGATTTATAAGACGACAAAAAACAATGAAATAAGTGACGTGTGTTTATTAATAATGCCAGTTTACAACATTAGCACGCGATTTAGCTAGACAACCCATATGCGATTTGTCGATCTAAATAATATCTATCATATAATATTTGTTAGGATCAAAGCAAACGAGGGTATATGTTTCTTAGACTGGATCTTAGGCCATTAGGTTTTACAAAGGTCAACGAATCATCTGGTATCTTGATAAGTAATATGACTTCTAAATTAATGGTTTCAAATGTCAGACATTCTAAACATTTGACATGTAAAATTATTAATATGCCGGTGATCTTTAAATGTTTTATCCAAATCTAATACATTTATTTGGTTTTAAATTAATGTTGACAACCAGCCAGATACGCTTCGTCCGTAATGATTAGGTTACATTTTTACTACATAATTGGCTTCCTCGTATTCCTCTATTGAGTGTTTTCAAGTATGCGATACTCCACACGTCATAAGCTATTGCTGTATAAAAAACACGTCAATCTAGTGCTTATTCTTGTCGTTATCATCTTCATCTTAATCATTTATGTTTTTTTTTTACCATTTCTATTTTTTCGTTTGTGTCCAACAGTCCAACTCGTACATTTTGTCCATCTTCGTCATTGTCTCCATTCTCCATTTTCTTCATCTTCTTTATATTTTCCATAATGTTCATCTTTCCTATTTCTTTTAACTCCTTCATCAAACAAGAAGGTGTATGACGCCGGTTTGACGCAATATTTAAGTTATTTTTTAATGTACAAAACTAATGTCGATTCATTGTTGTATCTACTACCAGTAACTTCCGCAATGTAAGGTACATTACCTCAAAGGTTGACACCATCCAAGGTTAACAAATCAAAAATACCTACAGGTCCGCTTTCGTCCAATGTATATCGTGCTCGAGTTGTTTAGTCACTTGCTGGACACAAAATACCGAGAGTATAGAAAGCAACTTCGAACACGCTTGAGAAACGCATACGTAGAACATTGCTCATCGCTCAAATTGTGGGAACACCTGCAAAAACGTAACTACCAGTATTCCGTGTCCAAGAACGATGTCTATGTGAGCGTTGAACATTTTCGCAATTGGTTCAAGTGTAAGCAATAATTTCTCAAAAACTTTTTATTTACAACTCACATAACGCCATCTGATTCCAAACTAAGCAGAGCTTGTACTATAGCAACCAGAAAACTGATAAACATACGTATATATTTCTAAATACATACATTATACTCGTATCATAAATAAATGACACCCGGACACAGAAGAAACCATCGTGCTTATCACACAGAGTTTTATCATGGAAATTCATCGAACCCACGACCTCCGAGTTAGCAGTCAGGGTCACTAACCACTAGGCCAATAAACGACTAGCTGACCAGTGCAACTTCGTACGCGTAAATTTTCCACGTTTTTGCAACATTTTTCATTGCTACTGCGCTCCTATTGGTCGTAGCGTGATGTTACATAGCTTATAGCATACCTCGATAAATGGGCTATCCAAGAGTAATTTTTTTCAATTGCGACCAGTACTTCCTGAGATTGTTATGTTCAAACAAACAAACTCTTCAGCTTTATAATAATAGTATAGATATCGTATTTATTTCTTCTTCACAAAGAGGAACTTTGATATTCGATCCTTGTAGAAATAATCTAGCCACAATAAACAGTACTCCACTATATCAACAAATACACAAACAGTTCAATCAAGGGGTTTAGATCAATATGACCTGAATAGGGTATTCATATAGAACCAGGGAACTTAATTAGGCTTTATAGAAGCATATTAGAAATATTTTTGTTTGTATGTAGGTCTAACTTATTTTTCGCAACTTAATTCTGTTGTTTCGCCTGCGTTAAGTTTGATTTAGATTAAAATTTTGAAACCAATGTCACAACTTTATAATTGAACTAGCCGACGCCTCGCGGTTTCACCCGCGTAGTTCCCGTTCCCGTTCCCATCCTTGTATTCCAAGGATAAAAAATAGCCTATGTCACCCGGGGTTAGTGTAGCTTCACAACGACGAAAGAATTTTTCAAATCCGTCCAGTAATTTCGGTGCCTATTCAATACAAACAAACAATCAAATCTTTCCTCTTTATAATATTAATATAGAAGAAGTATAGATTAAAAAAAAACTTGTTTTTTGTTTTTTTTTAAGTTTTTTTTTTAATGAAGAAGAGAATACCTACATGTATTACGTGTATAAATTCTCTGTGTGCCAAATTTCATCATAATCCGTTTAAAGATTTAAGCTATACTGCCACCAAAGAATAGTTTTGTATTCAACTGTTGCACGATTGATGCAAACGGTTGTTGATCGTCTAGATAGCCTGCGCTAAAGTTACAAAAACGTATTCTTTTGACATCGAGCAATTCTTCCGGGGATACACTACAAAGAAAACAAAGGCACTCATAGACAGGCAGTAGTTAAATCTACTATCCGAATGACTCGAACAATGAAATAGTCAATTATAATTATTACGTCTCCATTGGAAAGTGAAAGGCTCTATAAGACATGCGAGACCAAACCGAAAAAACCTAATTAAAATTAAAATTATTTCAGTTTATTTTTTATACTTTTTCGGTTTATTATTTTAGTCGGCAAGAGCTTAATTGCTACTGAAATTCTTGAAAACCAAGGTATTATACAATACCTATATTACCATATTTACCGGTTATGACCTACGTTGCCGAGACGTGGACACTTATGGTAGGGCTAGTCCATAAATTTGCGTAGCGGGCTTTGGAGCGAGCTATGCTTGGGGTTTATCTATACTAATATTATGAAGCTGAAAAGTTTGTTTGTTTATTTGTTTGAACGCAGTAATCTCAGGAACTACTGATTCGAATTGAAAAATTCTTTCACTGTTGGATAGCCCACTTATCGAGAAAGGCTATAGGCTATTTAAACATCACGATACGACCAATAAGAGCGGAGCAGCAATGAGAAATGTTGCAAAAACGGGGAAAATTTACGCAGACGAAGTTGCACGGGACAGCTAGTTTGAAGGATAAAATTCGCAATTAGGTCATCCGACAAAGAACCTAAATTACCGACATAGGACGCAGGTTAAGCACGCTGAAGTGGCAATCTGCTGGCAATATCTGCTAAAGGTTCAATGACCGTTGGAGCAAACGAATCTTTGAATGGAGACCGCGACTTGGTAAACGTATGGTAGGACGGCCCCCGGCTAGGTGGACCGACGACTTAAAGAAGGTCACTGAGATGGACTAGGTGCGAAAGGCATAGGACCGGATTTTGTGGCGAAAATTAGGAGAGGCTTATGTCCAGCAGTGAACCAATACGGGCTGATGATAATAAGCTTGATTCATAAACGCGGCACGTCACTTACTACAAATATTTAATACTAAAAAGATAGCTTTATTGGGGTACTTCCTCGTGCTTCACTTGGTGCTTCGCCTGGGTGGAGCACGAGAAATTATATAACCTCGTGCTCCAACTGTCAAGTACTGCTATTTGAAAAAAATCATTCTATCTAATGTGCTCCGCCTGCGCAGATGAATGTGAAATATAAATGGATGATAAACAATCAGATACCAAAACTTCGGATGACAGCTGCCAAAATTTAAATTTAAAATAATATACAATTAAAAAAAGAACTTATTATTCCTATTCTTTTTATTTCGTACGTATTTGGCGACACCGATGTGTCATACTATGTTTTCGCTTGCATTGGTGGCATTTTTTTAAAATAAAGGAATCAGTATTTTATGACGATAACATTCTCAAAATTCCTTTTTACTCGACTGTAAGGAAGGGTTATGTTTTTCGCGCGTATCTTGTATGTGTTTATTACCTCATATCTCACAGACCACTGAACGCATTTATATAATTAAAACGTCCTTATTCGTCTTGACCGCCCAATTGTTCTTAGATAGGTGACATTTGAAATTAAAATAAAGAGGTGTGAAAAAAGTGGTTTCGAATACTGCAATATGGGTATCAAATTAAAGGGCACATCTTAAGAATTAAAAAAAAGGTATAACATGATTAAAAAAGTAAGTCAGCAACCATTCTTTTTTCAATTTTCAATACTAGACAATAGCTGTGATAAAAGTTAGTTGTTACATCCTGCAACTACTCAAAAGTATTAAATAAAAAGATAGGAACAAGATCTCCTATATAATTAAATAATTTCGGAGGCACTATACTAAGTTCATCGAGATTCATTAATGCCTTCAACTGCATGAAATTAATGAATTGTCTAAGGGATCTTGTTTCCATCTGTTTTGTGCAGGCGGTTTTTTTTTTATTTTTATTTATTTTTCCACTTTAGTTTATTGGCTGGCCATCCATGTCAACAAAGAAGTTCAATACCTTTAGTATAATGTTAAGAAACCTAACTGCGATATAAAACAAATGACATGTCCACGACATCATGACTTTCGTGAGAGATATGAACAGGGATTGAAAAATAGTACTATTTTTTCAGTATACATATTAATGAGCGCAAATGTTGGAAACGGTATAAGTAAAAGTTCAATTTACATTATTTCTTTAAGAAGGAAACTCGATAAGTACATATTTTTCGACTGATTTTCCCTTCATAAAGTCTGCAAATTTGTTAGCTTTGTTAAATATTCTTAGAATTTTTATTTGATTTCCTTCGTTGATTGCAAAAATAAGGTGACTTTGAGGTCAACAGAAGGTTGGATCAGGTAAAAATAAATGCACTGATTCTGGAAAACAAATGCAGTCAAACAAAACGTACCTTTATTTAATTTTGTTCCTTCATTATGAAACTTTAAATAGAAGCTATTCACTCTCGATATAGGAAGGTACTATGTGTTTCAAATGAGAAGATAATCGCGATCGCGACAACTTCACTCTGTACTTGTCAATTGTACCGCTAGCAACAAAAACTACCAAGTCGGGTCAAATACGTATGTGTATGGTAATGGAACGGACATAATATTTATTTACTTTGAACTATGTACCTAATATTTTTCTTTATTATAATATTAATAGTATTCTTTATTATTTAACAATCACCAAAAAAAACTAAGTAAATAGGCAAAATAATAGTATTTCAGTCAGACGTGTTATTTTTTTAACTAAAACATATTATTAAATAGTAAAATACAGTGTTTATGTATAGTTCATTAGAGTAGGTAGGTACTTCTGTTTAATACTAATGACACCTTTTTACGAATAATTTTATTGCTGACCTTACGTCATACAATGAAGTTGCAGTCGTAATGCGAATCAAAATGTCATCATGACAGTTATCAAGTTATTTGCAACGCTTAATACTTTAAACAATAACATTAAAATAATACTGAATTTATGATACCAATTAAGATTAAAATTAAAATGTATTATTCACTTAGGAAATAAAAATAGCGCTTTGTAATAAGGTATAATTCTATAATAAGTATAGTTATGACATAGTAAAATCAACATGCGTGTATTAGGTATACTTATAATGACATAACAACAATCCACACGCAACGAACATGCGTTTTAATCATCACCATTAAAACTCTTACGCCACCAATTCAGATTTGCAATAAACTCATCTTGTTGCTCAAAAGAGCCTTGTTTGAACTTTAGATTAAATGGCAACCTCTGATGGCACGCAATTGCATTAGATAAATACTTCTCTTTTTTTTGTTTCTCCCGTCTTTCTTTTCTTTTCCTACAGTCTGCGTTACTTTTGATGTCTTGAGCTGTTCCTTAATTAAATAATAATCTTTGTTGTGTCTCACTATTTCACATACCTAGATTACATAGGAAATCGCCTTTTATGCAAGGAATTGCATGTAGTAGGAAATAGTTATTTACTTTCTTATTATAGCAATCTTCAAATTATGTTAATTAGTAACAACATTTGCATAAATTGAGGAATATAATTATGATAATGATATGTTACTGCCTGGCATACTAAAAATATTTTCAATTTCTGATAGTGATTATAGTATATCCTCAGAATACAGAACAAGCTGTATTCTGAGAGTATATCGGCCAGAATCCTTGTCTGGCACCTCAAATTGAGACTGCGAACTTAAGTTTTGTTTTGACAGATTGATTACGCGATTGTCAAATGTCATAATCTTCTATCTAACAATGACTTCATTTCTTTGATAGGCTTATGAGCGATTACTTTAACTAGTCTAGTGTATAAAATCAAAGTTTATAATAAACCTATTCGCCATAAAGTGACAGCACCTGACGCAACAACGTCTGGGGGCCTAGACAAAGTTACATTCAAAAAGCGATGTCGATAATGGAAAAGAATTTTATTATGGAATTTGACGTTTGCTGTAGAGACAATAAACTTTTTTTTTTGCGAACGATTAGTACGGCGTTATCGAATTCGCCACGGAACGAATGTACCTACCTTTTCTAACCCCCCAGGTTCATTCACTGTGATTAGAAATGTGAAAGATCTGCTGCCTTAAATAGATATTCTGGGTACAACATTTTCAGCACGATTCAGTAACAAACAATCCATGATCACCGATCTGGATTGTATATATTTAGAAGGGAATTGAACTAGTTCTGTTAACAATCTATGAATTTATTTGAGTGTCAACAAGATTGCAAGATAGACTCACACAAAAACTCGTTATAAGACCTTGACGTTTAACTTTTGTAGGAGCTACTTAGTAAACTACAAACTTCATAGAATTATCATTGGCAGTCAGTCGCCTACCGTTGCACACAATGAAGGTCTCTATACTATTAGTGTTGTTCGTTACTGTTTATTATGTTAACAGTCACAAAGTCTTAAAATCAGTGAAAGTGATACGAAGATCTATTAAAAGCGAAGGACATTGCGATTGTGAGCTTTTTGACAGTCATTTTAACGACGGCTGGTTAGATTGGATGCCAGGTGCTATTCAGAATATGCAAGACAACCAAAATGAGACAAATGAAGCCCAGGATTCTGCTGATGATGATGATTTAGGTGATGAAATGGGACCAGGAGCAAGTTTAAGTGGAGATGCCTGCCCTTCGGGGCAAGTGAAAGTGGGAAGCACTTGTTCGGATGTGGATTAAATAATTTGAAAATAATTTTGCGTATTAATCTTAAAGTGATTCGTTATGAAGTGATTGAACAAAGTGATAATGAGAGTCTACGTTTTAATTAAAATTTAAATTAAATATTTTATGTGCATATTTTGTTTATTATTTTTTAATAATTATGTTAATGAATCATATGTATTTATTTAATCTGAATTGGTTGATTCTATTATTTATGTAAAAAGGTCGCAGAATGATAATATGTAGGATTTTTTCCAGTTAGTTATAGTACTTGCATAGTAGGTAAACAATCTTCAACGCGTAACTAATGTAGGTATGTACGTAATTCAAACAAACATAAAAACCGGGCAAGAGTACGTCGGACCAGGCTCAGTGTAGGGTTCCGCAGCCGCTGTTACAAATAAATTCATAAATATTTGCACCAGCAGAATAGCGTACCTATGTTCATGGCACTTACGCCCTTTTGTTGAGAATGCAGTTTTTCGGTAGTAACTCAATTATGGTATCATGTCGAAAATAGTTTTAGTTTAGAGTACCTATTTATTTAGGACCTTAATAAATACTTAAAACTAAATTTTATTTATTTTAAATACGTGATAACAGGATAAGAGCGAGATTTTGTCATTCAAAGAAGAAAACTAGAAAGAAAATAAACTTGAAACTGGCGTATGCACAAAATGTACATAAAATGCACATTCTGTGCAGCCGTCAGTTTCAATTTTATGTTTATTATCCTCCCGAATAAACGAACGGAGGGAAAGGAAAAAAACGCAAACGCGGATGTTGACTCTAGACAAGACCTTGTCTCGATATTTAAGAGGTGACAGTTCTAACAAACACCTACAGTACTGATCGATACATCGATAAATCATTTAAGGTCACCTAACAACCATTGTGTTACATATTACAAATAATTATAAAGATCTCTATCAAGGTATAATCTATACTAATATTATAAAGCGGAAGAGTTTGTTTGTTTAAACGCGCTAATCTCAGGAACTACAGGTCCGATTTGAAAAATTCTTTTTTTGTTCGATAGCCCATTTATCGAGGAAGGCTATAGGCTATATAACATCGCGCTACGACTAATAGGAGCGGAAAAGCGACGAGAAATGTTTCAAAAACGGGGAAAAATTACGCATACGAAGTTGCGCGGGACGGCTAGTCTATACTATAATATTATAAAGCGGAAGAGTTTGTTTGTTTGTTTAAACGCGCTAATCTCAGGAACTACAGGTCCGATTTGAAAAATTCTTTTTTTGTTCGATCGCCCATTTATCGAGGAAGGCTATAGGCTATATAACATCACGCTACGACCAATAGGAGCGGAGCAGTAATTAGAAATTATGCAAAAACGGGAAAAATTTACGCAGACGAAGTTGCGCGGGACAACTAGTTACAAATAATTATAAAGATCTCTATCATGGTTTATTATATAATTTAATTTGACACAACATTTTACTTGCCCATTAATATTATTGGTAACAATTATTGTTGGTGGTTAGCAAAGAAAATATGGCACCAAATTGTATTTACCTTAGAGAGGCCCTGCCTGTACCCAAGTTTGTTGGGGGGCCTGATACCCCATGCGAGCGTCTCACAATAGTCCTTTAGCCATTAGGGTAATGGCTAAAGGACTATTGTGAGACGCTCGCACTTTGCAACTGACTCTTCAGTCAGTATCGCGGGCACGGAGGTGGGGTGCTATTGCTAAGGCACATTTGGGGCCCCTCTAGCTTGGGGGCCCCTGATCATTTGTTGTTAAGACATATTATGGCTGTAGATCATTATAGTAAATAAGATTACTGGAAATAATATAAAGATCAATATTAAAGCGGCGGCAGTTTAGTGATTAAGGCAACGGTCCTGCAATGCACTGATTCAATCATGATGATCAAATGAAAGTATCCTTTATCACGCGTCAACATTTCATGTTTGAGAAGTAGATACAGAAATTTAGATACGAGTAAATAAATATTTTTATGTACCTAACGATTTAACGTTATTCTATCTTTGACATTAGTCACAGATAGAATAACGTTAAAAAGTCAGCCCAGTGTACGCAAGTAATTGTCACTATCTCTCGTACACTAGGCTGATGACAAGTCGTTTTTTTATAACCCTTGTTTTTTTAAAAGATCACTAGCAATGTGGAATTGTCCCACATAACTAGCAATCCCGTTAACCCAGCTCAACTCAATGGCTTGTGTAAGGAGTGGATTCACGCCGGTAGTATAACGGATAGAATTCGAAACCGCGATCTCACGATTTCGAGACCGATACCTTAGCCATTAGGCTACCGCTTAATGCGTAAAGTGTTATTTACATATCATAAAACAACAAAGTTGATTTTCCCTTCCAATAATAATATTCCGACAGTTACTACGCTTCCCTAACGCTACAGTGACACAGTAGGTTTTGTCAAAATTGGTAGACCACTTTTTTGGCCGACTGTACATCACGGTGAAGTCTTTTGTTCGTCGAGTTGACACACACATCGTGGTCAACGAAATGACGATTAACATGTGGGCAATCTTCACTAAACCGTGTTTCATAATATTATATTACGACACATGAAATAACTGTTATAACTGATTTATGTCTGTACGAACAATTTGTGTCGCTTCTCTGTTGGAACTGACCTTGTTACTTATTTTTTTAATATTATGTATTTTTAAATTTAGGTCTCGTATTTGAATTGATTAATCTACACTAATATTATAAGCTAAAGAGTTTGTTTATTTGTTTGAACACGACAATCTAAGAAACTACTGATCCGAATTGAAAAATTATTTTACTGTTGGATAGCCCATTTATCGAAGAAGGCTATAGGCTGTATTACATCACGCTACGACCAATAGGAGCGAAGCAACAATGAGAAATGTTGCAAAAACGGGAAAATTTACGCAGACGAAGTTGCGCGGGACAGCTAGTAATATTATATTACGACACATGAAATAACTGTCAATCAAAATTATATATACTACGGGTCTTAATCATGTGAATAACTTAAGGTAAAATACCTTGTTTATTGCCCGACGTTTCGACCGTATTACAACGGCCGTGGTAACCGGTAGACTCCTGATAAATGATAAATAGGGAAGAGGGTAGTGTCGCTTTTTGCGGGTGATAGAGATCGGTCATAATATTTGTTTGTACATGTGGAGGGCAAGATGATGTCCCACGAACACAATGGAAGGATTCTCCTACCAGGCGAGGTGATCATGCCTGGCGGGCCACGGCCCAACGGATAACGTTAGAATCTTGTAACTCATCAAATCTAGTCCAATTCTGGACAATATTCAAGTCACTAATGTTTCAATAATTTTATTGTTTACTAGCTGACCCGCGCAACTTCGTCTGCGTAATTTTTTCCCGATTTTGAAACATTTTTCATTGCTGCTCCGCTCCTATTGGTCCTAGCGTGATTTTACATAGCCCTCGATAAATGGGCTATCCAACAGTATTTTTTTAAAATTCGGATCATTCGTCCTGAGATTCAAACCAACAAACCCTTCAGCTTTATAATTTTAGTATAGATTAAAAATGCTGATACACAGAACTGCAAAAAAACATTAGGTATACCTACTAGATAAATATTAAAAGAATGGATGTTTATTGCTGTTTAACGCAAAAACTACTGCACGGATTTTGATAAAACTTCACAGTAATCTAGTTTTTAGTTCAGAATAGAACATAGGCTATTTGCCAAACTTCTTGGCAGTATATGATTAGGTATAAATGAGACAAAAGATGTACGAGTAGTATAGTCTGGTTATAATTATCCAAAGGTGCATCTTATATACTAACGACTTCGTGTTGATAACAGATAGTAGAAACATTTAATAGCTACTGAAGGTGCGATAAGGAACATAAGATTGTGATGTAGATTGTAGATACAGCACAAAGATATTGTACTGTAACAGTACACCCCCCTTTAAAAAAAATTTATGGTAATAGTGTTTACAATATAAATTTGACCTAGACCTTACTAGTTATTTGCTGATGTATATAAATAATAATGCTATTGTACGCGGTGGAATTTGATGACGCCTGTTGTGGTGTGATTTGCTGACGTCTGTAATTTTGACTTAGCTGTTGCACGAGTGTTTATTATTTTTTTCCGTTAAACTCTTCATTCTTCTGTCCAGTGTTTTCATTATGCCGTAAATTAGGATCACGCCGATTGTTAAAATAATCTGTCCCATTGCAACATTTCTTGTCCACCGTAAGTCCTCCTGGATCAGGTTACGGAGTTGGTCCGCTTCGTTTTGATTGAGGCAATTGTCCGTATTGTATGTTATCTGGTCCTTAGAACTTTGATTTCCCATTTTAGATGTCTTGTTGTTACGAGTAGTTGTGAATTAATGGTATATGTTAAGATCTATGTTAATATATATACGAATAGCTTGCTTATATCAGTGATTTTTTATAGACGTACTACTGGCTTTACCTTACGTCCCGATCGTGTAGTGTACGTGTGTGAATGCCTGTCGCAATCCTTTGAATCTGGCACGTAGTTTGATTCGTCATTGATCATGAAAGCTGGTTTCAATCTATCAATTGATATCACTGTCTCTTTATCCCTAATTCTAATGCAAAATGTTTTATCTGTTTTACTAATTATTGGGTAGGGTCCTTCATACGGCGGTGTCAGGGCTTTTTTAATTCTATCACACCGAACAAATACGTGTGAGCATTCTTTGAGTTCGGGATGCACAAATATAGCTTGATTGTGTTTTTTTCTTTTCGGAATTGATGTCATTTGTGTGATGTCCTTTTGAATTTGTTTTACAAACTCTTCGTACGTTGATAACTGTGCTGCTGATGACTCAAAAAATCCTCCAGGGAGTCGTATTGGCGTTCCATATGTCATCTCTGCTGAACTCTAACCTGTGTCTTCTCGCAAGCTACTCCGCAACCCGAGTAAAACTGTTGGAATTTCTTTTAACCAATTTTCGTTGGATTCTCTTGTCATTAACGCCGCCTTTAAAGTTCTATGAAATCTCTCTATCATTCCATTGGATTGTGGATGATAAGGTGTTGTCCTAATTTTATGTATTCCCAAAAATTGTGAGAGTGACTCAAATATTCTTGATTCACGGCCTTGATCCGTAGTAATGCGCAATGGACATCCAAAACGAGTAATCCATCCTTCGAAAAGTGTCTTGGCTACTGTTTCTGCAGTTATATCTTCTACCGGAAATATTTCGGGCCATGACGTACAACGATCTATGATTGTGATTAAATATCTCTTCCCTTGTGAAATCGGAAGTGGTCCGACGATGTCAATATGTAAATGTTCAAAACGTTGCGCTGTCATAAATGTACCAGGAGGTGATATCGTATGTCGTTGTGTTTTTGATTTTTGGCAGGCTATACATGATCTACACCAATTATTGATATCTTTGTTCATATACGGCCATAAATACCTTTGGGTTATAATTTTTCTCGTAGTTCTTTTTCCTGGATGGCTCATACCATGAATGGTATCGAAAATTTGTTTGCGAAAATACTTTGGTAAGTAGGGGCGGCTTTTTCCAGTAGACGTGTCGCAGGTGATGTTTATTGTGGAACCCGGAAGCGTAATGTTTTTGAATTTTAATCTTTTATTGTCATGTAATTTACTTAGTTCATTATCTGTTGATTGACATTTTTCCAATTCAGCGTAATCGATAGGTGATGGCACGTATATTTCCTCTATTCGAGATAAGGCATCGGCGGTAATATTGTCACGTCCGCTTATGTGTTGAATGTTGGTACTGTATTGTGAAATGAAATCTAACTGCCGGACCCGTCGCGGTGTATCGTTTGATGATGGTTTTTGGGAGAATGCGTATGTCAAAGGTCGGTGATCCGTAAATATTGTAAATTCTCTTCCCTCGATTAATCTGTGAAAATGTTTGACGGCCATGTATATTCCTAACAGCTCTCTGTCAAACGTAGAATATTTTTGTTGAGTTTCGCTCAATTTTTGTGAAAAAAATCCTAATGGTTCCCAATTGCGTCCGGATTTTTGTTGTAAAACTCCACCAACGCAAGTAGCACTGGCGTCGGTCATGAGCGCTAGTGATGCGTTGCGGGAAGGATGCGCTGTTAACACTGCGTTTTTCATGCTTTCCTTGCATTTTTCGTAAGCTTTGTCTGCTTCCGTTGTCCAAGGAACAGGTGAATTATCGTTCTTTTTTGAACCATGTAGATATTCGTTTAAAATTCTTTGATTTTCCGCTGCGCGTGGAATATTACTTCTGTAGAAATTGACCATGCCCAACAATCTTCTTAATTCTTGAATTGTTTTCGGTTTGGGAAATTCCATGATTGCTTTGTAATTTTCTTCGGTAGGGTGTATTCCTTGGCTCGTTATATGATAACCTAAGAAATCTATTTCCCTTCTGAGAAATTCGCATTTTTCGAGATTAATGGTTATTCCATTCTCGTGTAAACGTTTGAAAACCGTTTCTAAATGCTGATAATGCAAATCTTCGTTGTCCGATGCGATGAGACAGTCGTCTACAAATATAAATACGAAGTTTAAATCTCTAAATAAGGAATCCATGAATCGTTGAAATGTTTGTGCCGCATTGCGTAATCCGAAAGGCATTCTTAAGTACTCAAAAAGTCCAAAAGGTGTGATGATGGCTGTTTTTTCTATATCTTTAACAGGAATACAATGGTATGCTTTACGTATATCTATCTTGCTTAGTATCTTCTTATTTTCTAATATGTATGTAAAGTCAGTTAATCTTGGTAGTGGGTATTTGTCCGGTACTGTCGTGCTATTGAGCATTCGATAGTCTCCGCACGGTCTCCATTCGCCATTTTTCTTTTTTACCATATGTAATGGGCTTGCCCATGGACTATCTGACGGTCGGCAAATTCCGAGTTCTATCATATTTTGAAATTCCTTTTTGGCTATGTCGTATTTTTCTGGAGGTAATGGTCTTGCCCGAGCTGCGACGGGTGGTCCTGTAGTGATAATGTGATGTTCAATCTTATGTTTGGGCGCATTGCGGAGAGAGGACCCTTTCGTGATGTCTTCGTATTTGTTTAAAAGTTGCGTAATACGTGGATTCGTTCCCACTGCGATAGTACGAATTGTTTGTTGTGTCGCTTTTTCCGAAGTTACATGCGTTGTCAGCTCTGTAACTTTGTCGATAAGTTTGCGACCTGCTATGTCGACTAATAGTTTATAGTGCTCTAGAAAATCTGCTCCAATTATTGGTTGTGTAACATCGGCGATTACAAAATTCCATTTATAACATCGTTGTAGTCCTAAATTCAAGGTAAGCGTCTTCTCGCCGTAAGTCCTAATTTTAGTCCCATTTGCAGCGTATAGTGTGTATTGTTCATTTTGTAAAATTTAATGTCTCTGTTGCTTGCTAATGACTGAAATATTTGCGCCCGTGTCAATCAAAAACTTCATACCACTTTTTCGGTCGGTAATGGTGAGGCGATTGGATGGGTGGATTGCACAGAGTTTCGCCGTTGTCTGTGCTCTTATTCGTTTCCCTGGTTCCGTACGTAAGTCATTGGTTTCCAACCGCATGGTTTAATGCAGTTCTTTGCATATTTTCCGAATCTTTCGTGGTAGTAACAAAATCGATTTGCTCCTCTATAGTTTGTTCTCGGCCTCATAATCGGGAATTGTTGACGTTTCTTGAAATGATTGTGCGTGTTGGGTCGATAGCCATATTGACCTTGCTGAATTGCGTCAATATCTATCTGTAATTTTGCTAGCTGGGCTAAAATGAATGCTGTATTATTGTCGTTTGAAGTGTCGTTGCTAACAGCTGATATTTCGGTTACTTTTGAATTCATTATTATTTTGTCTGCAATTTGGCTCAGTTTGTCAATTTCCATGTCTTCCGTAACTGCTAGAACCGTAGTAACTGATGTTGGTAAAAGCCTGAACCATAGTAGTTTAATTGTTTCGTCACTGATTTTTCCTCTCCCGAGGACTCGCATTTGACGTAATAACTGCGAAGGTTTTTGATCACCGAGTTCTGTCTCTGATATTAATTTTTGAAACTGTCGCTGTTCTGTTTCTTCGTAACAATCAATTAAACGTTCCTTGATGTTTTTGTATTTATCTGTAGTCGGTGGTGAAGTGATTAGGTCACTAACTTGTAGTATTTCTTCCTTGGATAACTTTGCTATTACTGTACAGTATTTGTATTCCGGAATGCGGGATAAAACCGAGGTGCCAGCAGCTACTTCAAGTGTTCCTTGCTGATTTATGTTCGCCTTGCACGGTGATTGTGCCATGTTTCTTGCTGCGTATTCGTTCGTCGGGGTCACCAATTTGCCAAACTTCTTGGCAGTATATGATTAGGTATAAATGAGACAAAAGATGTAGTATAGTCTGGTTATAATTATCCAAAGGTGCATACTAACGACTTCGTGTTGATAACAGATAGTAGAAACATTTAATAGATACTGAACGTGCGATAAGGAACATAAGATTGTGATGTAGATTGTAGATACAGCACAAAGATATTGTACTGTAACAGGCTACATAAATCAAACATAACGCGGTCGGAGTCGCTGTAAAACTCAAGCGTTATATAATTTAAAAAATACACACCTATAATACAAATGGCACATGAACATGTTAACAGAGACTCAAATATACAATACTTACCTTCTCGTCACATCACCAACGAATCTTTTGATCAAAAGCCGAATTCAAATCTTATCAAATAAGGCCTTGTATTTGGATTATGACTTAATATTTATCTACTGTCACAATGTCTAAATCATGTTGGTTACCACATTATTATTTTAGAATACATTAGTCTTTTGTTCATATTTAGGACGATACTTGACATTTACCAATGCTTCGTTGAGTTGGTTTAACGTAGATGATTGTCATAATATTTCTAGTGGACGCTTCTAAGAAATTACATCTTACTTCAATTCATAAATCAGAAATTTGGGATGAATGTTTGATAAGCATGCAAGAATGGCGGAACGTAAAACGTATGGCATACAGATATATCTTAAACAGATAAAGTTATAGTCAGATGATTTTCATAATATTTCTAGTGGACGCTTCTAAGTAATTACATTTTACTTCAATTCATAAATCAGATATTTGGGATGAATGTTTGATAAGCGTGCAAGAATGGCTGAACGTAAAAACATATGGCATACAGATATATCTATAACTTAAATAGTTATAGTCAGATGATTTTCATAATATTTCTAGTGGATGCTTCTAAGTAATTACATTTTACTTCAATTCATAAATCAGATATTTGGGATGAATGTTTGATAAGCGTGCAAGAATGGCTGAACGTAAAAACATATGACATACAGATATATCTTATACAGATATAGTTATAGTCATACGATTTTCATAATATTTTTAGTTGACGCTTTTAAAAGAAATTACATCTTACAATTCATAAATCAGAATTTATTGTTGAATGATTTTTAAGCATGCAAGAATGGCTGAACGGAAAAACATATGGCATACAGATATATCTTAAACAGATATAGTTATAGTCAGAGGCGTAGCTACCTCCATATCAGCTGTGTTCATTATGCAGGGCCCTCAGGCTACAGGGGCTTCGTGCATGCGTTAGCATTTGCACCTCTACTAAAATCAATGAATAGTCCAGCCACTTTCATTTTTTCGTTCATCGTGCCGACTACATCGTTCACTAAGGTATTTATGGCATCCAAGGTGCCTACTTCTTTTAGATACTCAAACTTTTTATTATTCAATATTCCTTTTAATTTAAAGTGGGACACAAGTAACTCTTAAAGATTTTTTCAAAAAATTTCAACATGGTAGGAAACAAAGAATTAGGTCGATAGTTTTTCGGCTCAGTTTTCGCGCTCTTTTTGTAAAACTACTTTGGCCGTTTTCAGCTGATCTGGAAAATCAGATTCATTTATACAAATTTTAAATAACTTTGAGAGCTCACTTGCAGTAACTTAGGCGTTTGGGTCTTTAAGCACTTGAGCCCCCAACAAATTTTGATGGACCCATCTAACGCAAGCCACGGCTCTGATTATAGTCTAGAATAGCATAGATAGGTATAGACTACGTTTTATTATACTACTTCTATACTAATATTATAAAGCTGAAGAGTTTGTTTGTTTGAACGCGGTAATCTCAGGAACTACTGATTCGAATTGAAAAATCTTTCACTGTTGGATAGCCCATTTATCGAGGAAGGTTATAGGCTATATAACATCACGCTACGACCAATAGGAGTAGAGAAGCAATAAGAAATGTTACAAAAACGGGGAAAATTTACGCAGACAAAATTGTGCGGGACAGCTAGTATATTATAAAGCTGAAGAGTATGTTTGTTTGAACGCGGTCAACTCAGGAACTACAGATTCGAATTTAAAAAATCGTTCACTGTTGGATAGCCCATTTATCGAGTAAGGCTATAGGCTGTATAACATCACGCTACGACCAATGGGAGCGGAGCAGCAATGAGAAATGTTACAAAAACGGGGGAAATTTACGCAGACGAAGTTGCGCGGGACAGCTAGTTTCCCAATAAAATGGTTCCAAAAGAACAAACTTACGGGCAGCAGCTAGTTTTACACTAGATCTATTTCTAACGTACCTTCCTACCTACATACTACATCAATTACATATTTAATTCTTGGAATCTATTCAGCATTTTTATTTAATTTATAGCTTTCAAGGCGCTAAAATATTTATTATCAAATTTATTTACGAGTACTATAAATACGAGTGCACATAACACTTACGTCCTTTTGTTAAAAAGCACAGATTTTCGGCAATAACTCAAAGACGGTATATCCGATCTTGTTGTAAATATTTTTTGTTAAAAGTATTTATTAAGCGTTACCTACCTTTGTATTTTTTTGGGCATACGGTTTAAAAGATAAAGGAGGGGGAGGGACACAATTTTTGCAGCTTTAGAAGCAATTATTTCTGAAAATATTCATTTAATCAACAAAGTTTATTAAAAATCTTAGATTTTTTTTCTGACCTGTCGAATGATGTGCCGCACGTAGATGTTTAGTGAAAAAAATATGTTCAACTTCTGTTACATATATGGAGTGCCCCCTAGAAATATTTTTTGTATACTTTGACTATTAAACTAAGCAGTTTATACAAGTTACATATACTTCAAATTTAATTCCTATTTTTCAAACGGAACTTTAAATGCCTATGACATAAGGATAGACTGACTGCTGATTGCTGTCTAAGCGGTGACTGACATCAAACTCATCTTTATCACACTTCACACTTATATTATAAAGGCGAAAGTTTGTGAGTATGTGAGTGTGTATGTTTGTTACTTCTTCACGTCTAAAGGGCTGAAGCGATTTTCATAAAATTTGGTATAGAGTTAGCTGACACCCTGGATTAACACATATGCTAATAAGCCGCGGGTAACACCGCAGGGCACAGCTAGCTAATAAATAAATGTGAATGTAAGTTTGTTTGTTACGCTTTCACGCGAAAACTACTCAACCGATCATCATGAAACTTTGTACACATATTCTTGGAGGTATTAGAAGTAACATAGGATTATAAAAAAGGGGGAAAATTTACGCAGACGAAGTTGCGCGGGACAGCTAGTAGCTAATAAAGACACGTACAGTCAGGCATCGGTCTAACCACTGACAAAAATTATTAAAATATTTAAATAACTTCTGGACCATAAATCCATTAGGCTACGAGTGCACAATCAGTTTACCGTCATTCTGACATCATTCATGGACTGAACTGACGCCATAATAAGCATGTAACCTCCGTCTAACGTCTTGAATTTTTTTATCTTCAATCCCTAATCCTGTTAATTAGTTTCACCTTATTTCTAAAATCAGAGAGACTTGTACTACAAGTCTATCTAGTCTTACATAGCAAACATTTCAAAGTACAACTCGACCAAGCTACGTTTGCACCTCACATCGATTACGTCACACTGACGCCTAGGTACGGTCTGCAAAATAGGATTCGCTATGACGTTAAAAAAACCGGGCAAGAGCATGTCGGACCATGCTCAGTTGGAACCCTACGTTCCGCAGCATTAAATAATTGCATGAGCAGAATAGCGTATGTTCATGGCACTTACGCCCTTTTGTTGAGAAATGCAGTT
This sequence comes from Herminia tarsipennalis, assembly GCA_945859575.2. Taxonomy (NCBI): domain Eukaryota; kingdom Metazoa; phylum Arthropoda; class Insecta; order Lepidoptera; family Erebidae; genus Herminia; species Herminia tarsipennalis. The sequence goes on along the minus strand of OX243846.2, from coordinate 7,012,473 downwards.
TTTCGGCTATAACTCAATGACGGTATATTCGATCATGTCCAAAATAATTTTAGTTTAAAGTATTTGTTAAGCGCTAACTTTGAAATTTTTTTCCTATTTTTTTTTTTTCTTATTTTTTGGTCACACGGTTCAAAAGTTAAGGGACACATTTCTGCAATTTTCAGAGCGATTATTTCCAAAAACTAAATATAATTACTTAATTTTTTAACTCAGTCAAAAAAAAATTAGAAACCTTAAAATATTAAAGACCAGTCGAATGATGTACCTCACGTTGATATTAGGCGAAAAAAAAAATCAGCTTAGCTTATACATGTATGGAGTGCCCCCCTAAAAATATTAATTTTTATTATTTAGCTATCAAACAAGTAGCGGCCACTATAAGACACCTTTTCACCAAATTTCATCAATATTTATGATAAGTCTCTGAGTAAAATGCCTGTGATATACGGACGGACAGACAGGCAGACAGACGGACATGACGAAACTACAAGGATTCCGTTTTTTGCCATTTTGGCTACGGAGCCCTAAAAAGTATACAAAATGTTTGTTAGACTTTTTATTTACTAGGCATTTATTGTTTTTAACATTATATTAAACATGGAAAGCCGGCGGGGCGCCGAATTCCGGCGAGTTGAAACTTAGTGATAGCACCTATTTCCATACATGCATACCTATTATAAAATATACTCCCTCGCCGTGTGTGTCTGTCCGTATTTTCGCGATAATCTCAAAAACTACTGAACGGATTCCATCTCATATCAAACAGATTCATTTCCGAATAGTTTTTAAATAGGTATAAATACATGCTTAATAAGTAAATAGATTGTGGGAAAAACTCAGTGGCTTTGGCCACTAATTATGTTAATATTTTTTTAGCACATTTGTGTTAGTATATTTATTATACAATAAACGATAATTAATGACAAACAAAACCATATAATCGATGAGGTTCGATTTATTCATTCTCTTTTCATAATTATGTCAGTTAAAACTTAAAAGAAGGGTTTTTTACTACGTATAGCGCCATCTCTGCTATAGCTTGCGAACTGACTAGGTAGTCAAGCTATGCGAAATAGATGGCACTACGGAACACTATGTTGATGTTGACAAAGACCATAAAACTACTACTTTTCGCAGCACTTATTTATTGAAGCGTCGTTAATAATATATTACAAACTTTCATAATTTGGGTGGCTTAACATGGCACCTACGAGGCATAAAGCAAAATTTTAAAAAGGTGATGGGTTCGTACGAAAAATGGAATCCCAAATAATGTGACCGACTCCATGGACTTCTTAAAGCGCCTGCTAAACGTTAACTGTATTGACATAAGCCCTAAAATAAACCAAGGTTCAGTGTTTTTAAAGAAAACCGGAACAGATAATTATTAAATTATGTTGTATAGACAGGTATTTTCATTTTCTTATTGATGCCATCAGGCTTTTCCAATTTTTATACATTATTTATTATTGATAATAAATAATAGTATGTGGATACCTGCCTACTCTATTTACTTTATGAATAGTTACAAAATGTTTAAAGCACAAGTTAACAGATGGCGCTGACTATCTTGTTACCCGAGTTGTAAACCCTGTCATAGGAATTTATATTAACAAAGTTTCAATTTATTCAGATCAATATTCCTCGCTTAAGAACACTTGAATTAAAAAGCTTTTGTGATACTGATCCATGTTGGCGTTACTGCTATTTTATCCGGTTCAAGCAAAAGTGGACTTTAAGGTGACGAACCTTTTCATGTCGCGACTGTCCATAACCACTATAATTATGTATTCTAAGGGGCGTCTAAACGGGCCATTTTTACGGCAATTTGTGGCGGCACTATTGGCAACTAATTGCTCGACCAATAATTACAATATGTCTACAATTCGAGCTACACAACCCGGCAACAATAAAATAAAGAGCGACTGAAACAACAACAAAGTTAGCCGGGCAACATTGCGGAAAATCGATCGCTCAGCGATCGTCCGGCAACCATCAAATCAATATTGGAGTTTAGACGCCCCTTTAGGTGGTATAAAGATCACCGGATCGCTAGTTTTCTTTATACAGTTTAAAGTTTAAACCAAAGTCGTTTCCCGCTGTATGTCCTTGGGCGTCCTAGTCGATGATTCTACCAAACAAATGCGCGTAGGTGATTACTCCTCTGTATAAGGTCGAATGTCAATGCTTAAAATTAATAACAATTCGTTTTAACATAAACTAGGCTTGTAGAAAGCGATAATTGAAAATAAATTAATATTTTAAAAGTTATAAGCCTTAAAACACTTAAGAATTTTAATATATTTTTTAGCGAAATTTCAAACTTGTAAGGTTTTCTCCGTCATTTACATAATGGCTTCGGATTTTTTTTTTTATTTATTGATAACAAGCAATGCGGGATTGGATTAGGCATCACATTATTAGCAATCTTGTTAACCCCTCCAGCTAAGCTCAAAGGCTTGTGTTAGGACTGGATTCTCGTCGGTAATATAATGGGTAGGTGTATTATAATACCTACATCCATATCATAAGCCGAAGTTAATCCATACTAATAATATAAATGTGAAAGTAACTCTGTCTGCCTGTCTGTCTGTTACGCTTTCAACCGATTTAGATGAAATTTGGTATGGAGATATTTTGAGTCGGGGAAGGACAGAGGATGGTTTTTATCGCGATAACCAACATCAACGCGGAGGGAGCCGCAGGCGAAAGCTAGATAATATAAAATAAACAAATAAATCAACCAGTTTAGGAAATACTCCGCATACAACATAGTTCAGGTACGCTACACTAAGAGGACATGAAACAGCCAGAACGAAGGACCATCGCAGTCACGTACGCAATCTTACCGAGATTGATGCATCGTATGCGTCGCGATTATGTCAGGAATGCCTTGTGATATGTGTGTCCTCGCTACAGTGGGTACACGTTCTAACAAAATTTAAGGACATGGATTGGTGACTTTAGTTATTAAGGTTTGTTTTGGTGTGATTTTCGAGTGTACCTATGAATGTATTGTATATTTCTTTGGTACGCTCTAGAGCCTAAATGGTTTTATGGATATTAGATGGATTTTTTTGGAGATATCGTTAGATTCGTCTCGGTTGTGAAAATGAAACTGGTCGCATCAAAATTATAAAAAAGGGGTTTTTAATTTTTTAATTCAAAGTCTTTGTATTATACATGTTTTACTTAATATGACATACGGTGCCGAGATGGAAACTTAGGAGTAGGTACGGTTGGTCCACAAATGGGCTAGTTTCCAACTAGTCAAAATAGCAACTATTTAAGAAATGTCAAAACGCAGATCCCTCATACAAATGCCAGACAATGACGTCACTATTGTTTCTAGTCAAATCACTTCTTTTTAAAATATAATAATTAAAAAACCGAGCAAGTGCATGTCGGGCCAAGCACAATATAGGGATCCATAGTCCCCCCCGAATAATGCGGCTTAAGAAGTGGGTTTTCTGTTATTATTGTTTCATACTTACAACGTTATTATACCTACATAATAATACCAATTTGTACGAAAATGTTGTTACTTTCGTGTAAAGTAACAACAATTACTTTACACGAAAGTAAAGTAATTGTTGTTACTTTACAACAATTACACGAAAGTAATAAAATTACATAAATAGAAATAAGTTTACATATTAGCTGTTATCGTAAACTTTACGATTAACAGCTGTTAAGTTTACGATTAACAGCTGTTAATCGTAAACTTGTAAAGCCTACTTAGCTGTGGTAGCTTTCCTTTTAATTTCACTATATATACTACTGCCGTGCTTTTTTTACATACCTAACATCAACCATTAGCTGGCTCGTTGACTGCAACCCTTTGGTTGGGTTCGCTAATTAATAGCGAAAGTGGTCTGACACAGACCACTATCGGGCCAGACCTTGGGGAAATCACCTATAAAAATTACCCTAATCCCACGCTAGTGTTTTAAGGCATTGAACTTTCAATATATTAATTTATTTATAAATTATCGCTTTCTACAAGCCTAGTTTATGTTTAAACGAATTGTTATTAATTTTAAGCTTTGTCTTACGACCTTATACAGAGGCGTAGTCACTTATGCGCGTTTGTATGGTTGAATCATCGGCTAGGACGCCCTTAGGGACAGACAGCGAAAAACGACTTTGGTTAAAACTTTAAACTGTGTAGCGATCCGGTGATCTTTGTACCACCTAAAATACATAATTAGTGATTATGGACAGTCGTGACATGAAACATTCGCCATATTGCTAGTTATCTTTTTAAAAAAAAGTATTGTATTAGGTATTTGTATTAGTAGCAACCTTTCAAATCTCGAAACTTATTCCATGTTTATTCGAAATCCCCATTAAAAGTTTAACAGAAAACATCTTGCAACACTCGAAATCTTTATAACTGTACACGTTGTTCTACTCAAATGTTTCAGAGGAAAATGTTTTTGAGATTTTGTTACAAAACCTTTTGTAGCTGTACGGTTTCTTATACGAGTTTGTTTAGCATTCTGAAAATCTCCAATTATTTTTAGTGTTTGTGTTTACAAAAACATTAGGTACCTCGGTATATAATTACAATATAACCAATAAGATATATTCCTGTTGACATATTAAATAATAAATAACTTTACTAATACGCACACGGTAGGTACCTATTCTAATGACAAATATAAAATTATAGTTTTCAGTGTTCCGGAGCCAAAATGGCAAACGGAACCTTATATATATATATATATATATATATATATATACATATATATATATATATATATATACATATATATATATATATTTATAGTTTCGTCATGTCCGTCTGTCTGTCTGTGCGTACGTATGTCACAGGCATTTTACTCAAAGACAACTCAATAAATATTAAAGAAATTCCGTGAAATGGTGTCTTGTAGTAGCCGCTGCTTAGTTTGAAAGCTAAATAATAAAAATAAATATTTTTATTAACACATGTAACTTAAGTTGATAAATGTTTTCAGCAAACATCAAGTTACAACAACAAGTTTTGAACTGTGTGACATAAAAATATATAAAAAAACCACATAGTTCACTTAATAAATACTTTAAACTAAAATTATTACGGTCATGATCGAATGTACTGTCATTTAGTTATTGCTGAAAAACTGCTATTCTCAACAAAAGGGCGTAAGTGCCATGAACATACGCTCTTCTGCTGATGCAATTATTCAATACTTCGGAACCCTAAACTGGGCATGGTCCAACATGCTCCTGCCCGGTTTTTTTATTTATTTGCCATACCTATATTCAGATTTAGAAAGCACAAGTTTATAATGTTAGTTTAAATCTCGTAATAAGTAGATACTGATCTATATCACACTCAATACTTATCAAAATGTATAAAAAGTACCATTCTATAATATATACCCACTTACCTAATAGTTACTTTCTATTTTAGAGATAGTGTTACATTTAATGAGATTCAAATAAATAAAGAAACAATCCATTTTTAAGTACCTAACACATTACAAAGTATCCTAAAATATTTCTCAATCTGGCAACCCTACTGCTTCAGATTCACGTCCTGCGTATTTCGTCGATGAAATACGAAACTTATACAGTACGAATAAGGTACATTTTCTTTAACCACCACCTTGTCTTATACATAGGTACCCAGGTTTTCATCTAATGAAATTCTTTAAGTTCATTTCATGACACGTAATATGTAACTTTATTAAATTCAGTGGAAACGTTACGTAATTTTGATGAGGATCACAAAACCAACGTCTTGTGTGATTATTATGAATTTTGATTTTACCTACAATGTGCTAACATGAAGGCGCGTTGAGTTAATTATACCTACAAATAAATAAAATGGTAGTAAATGTTGATAAACTTACGCGATTTGTACATATTATGAAAATATATTTATTACGGGTCTTAATCGTACCGTATTGAAACGTCGGGCAATAAACAAGGTATTTTACCTTACATTTTCACGCGATTAAGACCCGTAATATATATTGAAATATATATATATGTATATATATTTAAATATATATTATTATACATATATAAATATTCATAATAAAATGGTAGTGTTAGTTTGTAATGTCAAAATAACAGTTTTTAGAGTACCGTAGCCAAAATGGCAAAACGGAACCCTTATAGTTCGCCATGTCCGTCCGTTCGTCCGTCTGAACCTTTGCTCAGAGAATGTTAGTACTAGATGGCTGTAATTTTGCATGGATACACGTATTACTTACGCCGACAAAGTGAAATTATAAAATCCTAAAACAAATGACAAACAAACAATGGTACCCCCCTCCCTTTATGTAAAGTGGGGATATGATTTAAAAAAAAAACGTTTTATAATGCAACGATTATGGCTTTTACTTGTGCTAAGTGCATAACTAAAAATATTTTTTTTATTACAAATTTATTTGCGGTTGGCAAATTAATCGCGGCCAATGTTGATAATAGTTTTCCAACGGCAAAGTTAAGTTTGTCATATTTAACACCTGTTTTTTTCACTAACGTACCACTATATAAAGTTGTCGTATACATACCTAAAGTTGGGCGTCTTGTCAAAACGAAGTTACCATGGCAATCCAGCTTGATATGTATCATTTCAAAATGTGTTCTAGGGAACCCGTACTATAAGACTTTGTTCACCCAGGTGAATAAGTTGGAATAAACCCACGCAACGACGTCATTCTATTATATTGTCATTTTATCCAATTAGCGTTTAATGTGATTAGTCTAGGAGCTCTGGCTGGTTTGTTGAAGGTACAAATTCACGCTCATGTCGATGCACAATTCACAAACAGGAGACGGAACGTTAGACGATGCTACGATACCTACTACCTACTAGACAAATATTTGACTGCCCTAAAGATATTTGCTTCAGACTGTCTCAGAATGTGATTTACACCTTGCAAGGCACTGATCTATAATTTTAGTTGACTTGCTTGCAGTTGGATAGATGACCACCATAAACATATTTATGACTAATGAGGCAAAATAGTAATACCTACGTCTTATAAAGCGTTGGGTACGTTCGTCCATATTTATTGTGTTCTGTGTAGGTACTCTACAAAGATAATAAAAACTGTTGCAGTACAAAAGTTTGAAAAAACAAGAAAACTAAAAATAGGGTAAAGATTTAATTGTTACTAGTTTTCACCGATGGGTGTTGGTTATCACGATTATAACTATCCTATCTCCTTCCCCGGGACTCAAACTATCTCCATAGCAAATTTCATCTAAATCGGTTTAGCGGTTTAAGCGTGAAAACTCAACAGATAGGCAGACAGAGTTACTTTCACATTTATATTAGTAGTTTGGCTGAATCATCTCTGGAACTACCGCACCGTTTCTAATTTATATTAATATTATATAGCTGAAGAGTTTGTTTGGTGTTTGTTTGTTTAAACGCGGTAATCTCAGGAACTACTGATCCGAATTGAATAATTATTTCACTGTTGGATAGCTAATTTATCTAGGAAGGCTATAGGTTATTTAACACCACGCTACGACCAATAGGAGCGGAGCAGCAATGAGATATGTTGCAAAAACGGGAAAATCAGACGAAGTTGTGCGGGACAGCTAGTATTAATATATATTTTTTTGTAATACGTGTGTAATATAAAATATTTATTAACATTCACTTTAAGTTCTGCTCTCTCTCTATTGCAATGCTTGAAAAAGTTATTGCTTAAAATTAATATTACCTTATTAATTCTCAGGTGTATGAGATTTATTGTGCTGTCCCGCGCAACTTCGTATGTGTCATATTTCCCTAATTTTGCAACATTTTTCATTGAAAGTCAGCTGCTATTGGTCGTAGCGTCCCAACTAATCAATTCAAATTTTTAACTAATCTGAATGTTTTGTTAAACAAACGTTTTTTTTGTTACTGAACATCACCAAAAGAGGTCATGAACTTACTCAAATGCATGCATAATTATTTGACAACCAATAAATATGTCAATCCCTTTTTATAACTGACACTATTCCACATTTTTTAAATCCAAAATATAGGATAATCCGAATATTGTGGATATATGTTGTCGATTTGAAATCTTTATCTAGATATATGTTCTCTAATTTGCGATGAGAGTTTACCGTATCGACGAAATAAAGGTTTGACAGGTACGAAAACCCATGAACATTTTGTCTGAGATTTTTTTTTTGTAAATTTTCCAATGTTTTTAAAACTTATTATCCTATTCCGGGCAAAGACAAATCCAAAAACACAAAAATCATAAAAATAGGTCCAGCCGTTCTTGAGATATAAGTGGTGTAACTAACACAACTTTGTTTTATATATATAGTTAATTTACAATATTATTAAAACATTATTTTAAGTATTGCGATAGGTCAGTAGGAACTAAAAGTAGGTAGCTAATGTGGAAATTGAGTAGTAACAGTTACGTGTAAATTTTGAAGATTTTTTATCCTTGCACTATTTGTGAAGTTCTGTTGATAGTTTTCTAAGCGAATACACGACAAAATACGTCGCAAGATCGCATGTACGTACTCGCATGCCTGCCTTCAATTTCACTTATGTACCAGGCGCACATCAAACGGGGGAGACATACGAAACCTCAGGAACTATGTAAAGCGATGCGAAAGCCATCGCAATTGCATTTCATAGACACCGTACTTGTATTTGCTTCATTGCTAGAATGGGATTTTGGAGATCGACCACAGTGAATGGTACAACAGAATAGCATTTTAGCTTATTAGAGATTTTGTCTTTTGCCAACCATGGTCAAAGTTTGTAAAGTCCGTCTTTCTTGTGTAAAGTTGGCACAAACCGGTCGGAACTTAAAGCAATCCATAATTTATTTACAAAAAAAAAAACTTGATTCTGAAACAAAATTTGTAAATGATATCGATTAGGTACTGTGTAAGTATATGAATAATAATAATATCTTGGAACAACTCACATAAAGCTATCTGATCCTAAACTAAGCAGAGCTCGTACTATGGAAACCAGACAACCGATAAACATACTTATATGTTTATAAATACATACATTATTAAAATATATATATTACGGGTCTTAATCGCGTGAATAATTTAAGGTAAAATACCTTGTTTATTGCCCGACGTTTCGACCGTATTGCAACGGCCGTGGTCACGGGAAGACCACCAGTCTTCCCGTGACCACGGCCGTTGCAATACGGTCGAAACGTCGGGCAATAAACAAGGTATTTTACCTTAAATTATTCACGCGATTAAGACCCGTAATATATATATTTTAATAATGTGTACAAATCGCGAAAGTTTATCAACATTTAAATACATACATATTATATATAAATAAATAAATAAATAACACCAAGACACAGAATAAACCATCGTGCTCATCACACAAAGTTTTATCCTGGGTGGGGATCGAACCCACGACCTCTTGCGTAACAGTCGGATACACTCCCACCGCGCCACAGAGGCTGTCAAAAGAGAGAGAATAAAGTAATAGGCCGAATAGTCAGTTATATTTGCCGACTAATCGGTAATAACAAACACGTCTACTTTGACTTTCTCGACCAGTCGGCGACTACTCGCTATATCTCTAATCATTACCTACATTTTAAACTTACAAAACCAGCGCGCGGCGGTCAAATTTAATAGAAAGAAACCTTCGTTTGCAGAAGCAAAAAAAATCTGATTCAGGAAGCAAAGAAGTCAGTAAAGCAAATCATGGATTCAATGGTTTGATGACATCATAAAGTTCGAAATCGTGAGCTTTTTCTATACTACTAAATGAAAAGTCGAGCAGGAACTTCTTATAAGCCTGATGGTAAGCGTCACGCTAGCCAATAACAGTGTCAGTTCACCAAATATTTGTTTGACATCATCAGATCTAATAGTCGCCACAACGCTCTCCATATTTGAGATAATATGTTCTAGTAAATAGCAATGTTAACACACCACTGTATAGAAATACAGTGATGTGTTAACATTGCGAATTCACGCAGGAATAACCCACCAAGACAAGCGGCAACAAAGAAAGAGCTCAAGTACAACTAGCAACTGATTGATGCAGCCTAAAAACTACTATAATGAAGATGACTCTTTATCTATGTCCTCTTCAGAAGTTTTAACTTTAAACTATAGATCTAAGTAGGTACTCGCACACATTCAAAATCTAACTCACTCGTTTTCTGTCTCACTTTCTAATTGAGTTGCAACGATAGACGGCGCTAACTCGGCTTAAATACCATTAATAGGCATCGGACTAGACTTAAAGCCGACTCCAATTCACTTAGGGAAGGCTTGGGGTGATAATAACGGAGTTTCTGTAGACATATCGTAATCGATTTCAATTCGATTTCAGATCAATGATGTTTAGCATCGATTAACGCTCAAATACAGGATTGGTTGACAGTTACGTAAAGCTTGTAATCCCCCGTAGGTTATGTCAGATATGGTCGACTTAAAAGTTAACCTCATCATTATTTTTGGAATGGTTTGAGTAGGTACATGTTGGTAAACTATGTAAGTTCCAACTGATCTATCATTCTTTCGATTTTGTGTTAAGCACGTAAGGCACAATACTAAGTTCAACAGAATTCATGAATGCCTCCGACTGCATGACATTAAATTTGAAGGATATTTTGTTTCTCTCTTTTTGCAGCCGGGATTTTTATTTCTTTTGTTTACAAAAATCGAAAGAATGGTAGACCAGTGGTATTTATTACTTTTAAGTCATTGTAAGAATTATCTTACAATAATGAAACACATGTTTCTTTTAAATTGCCTTGCTTCTATATTCTTCTTTGAGTTTATGGCAATCTAGCCGTTTTAACGCCTAATTTCTGCCAGTGTCAGTGTCAATTATCACGTATTCAAATCATTTTTTACAAGTTAAACTCGGAGCTGTAAAAATAATGGCCGGTTAGTTTGCCGCCATTTTTACAACTCCAGCGATGTCATTATTGGAAAATAATCAACAACTTATTTGTTTCATACTAACGTTGTTTGTTCAATGATTTGTCACTCCAAACTTTTTCTAAACATGACATAATTTTAATATATATTTTCGAACTAGCTTTAAAATAATGGCCATTATTTTAATGGCCATTTCGAGATATTTATTTAACTTTAATATATATCTCGAAATGGCCATTAAAATAATGGCCATTACTTTGATACCTTAATCGAGGGTCTTTGAAATAATATATAATATAATATAATATCTTGGAACAACTCACACAACGCTATCTGATCCCAAACTAAGCAGAGCTTGTACCGTGGAAAGCAGACAACTGATAAACATACTTATATATTTCTAAATACATACAAATTATAGATAAATAACACCTAGACACAAAATAAACCATCGTGCTTATCACACAAAGTTTTACCCTGGGTGGGGATCGAACCCACGACCTCTTGCGTAGCAGTCGGATACACACCCACCGCGCCACAGAGGCAGTCAAGTCAGTAAAGAAATGCTTTTTTTAAAGCGCATAAAATACGTCATTAATTTTATTTTAGAATTTTATTACCCAGTGAAACTCGCGTCATCGAGATGAATCTGATGACGCATCATTTATTAAAATAAAATCGGATGAATCTTTGAGGAGTTATGAGCGGACATAGGCACATTGAAAAAAAAAGGTATGGGCAAAAGTATTTTCGTATTTTGAATGTATTGTTAGTAATCAAACCTCTTTGGTTGTACTGAATGTAACTGGCTGGTTTTACTAACATTAAATGTTGACATTCTGAAGATGCATTAAATAGAAAGTAGTTCCAGAAATTTTTCAATTGTTTTTCAAGCAAGCAAAATTACGTATGCGACAAAGAAATTCGGTACATTTTAAAGTTTTATTATAAAATAAGTAAAAACGCGACGAATGCCGCGAATAAAATTTGTGCAGTTTACGGACCTAATGCGGTATCAATACGAGTAGCACAAATGTGGTCCAAGCGAGCTTTTGCCGCCATGTAAAACTATCGGTTCTGACCTCTACTGTCAGCAACTGATGAAGTTAAATGATGAATGACAAAAACCGACCGCAGCTGGTGAACAGGAAGGGCGTGGTGTTCCGTCACGACAACGCCAGACCACACTCATCTATAGCAACTCAGAAAAAAATGAGATAGCTTGGCTGGGATGTGTTGATGCATCTTCCGTATAGCCCTGATCTTGCTCCATCAGATTTCCACCTGTTTCGGTCACTTCAGAACTCTTTAGGAAGCATAAAGTTAACCTCTAAAGAACACTAAAAAGTTACCTATCAGATTTTTTTGATCAATAATCTTAAATTGTTTACAGCAATGGGATCATGGCCCCACCAAATGGCAACAAGTCATTGATCAAAACGGCACATATACAAGTATTTTAAATAAATAAAAAAAATATCTTAAAAAAAAATCTTTGTATGAAAAATACGACAATACTTTTCGACAATAGACATACTCGTACATCACACTAATAATATAAAGGCGAAAGTTTGTGAGTATGTGAGTGTGTATGTTTGTTACTTCTTCACGTATAAACGGTTGGAGCGTTTTTAATTAAATTTGGTATGGAGTTAGCTGACACCCTGGATTAACACATAGGCTAATAAACCGCGGGGCACAGCTAGTACTTACATAAGCGTCAAACACATAACCCTCCTCCGCAGTCGGGTAAAAATAAGGATTTAACCAAATGCGTCATCGGGACAAAATGTGTCATGTTGTAACAAACACACACAAACAGCCTTTGCTCATCTATCACAGGTATTCTTAAACGCAAATTTCCTGTTAATTATTGTTACAGTTGCTTGCAATTTACCTCATAACTTTAGTAATACCCACGTCACATACTAGGGGTATTCGTTATATTATATAGCTTAATAAATAACTCGTTATTTATACATAACAAAATAGCACATCGTTATACGCAGCTATTTACATGGCATTGCTATTTAAAAACATCTAATAAATTACTGTTTAAGAATTTGTTATATATCCATTTATTGCATTTACTCTGAAACCACCTCAAACCATCAATAACACATGTTTCCTAAAAAGACTAAACTCTACAAATTTTGAAGTGTTGCTTGCTTCTACAATATCAAAACCGAGCTTATGTATGTATTTCATTCCATGTAGAGTAAATTCGGACCCCTTATGGTATATTTTCACATTAATATCTTCCTTTATTTAACACTAGCTGTCCCACGCAACTTCGTCTGCGTAAATTTACCCCTTTTTTTATATAATCCTATGTTACTTCTAATACCTCCAAGAATATGTGTACAAAGTTTCATGATGATCGGTTGAGTAGTTTTCGCGTGAAAGCGTAACAAACAAACTTACATTCACATTTATATATTAGTAGGGATTGTAAACAATTATGAAATAGATAATTTCAACTGTTACTTCGACAAATATTTTCTTTGTTACTTTGACAATAGGTTAGCAAAGAGGTCTTTGTATTTTTGTAAAAAAAGGATATTATATTATTTTCCTATTTTATGCTGGCAGTGTGTAATTTGCATAAGTATACTAACACTTAAACTTGTTCGCTTGTGACCACGGCCGGTGCAACCTGGTCGAAACGTCAAGCAATTTTAAGGTAAACAATGCGCGTGAATTCCCGTATAATAAATAGTTGCATAAGTATATCTTAAATTTTAATTAGGATATGTTTTGAAATTTTAAATGCTTCTAGATAGATTTCCTTATGAATAAAAATCGGAAGAAAAGGCTGGGAAACAATAGTTCTCCGAGAGTAAACATTAATCTTTTATTTCATTACAATATCGGGCCACGCACAATGTAGGGTTCCGTAGTTCCCCCTATTCCTCAATCCGGATCTTTTTCCATCCGAATAACGCGGCTTAAGTATAAGTATAAATAAGATAAACGTAGGTTAAGAATAATTGTTACTAGCACTATGGATTTTCTCATCTGATGATAAATGATTATTATTATTATTATAACTTTTAAACTTACGCGTTGCATTATAAATACAATTTGACACGGGAATAAACGCGTTTAATCTAGGTAAAGTTATTTACCTTATGCTTGACGTTTCGATCGGGTTACACCGACCGTGGTCACAAGCTGACTGGGGGGGCAGGGCGGGCGTCACGACTCCGTGTGTGAGGCGGACGTTTCTTCATCCACCCTCACATTTTCTTGTTTCTTCCAAGTACCCGCGCACACAACACTAACCGTGTCCCTATTCTGTAAGTCGACCGACGGGTGCCTATTCTGATAACTACACGATTGCGAACTAAAACGAGGTGGTGTTAATTTAATCACTGGATTCCACGTCGGAGATAGTTTAAATCCATCTTCTCGATTGAAATTTTTGTATTTTTTAATTTCAATCGCTTCTCGCACTACTCTGGAGTAAAAGTGGCGATCGGTGGAGAGGACTTCCGTGCGGTGAAATTCGATCCAGTGATTAGTGTCCGTTTGTAATATATGTTCGGCAATCGCGGACTTGTTAGTTTGTCTGTTCTTAACAGCTGCAATATGTTCTTTGACCCGTTCAGCAATGGACCGCTTCGTTTGGCCTATGTATGAACTCCCGCAGCTGCAATTTATTTTGTAGACCCCTGGTGTTTGTAATGCCAAGACATCCTTCGGTGTGCCCACGATGGTGGTAATTTTTGTTCCCGGCGCAAAGACAGTCGGTATGCAGTACTTGCGCAATACCGCGCCGATCTTGTCCGTCACGCCTTTAACAAATGGAAGGTAGGCTGGCTGTCTACTTACTTCCGGATGTCTACATTTCTTTGTCGGTCGCTTTAGGCGTCGATCCACCTGGTATCCGTTGTATTTCAGCACCTCCTGAACATGTTCAAGCTCTTGCTTTAGATGCTCAGGGTCACACAGGTCGTAGGCTCTGTTCGTCAGTGAAACCATAACGGATTGCAAGTGTCGAGGATGATGATGTGACGTGGCGTGTAGGTATCTGTCCGTATGCGTGGGTTTGCGGTAAACACAGTGTGATAAGGACCCATTTGATCTCACGTGTATCTTCACATCCAGGAAAGACAACGATCTGTCCGCCTCCATTTCATATGTGAACCTCATCTTCGGGTGCATGGAGTTGAGATGCTGCACATATTGATCCACTTCCGGCTTGCCGCCCTTGACAATGCTATAAATGTCATCAACGTACCTTTTCCAAAGTCTGATAGTCTTTGGGCCGAGGCTCAGTGCTTTGTCTTCAAAGTGTTCCATCCAGAGGTTGGCAAGTGCTGGGGCTACGGGACTCCCCATAGCGACGCCGTCAATCTGGAGGTAATGTTGACCTTGGAAAAGAAAGTAGTTGCCCTCCAAGCAGTGTTTGAGCAAATCAATATAATTAAGCGGCATTTCGTTGTCCCTCAGTCTGTCCGTAACGACTTCCAAACATTCCTTGATTGGAACATTGGTGAAGAGCGACTCCACGTCAAAGCTCACCATAATCTCATCCGGTTCCAATATCAGGTTCTTTATAATTTGGCCCGCCCGCCCTGCCCCCCCAGTCAGCTTGTGACCACGGTCGGTGTAACCCGATCGAAACGTCAAGCATAAGGTAAATAACTTTACCTAGATTAAACGCGTTTATTCCCGTGTCAAATTGTATTATTATTATTATTATTATTAAGAAGTTGGTTTTCTGTTGTTTTTTTTTCATACTTACAACGTTTACCAACTTATTAATCATTTTTAATGAAATTTGTACGAAAATATAGTTATTTCTCATTTGATAAGAATGGGCAGGGGAGAAAATAAATCACTTCCCCACTTTACATAAGGAGAGGTACTACAAAAAGTAATGTTCTTTATGATTTTATTCTTTTACTTCGTCGGATTTAGTAATATATGTATTCATGCAAAATTTCTAGTCTTCTAGCACTAATAGTCTGTACCCTAAACCAAAGGGTTCCGTTTTGCCAGTTCGGCTACGGAACAAAAAGGTATCTATTAAACGAAATATGAAACGACACTCTTTTATGTCTTTTGTGACTTCAATGACAATATTTTACCAGACATCATTGTGTTAGGATACTGTTTGTCAAAACAGAAAACTCATACAAAGCTCATTTTTTTGGACTTAGATAGCAATTTGGCATAATAAAATGTTGTTACATACCTCGTAACTACTTTTTACTTTATGAATTGCTGAAATGATGAATATGAATAGACGCGCATAACTTCTGAACGACTGCATCAAATTGGATAATTATTTTTTGTTATGTCTGCTATTGTCAGGACAAAGCTTATAAGTAAGATTTTTTATTTAAAAAGGACGGCAATTCATAAATTTCGACGACAGTCTTTTCGACTCCTACGCCACAACGAAAACAAATGCCAACTGTTACTATGCATTTTAGAAGGCGCGGGGAGAGGCTGTTAGCATTTTATTTTGTGCACAGTGCAACAATAATAAGAACATACTAATAATAAAATGTATTCATGAAAGTATAGGTACAATAGCTTATTTTAGGTACATTTATAAATAACAAACGGCACAGTTGGATATTTGTCTGAACTAGGTTGAAACCTGTGTTTCAGGCGAGAAAGTAAAAGAGTATTTAAAATAAATACTTTCTGGCTCTGAAACTAATCTTAACTAAAAATAATCGCTGTTATCATATAAAACAAAGATAAATAATTTAACTTATATTATGTTAATTACAAACTTATTACAAAAATTGGTCCTTTTATTTTATTTTAGTACTGTCAATAAA
Organism: Herminia tarsipennalis; assembly: GCA_945859575.2. Classification (NCBI taxonomy): domain Eukaryota; kingdom Metazoa; phylum Arthropoda; class Insecta; order Lepidoptera; family Erebidae; genus Herminia; species Herminia tarsipennalis. Next base: position 6,995,809 of record OX243846.2, on the reverse strand, counting down.
TCCTCCGTCTGTTCGTATACATATCTTGAAAGATGGCAATGACAAGCTACGGTAAGAATTACGTACAACAAGAAATAATTATACTATGAACGAAAATGTATTGGGTGCGGTCGAATCAACTCCGCGCGACCTCTTGAAGGTTAAATAAATATTATCGCTAATTGCTCACACAAGTCCCTGAATCGCTACATGTATTATTAATTACGCGTAACTTAATAAACGTATAATGTAACAAATAACAAAACGCAATTCGGTTATAGCTAACGAAATGCGATGTTCCTCGTTCTTGCTACTTGCTATTTCTACGTGGCGGTCGTTATTTTTTAATATAATAATAACGATAACGACAGCATTAAAAATAACATGCGATTTACCAATAGCAATAGTGTAATATCGTGATTTAATAAATAGCCGTACCGAACACTTCTATCACATTATTATACTGTTATGTAGTCCCTTAGTTGTTTTATTTTTCTGATATTTGCCAATATATCCTAGTAGAGGTAACAAAGTTACGCTAATTGGCCAAATCGCTCTACGAAATGCGTCATATTGTGAAGTGCATCCCGTGGATAACTGGAATTGTGACCTCAACCATATGTTTAATAATTCAAACACGGTTGTTCATACTTCGACCGAAGATAAGAAAATGGGATCAAAAAATTTTAATGCAGTTGGCAGTGACACGATTGCTGAATTCAACTCTAGTATGCACAATACATTGCACATCATTAAGCATCTTAGATTACGGCAGCGTGCTAACAGATGATTTCATAAAATTGCCGATAACTGCTGGTGTAGTATGTATTCTGAATGAAATCACAGACTTATCGCTTAGATGGTGGATGTGCGTTTATACTAAGAGTTTGTACGACCAGTTTGTAAAAGTGTTTGTGTCTACAAAGTGGAGTTTCCTAAAACTGTCGTTGGTCATTTGGTTAACGTCTACAGCAGTGGCAGTGGTCATTTTGACATCGCTTATACTAATTAATCGACACGAGGATTATTTAAGTTTATCTGTAATAATATTGAAGATTATGTGGCCTGCTGTTAAAAATATCGCTTTGTGTGTGAATTTTTTGTGCTTTTGTAGAATTTTGTACGTTATTATTATGAGAAAATTTAGGATAAGAATTCATTCAAGCGGTTATAAAAATTTTGCAAGTGTTTTTAAAATATGCGTAATCTCTTTCCTTTTGGTCTGCATTACTAGTTTGCAACTTTTGATAGACGACATAATGACTATGACTACGTGGATAAATATACTTATTACTGAATCAGAAACCGGAATTAAATTTACAATAATTCAATACATTATGCGAATTATAAGTTCGTACCAAGGAGCTGAAATAATCGTTATTTTTATTATTCTAATGAAAAACGCAGAATAAATGTTTTGCAAAAATTATCTACTAAGATTGTTGTTTTTAAACTTTCGCTACTTTTGTACATAACTATACTAATATTATAAGGCTGAAGAGTTTGTTTGAACGCGATAATTTAAGGAACTACTGGTTCGTAATTTTTTGTTTTGTGTTGTATAGCCCATTTAACGAAGAATATAAAATATACTATAAAATAGACTATATGCTATATAACATAACGCTATAATCAATATGAGCAGAACAGCTATGAGAAATGTTGCAAAAACGGGGAAATAATATTTCTTTTGTGAGATTCCATTGCGTGCGATGCTTAAACGGTTAACGTTACTCAACAATAATGTATGACAGATTTGACTTTCTATAACCTGGTTAACTCACTATCACCTTTTTAGTCGTCATCGTCATGTCCGTCTATCTGTCTGTCTATCCTTCCGTATGTCACAGGCATTTTACTCGAAGACTATAAAGACTAATTACTCAATGAATCTTGATGAAATTTGGTGACAAGGTGTCTTGTAGTAGCCGCTACTTAGTTTAATGGCTAAATAATAATAATAAATATTTTAAGGGAGGGCAATCCATATATGGCTGCTATTTTTGGAACTAATCGCTCTGAAAGCTACTTAGTTTAATAGCTAAATTAAATACAATTGAATAGAATCGAATAACCAATTCACAATTATCAATGAAGGTATGTGAGAAGCTGGTGTCCGTTGTAGGTGTAAACCTGTTAAAATAATAATAATAAATATTTTATGGGAGGGTATATATGGCTGCTATTTTTGGAACTAATCGCTCTCAAAAGTTGCATAAATCATCAATAAATCATCGTTCAAAGTAATTGAACCGTGTGACCAAAAAATATGGAAAAAATCACAAAAATATCGCTTAATATACTTTAAACTAAAATTATTTCGAATAAGATCAGATGTACCGTCAATACTTATTGCCAAAAAACTGCATTTCTCAACAAAGGGGCGTAAGTGCCATGAACATACACTCTTCTGCTATTAATCAGGCCTGCGGAACCCTATACTGAGCATGGTCCGACATGCTCTCGCCCGATTTTTTTTTGTGGTAATCAAATTTGATCTAAATAACGCATAACTTGCAAAACTGTTTAATCAAACATAGTATTAACTATTATCCAAATAAATACGTTATTTGTCGCAAATATTCAATTTTCAAAAAAACTTAAGTACTTTATTTCATTTCAATAAATATCTTAGGAGATATCATAGTTTTAAAATATTCTGCAACAAAATCAGGCGCGGATCCAGAACTTTGTTCAGTTCATTAATTCAATTGGCCAAGGGTGAGTTGTTAACATGACAGGGGGATATTACATTAGAATCAACACCGGTACATCAAGGGTGTGAAAAATGCATGTCAAAACATATCAGTCCAGTGTCAAAATGTTTATCAATCGAATTTGGGTCCTTATACACTATGCTTTTTTCGATATCGCGGCAAGCCCGCGTGAATTGGCGCATGCGCGTTGCGCTCAAAGATGTCCGCGCGCATGCGTTATGCGTTTCTAAGCGCAGCTCTCTATATACCATTATGTCAAGATTTTGACAGTTAAAAGCGCGGGCTTGACACGAAAACGAAATAGGGACCCTGCTGAGAGGCGAGTCATGTAAAAGGCCTATTCAAACCTAAGCGGTATTCGCTGCCGCTGTGGGTAGGGGTAAAACCGCGCGGGTTTCACACAGGTATTTAGTATGAATTTCGCGGCTAGAACGGAATAGTTATTAGGTTAGAAATATTACCGCGTACCCACTCGATCTTCTCTACCGCAGGGCTGTGTACCCATTCATGTACGTGGGCAAGTGCGTTATTTCACTTTTTATAGTCGATTTCGATCGGTATTATCGCAATACATCTTAATATGTACACCAGTTTAAATATATTTGTTAATACAATAGTTGCATTTTTGATAAGATTTTAAAGAAGAAAATTTGAAATCCAGACTCAGGAATCGAACCCGAGACTTACGTAGCCAAACCGGGGCCAGAAGCGAACCACCTATCTGGACTATGTTATTAGATATAGTAGTTGGCAAGAAATTCCTATAAAAATTACTTCTATATTTGTTAATTTTGAAAATACGATTTTTTCTTGTAAGGTCACTGAACTTTGTGAAAATGATTTTTAAAGATATTTCCCTAAATAACCAATACTGAACTAAGTTAAAATTACAAATTAATTGAAGATTATTTATTTATTTGCGTGTAGAAATTATAAGTCTCCATTGTACCTGGCAAGCTAGAAAAATGATATTTTGTAAATTTTATTTAAAAATAAAATACACAAATTCCTCTATGACTGTTGCATTTTTTTTCACCAACAAAATATATTCCAGGAATGTATCTTCCTTTTGAAAAGAAAAAAAAAAGTTTTTTAAACATTTCTACGGAAATAGGGTTGTTACAAAAAGTGTACTTATACTATTTTTTTTTTTAGTTAGTTCATTATGGCACCTTTCTGAGTTCTTTAGGTATGTTCAAAATACTTTTTTTCACTTAACAATTAGAATGTAATACCATGCTTGTGATACGTCAGGATTCTACTTTTACTGCGAAGTTCGCAAACAATAGGTAAAGCCGAAGAAAAGCAATAAAAACTTACGGGCACTCATAACAAATCGCCAATTTTTACAATGTTTGTATGTTTATAAATGTGATATGGGGGTAAGGTGTTGCCACTAATATATTATACACCATGCTAGAGGACTGATGCAAATGATATTACATAATTTTAATAAAAATTGGAACACGAGACGAAATATAATCAGTTTGGGGAAGTCGAGCCTTCCTCAAATTGAGTATTTGATTCTGATGGGTTGTAATTAACATTACCTATCTGTTGTCACTTCTATAGAGAGCAAGGACTTTCGGGGGCAAAGGTTTTTTTTGGTTTGCTACGTTTATTAAAGGATTTTAAATACAAATATGGATCGGATGATTCAAGTCCACGATTAAATAAATCTGTTGTTTCCGTGTTTGTTAACTTTCGCGTTGCATGATTTTAATCATTTATTATACGGGAATTAACGCACATTATTTACCTTGAAATTGCTTGACATTTCGACCAGGTTGCACCGGCCGTAATCGGCTGGGATGTGAAGCGGACGGTCGCAGCGATGTTAAAAGACTCCGTAAGGCCAATGAATCTTAACCTACCCACACTTTTTTGTTTCTCGAAATGTTAGGATCACTGCACACTACACTGATTGTGTCCATGTTAACCGACTGCGAACTAATACGAGGTTGTGTTTTATGAATCACTGGTTGCCACGTCACGGATAGTTTGAAGCCCTGTTCCTGATTGAAAGTTTTATATATCTACAAATTTGTCATTTCTAAATTTGATTATTTTGCTCCAAATCTAAAAATTGTAGATAGTCAATCTCTTCAACTCCTAGGGGTCCCAATTTTAGAGGAGTCCTATGATTTGTTCATAGAAAACAAAATACAAAATTTTAATACCGGCTAGATGGCGCATGCGAAGGCCCAACTCGCGAACATCAAGGGATAGAAAAAATTGAGGTCTAGTAACATAGTCCAAATAGGTGGTTCGATTCCCGCCCCGGTTTGGCTACAAAAGTCTCGGGTTCGATTCCTGGACTTCTATTGTTTATACCTTTCAAAAATGCAATTATTGTATTTGTAAAGTAATTGGCATGCAAAAGGTAGCTATGACGGAGTGACATAGTCATAATTGTGACAAAGCTCCTTAAATAAAGATAAAAAAAACGAAGTAATAACCAAAGCCGTGGCAGTTCTTTAACTACCGGCTAGATGGCGCATGCGAGGGCCCAACTCGCGAGCATCAAGGGATAAAAAAATTGAGGTCTAGCAACATAGTCCAGATAGGTGGTTCGATTCCGGCCCCGGTTTGGCTACGGAATTCTCGGGTTCCACTCCTGGGTCTAGACTTGAAAAAAAATTCTCTCTTTTTAAAAAAGCAATTATTGTACTTCAAATTAATATTTCGTTCGGCTTTTACAATCGTTCGATATTGTCTTCTTGCTCCTAAATTCACATAGGTACTCAGATCTACTCAATTTTGGAAACATCCTGAGCTTTTGGGTAAACTAGACAAAATTATTCATAAAACCCTGTGTAAAGTTTTTAATGTGGCATTGAACGACCGAGCGTGGCTTCAAGCATCGTTACCCGTTCGCTTTGGCACCCTCGTAAAATTTCTGATGTTATTTTACCGCCGTTCTTGTCCTCACTTCACAGCGCTGAGGAGTTAACCAGGAAAATGTTAGAACCTACACTCGTTAGTTCTGTCTGGTGTAAGTCTGAGGCCTTGAATGCTTGGAAAATGGCTTGCCCAAACGTTGATTTGCCCACCAACCCTTTCGCCCAGGGACATTGGGACGGCCCGCTCTGTAGTTCGGTGAGAGAACACCTTTTAAATACTACACCACGTTCCGCATTGTTGCTTGCTTGCGTTTAGGTGCCCCATGCGTCTCTCCTCATCGATGACACGGTGGAGGGCCGTAGGCAGCCTTGGGCATCATGGCCTATTATGCAGCAGGAGCGCAGGCCGCACATCACGGACACGGTAGTCTTAATGACATCATCCGGCGGGCTCTTGTCAGCACTGGTGTACCAGCTGTTGCTGAACTTAATGGTTTGGCGCGCGGCAATGGCAAGAGGCCGGTCGGTATGTCTTTGCTCCCTTGGAAGATGGGAAGATCTTTGGCGTGGGATGCAATCTGCGTTGACACCCTACCCACGCCGTCCCGTCTTCCAAACTGCGAGCTGTGCCGGCGCTGCTGCTGCTTCTGCGGAAACTCTCAAACGGCGCATATATAGTAACCTGGTCGGAGAGTACATGTTTGAGCCATTTGGGGTTGAGAGGCGAGAGAGGGCGTCTAAGTTTTTAGAATTGTTTTTTTACATAAATTACAGCAGTCACAGCTCGACATACGTTAATATACCCCCATTAAGTTAATTACAATATTGTACTAAGCTGAAGCGGGACTGACGTATTAACTGTTTCGTCAATATTTAATATGTACTTAGGCATTCAGGTTCCAGGGGGGGCACTTGCCACCCCTTGCCCCTCTACCCTGGGTACCCTGGTCTAAGTGCTCGCCTTTTATTCAAAGATATTTCCCAGCACCTTGTCTATGCATCTCGCGACCAGAAGGCTGGCCTTTTCTTTGCACAGAGAATAAGCATTGCCATACAACGTGTCAATGCTGCCAGCCTTCTCACTATACCGGTTGACATCGATGGGGAGGAATTCTTGAGAATTTCATTTTATGCTTTTCATTTTTTTATTTATAAAATTATATACTTAATTGTTGGATTTATTGGTAGTGACTATTTCTAAGAGATCTTATGGTTTTCCCATACATCGAGGCCCGCGTGTAATAAGTCCCCCGTGTAATAAGTCGGTAGTCGTAAAATCCAAATTTTAATAAAATAGAAATGATTTACTGTTTTTGTTGAATATCTTTTCAATGAGTGAATATATTGAAAACATTGATGCATCAAATAAAAAAAAATAATAGTGAAATGATATTGTGATGTTAATGATAAATTATATTTAACCATAATTAAAAAATCTAATAAAATAAATATAATATGAAAAGTGATAGATAAAATATTACACTAATTGCAGTTACGGGGTTATTGCTGTAAATGTATCAAATCTTACTCATTTTGTTATATATCTTTTCAATGAGTAAATATATTGAAAACATTGCATGATGCATAAAATAAAAGCATTTTTTTAGTAGAATGATATTGTGATGTTAATGATAAATTATATTTAAGAAATCAAAGAAAATAAATATAATATGTGAAAAGTGACACATAAAATATAACACTAATAGCACTTACTTATCGCTATAAATGTATCAAATCTCACAACAATTAACATTATAACAAATAACGTAATTAACTGACCAAGAAACATCGATAATACTCCGGGGTCTCTCAGATGTGTGGTAAATGGTTGTGTGACAAAAGAAGGTGGTAGGTACTGAAAGGTGAATTTTTATCCCAAAATTATAATACAATTCAAAACTTTATTCACTTATGATGCAAAACAACACTTGTGATACGTCGGGACTCTACATGTATATTAAAAATCATTCTGTATAACGACGTATATTTTCAGTTTCAAAACATTGTTTTTGCATGTTTATATTCTTTTCATGATATTATAAGTAACCATTCAATACCAATATTTTTTTACTAGATGTTAAAACGTAATATTTTTACATTTTTAAGGAAAACATGGAAAATGAGGATTTGAATAATCTTTAAAAAATAAAAATGAAAACGTAAAATTTTAAAAAATAAGACTCGACAAGTCTAAATAAAGATTATACTCTTTATTTAGACTTGTCGTTATGTCAAGAAGGTGTTCCGATGAAACCTTTCGATGAACTCAGCTTCTTCTCCGCCTCGGCCATTAAATGTATTGCTTTCTCTTCATTGTCTGCCATCTTTGTGGCTTTTTAACACTAAACACTAAGATAAACTCTACTAAAACCTCTTCAATTTTACAAATTATTGACAAAATGTTTAAGTATTAATATAAATAATCAGAAGCGGCGGTAGCCTAATGGATAAGGCATCGGTCTCGCAATCGTGAGGTCGCGGGTTCGAATCCTACCCATTATACTACCGACGTGAACCCACTCCTAACACAAGCCTTTGAGCTTAGCTGGAGGGGTTGTTAGTAATGTGTGACTCAATCCCACATTGCTAGTTATATTTTTTTTTTAAATAAAAAAATAAAATTCAGCCTGATCATGTTCCAATTTACAAAAAGAATAGAAAAACGTACTAAAACAATAAGATATATTGCTACAAACTAAAAGATAAATGCAATGTTTTTTTTATTTTTCATAGGTAGTATATAATATCATTAGCTGTCCCGCGCAACTTTGTATGCGTAATTTTTCCCCGTTTTTGAAACATTTCTCGTCGCTTCTTCGCTCCTATTAGTCGTAGCGCTCCTATGTTATATAGCCTATAGCCTTTCTTAATAAATGGGCTATCCAACAAAAAAAGATTTTTTCAAATCGGACCAGTAGTTCATGAGACTAGCGCGTTTAAACAAACAAACAAACAAACAAACTCTTCCGCTTTATAATCTAACTAGCTGTCCCGCGCAACTTCGTATGCGTAATTTCTCCCCGTTTTTAAAACATTTCTCGTCGCTTCTCCGCTCCTATTAGTCGTAGCGCGATGTTATATAGCCTAAAGCCTTCCTCGATAAATGGGCTATCCAACAAAAAAATATTTTTTCAAATCGGACCAGTAGATCCGGAAATTAGCGCGTTTAAACAAACAAACAAACAAACAATCAAACAAACAAACTCTTCCGCTTTATAATATTAGTATAGATATATAAATATATAAAATTCTCGTGTCACAGTTTTCGTTGCCATACTCCTCCGAAACGGCTTGACCGATTTTGATGAAATTTTTTGTGCTTATCCGGTATCTATGAGAATCGGCCAACATCTATTTTTCATACCCCTAAGAGTTTGTTTGTTTGTTTGAACGCGATAATCTCAGGAACTACTGGGCCGCATTGAAAAAATATTTTATAGTTGGATAGCCCATTTATGAGGAAGGCTATAGGTTATAACATCACCAATAGGAGCGGAGCAACAATGAAAAATGTTGTAAAAAAAGGAAGAAAAAAGAAATAAGGGAAAATTTACGCAGACGAAGTTGCGCGGGTCAGCTAGTATTAGTATAGATAACTATTGTAAAATATGGAGTAAGTTCATTGGCCTTGTTCAATTACTTAATACACGAGTGAGTATCATCCATACTAATAAGGAAAACGCATAAGGTTCATATCAAAATAATACTGTCATATAGTTTAAAAACATTATTAAAACATATTTACAAAAAGCAAATAAAAAAGGGGAGGATACAAGACCGTTTAGGCGGAAAGAAATCAATGTCAACTGGTAGAATTCCCAGAAGGCTGGCAGAATTGCCACGTCGGAAAGCAATGCTAATTCTTTGTCCAAAGAATGTGTCACCGGAAGCACTGATGAGGCATCACGAAATTTCCTTGAAAAGGAGGCGCGCACTTGGAAGCCCCGGCCCCAGTGTCTCATCCCCAAACGGCTCAAATATATAACCTTCAACTATATTTGCGCCGTTAGAGGTTCTTAGCAGATGCAGCAGCAGCGCTAGCGCAGCTAAGGTATCAACGCAAGTTGCATCCCATTACCAAAGGCAACAACGTCATACCGTCCGGCATCTTGCCATCGCTGCGAGTCGAACCATTCGCTTCAATACAGCTAGCACATCAGCGGTGATAAAAGCCCGACGGATTATGTCATTAATGCTTGCATGACGAGGTATATGGCCCGCTCCAAGATTGCACACAGCTTCTCATCATAGTGACATCGATGCGGAGAAAATACTGAGCACCCAAACTATAGTAGTTTTTTTAGGGTTCCGTAGCCAAAATGGCAAAAACGGAACCCTTATAGTTTCTTCATGTCCGTCTGTCTGTCTGTCTGACTGTCCGTCCGTATGTCACAGGCATTTTACTCAAAGACTACTCAATGAATCGTGATAAAATCAGCGTAACAGTACTATTGCTGACGTTAATATATTATCCAACAAACTTGTATGTCCCTATATCTTTGTCAACATTGTGTGGTACAATGTTGACAAAGATATAGGGACATACAAGTTTTGATTTAGTGATTCATTTTTGAAATATTAAGCCTTGAAGTGCAAACTTTTGTTAGAGTTAAGTGTTTTAAAATAAAAGGAAAACTACCACAGCTAAGAGAAATAAAAAAGTGAGATATATTGAAAAATACTTAAATGACTCTGTTAGTAGTACGAAACAACAGAAAATCTACTTCTTATACCGCATTATTGAGCTGGGTAGCTACGGAACCCTACTAATGGTTCACTTACACTAACAAAAAATTGCACTTTAAAGCTTAATATTTTACAATCGAATCCCTAAATCTAAAAATAGGCTTTCCAACGCCTAAACGTTTTTAAAAGACCTATCTAACGATGCACGAGAGAGAAAAAAAGACAAGATCCCCACTTTACATATATACCCTAAAAAATAATGTTTTTAAAGATTTTATTCTTTACTTTGTCGTCGTAAGTTATATGTGTATTAATGTAAAATTAAAGCCTTCTAGCACTAACAGTCTCTGAGCATTGCTGCGGACGGACGGACGGACGGATGGACATTGCGAAACTATAAGGATTCCATTTTGCCATTTTAGCTACGGATCCCTAAAAACTGAAAAAAAAATACATATGACAATACAACATATAAGTCCCTAATAGTACTTTGCCGACTTATTGCAAGGGGGGCATCGACATAATCATTATTTTGTCGTTTTTTTTTTTACAGGAACTATGAAGTCTCTATTCATCCCTATCTTTACCACTATTAGGTAAAGTAACAGTGCCTGTACATATATCTATACTTATATTATAAAGCTGAAAAGTTCGTTTGAGATCCGAATTGAAAAATTATTTTACTGTTGGATAGCCCATTTATCTAGAAAGGTTATAGGCTATATAACATCACGCTACGACCAATAGAAGCGGAGCAGCAATGAGAAATGTTGCAAAAACGGGGAAAATTTATAAGTTGCGCGTGTTAGCTAAGTGAAAAAATAAAATAAAACTACCCATTTCGTTTCTTTGTTCGGGGTTGACACAAAACTCCATAAAAAGATTTTGATTACTACAAGTCAGTTTTACAAAATACATTATTATCTAACGTAAAACTGCTAGAAGTTTCATCAAAGTCCTTTAAATACAACTGTAGCTAGCAGCTTGATCTCTGTTTTTCTAGCTACGGGATACATTGGAGAGCTCAAGTACAATGGTGGTAAATTGGCAATATCCTAGATCCACCCGAGCGGAGTCGCAGGCATAAACTAGTAAGTTCTTAATATAAATATGCATGGACTTTACTATCGCTAAAGTAAACACAACAACGTATTATCTTTTTAAATAAATCGGAATGCATTTTGTAGAGTAAGTCCTTTGTTATACCTGTAAGGCTTTAGTTGAAAACGGGGCAGTGCACACTGGAGTGAGTTCCACAAATCGTTACCATAGTTTGGGAGCGACACCCGGCGAGCCAGCTATGTGCAAGTGCACATGGTTGGCATCCACTCAAGTTTCTATTGTGTAAGTTGCCAGTGCATCTTGCAACTTGCATGCACACACAATGGAAACTCGCCTTTATTTTGAGACAGAACAGGCAGCGACTTTGAAGCGGATTATCGGGAATCTCATACGCCGTCAGTACCAGTTATATGCAATGTATGTATGACTACATAGACTGCACTGTACATCAGCTATATAGGACATGGCCGTCAGCTCGTTTCCCGGTAGTACATAAACCTGAGTATTGATTTTTACATTTTACATAGATACCTATGTATTTACCATTCGTATGAACTGTCCGTAAAACGATGAGCTTCGAAACCGTTTCATTTTTCAGTTGAATTTACGTCATGACTTATTTTTGCGTGGATGAAAGCCTAGCCTACCTCGCTAGTTTTAAATATCATTTTTCGTTCCTTTGTTAGTTTTTTTTAAAGTATGAAATTTATTTTCCAATAAAATGTTGTTGACGTTTGATACATAGCCTGCTTTGTTTAGTCTATAACTATCTTAAAGTCTACTCAATAGGTAAGTAACAATGGTAGGTTATATCGAAAGCTTTGTTCGACTTAAAGTCAATATAAACAGATTATAGACTATGTACAGAATAATTACCGATCCAAAACTAACTAACATGAATATCAAACAATAGAAGCTCGGAGTACATTGATTACGCTGTTAGCAGGTTAGATGTATCCTTTGTTTTGTTTACGTTCGAGGCGATCTGAAGCATAATTACACGACGTCGGCACCTTGAGACGAGAGTCGGAGCAGTGGCTCAGGTGAGCGCGGCAGATGCGTCGCAGCTGCCGGCCGGGCTGGTCCAGTCCCCCCGCGCGCGCTCCTTACCCCCGCGGCCCGCGCAATCGCGGCTAACAGTTTTATTTCCCCGAATAAACTTTATCAAACAAAGCGTGCGTGCCCCGCGCCCTGCATCTGCTCGCCCAGCTGTTCTCACTGCAGCTGGCGTTGTTGTCCTGCTCTGACGTACGCGCCTCACCCCAGCGAGACAGGGACAGGTCTCGGCGGTGTAATCGCGGGGCCCTTCAATTCCCTGTGCATAGCCCATTCGCAGTTTGCATCCCGATGCCGGCGGGTAAACCGATAATGACGTCCAAGCGAAAGCGCGACGATAGCGGCGAACGCCGCGCGAAGCGGCAACGCATTCGCAAACGATCGCGCAGCGAACCGCTTTTGAATGATACGGAGAATCCTGAGAAGAGGCAGGCGTTGAAGCGTCTTTTCGGGCGTATTTGTTCCGTGGAGTTAGAAGACAATCAGCCTCGGGCTTCGGACGACGAAGACGATTACAACTTCCAGGACTACGGGGACGAGAATGACGATCCTCTGCTGGATTCTGTGCCGGTGGATATGGACCCGGAGCAGCTCGGGTTCCTAGTGTGTGCTCAAGAGACGCTTCGCTTTTTGCACGGGCGCGGCATACCTCTCCAACATCCGGTGTTCGCTCGTCTGCGCTCGCGCCTGCTGCAAGGGATCGACGAGATGGCGACCGCCTGAGCATTGCTGGGCCCAGAGCCCAGAACCACATCAAGAAACTAATTCCTCTCCGCACTCGTACTTCGTTTCGGACCACTTCACCCAGTGTTTGTTTTGAACCTGTGAATCCGTGACGTTTCCTGTTCGGAGTTGTTTCTACCTTTCTGTGTTGGGATCTGGTATGTGTAAGGCTAAAGACTGGCGATATATTGTACGTTTTAAAGCAACAGGTGGCCCGTCAGGGAGTCTAGTCATAATTTCTAGTCAAAAGTTTATTATATTTGTTAAGCAAATTATTCTATTGATGTATTGATGGTAAAATAAAGTCATCCAATTAAAATAATGTTGTCTCATTTTATTTAAGACCTCCTTTGTTCTTATTTTTTATTTGGAAATAATTAGACTTCATTCTCATTTAACTTGATGAAATAAGATTGTTGATTTATAAATATTGGCATCTCCTTCATGTAGCTGTAGCTAGAATTGATAATGTTTATGAAAATATTAACAAAAAAACAGTATAAAAATTTTTCTTTGTTCTTGTAATGAAATAACTTTTAATAAAGGCTTTGTTGTATACATTATTTCATAGATTAAATCTATTATTTCTGCAAAAGATAGTATAGATTTCTATTTATCTGCTAATTAACACCCAATTCGGTATACAAATGGTTCGTCATTTAATGACAATCCAAACTAATGCTATGAATGTCGAAACAACTCTGTATATGTCTGTCTGTTACATTTTCAAGTTTAAACCGCTGTCACAATTTAAATGAAATTTGGTAGGTGTAATAGTATATAGTTCGAATCCCGGAAGAGGAGTTTTTATAGCTATAATCAACATCGTCGCGAGCGGAGCCGCGGTTGAAAGGTAGTATTCAATAATTTAAACTTGTAAGTACATTTGTAGTATTAGAAGCTGCACAGAGAAATATAGATCTTAAAGACTTGCTGTGCGAAGGCTCCTTCAGATATTTACATTGCAATGTAACGCTACAGCGAGCTTATGTATAAAATCAAAGGGGAATTAATTACTTAGGGTATCAATTTTATGCTATTAATGCGTGGTAAACCTGCTAAAGTTGACGTGATAAGTTATTTTAATCAATAGCCCTCTTAATAGGCAACATGAACTTATATTAATTGACTAATTTTAATTTTGAAAACCAATTCTTTTTGTGTTTCTTACCACAACCAATTTATTAATCTACATGATGACGCCATCATGTCAATTGAATTATATGCAGAAGAGATATAATCATAATGAGTTCCAGCTTCAGGATTTTGGTAAGGGGGGGGGTAGACCTTGCTGATCAATACAGGATTTTAGTTAGGGGTTTTAATTTTTTCAGTTTTTATTTTACCCTTGTTCAAAATTGTACTTCTGTTACAGCATTTTAACTAGCGAATCTTTTGTCTACTTTTGTTCTATTTTACAAACGGAGTGAATAACAAAGACAAAACATTCGCTGGTATTCATGGGAAGCGGAGATAGTCGGAAATAGACATTATGAGAAACGAACATTGTAAGAAACCAACTTTTTAGGAAATGAACATTCTGAAGTGAGGGTATTTTGGAACAAGGCGTTTTTGCAAGTGGACCTTGTGTTCCTAATGAGCTTGTCAAACCCCCTTAGGGTTTAAACACACATAAACGAGAGCATTCAGATACTTTGTAGAAGTTAGTGTGTCTTGCAATCATGTTCATTTCATCCTTTTGTCCGTAATTGTTTCAATGGAAAACATTCCTTTCAGTTTGTAACTAACTACTTTAAGTTAGAGCTTTCATAAACTTCTTGAAGCTTAAATAGATAACTTTGTATAGATATAAAGTTTCAATATTAGCTTTGAAGCGAAGCCAACTGACTTTTCATTTCGTTCCTCGTTTTGAAATTAGGTTTTTCATCAATAATATTCTAGGTAGCTTTTTTTGCTAGCGAGACATCTTAAACTAGAAAATTATAGAGGTTTTCAATCAAAAATGTTTAATTTGGTATTACAAAATAAATATTTTCGATTTGATTCGAAATGATTTATCTAGATAGGTAGACCAATTACATCGGATAATTATATATATTTCGGGACTTAATCGCGTGAATTATTTAAAAGTACGATACCTTTTATTTACCCGACGTTTCGATCGAATTGCACCGATCGTGGTCACGGATCGACTACGACTACATCGGATAAACTATATTTCATGAAAATATTTCCATTGAAAAATAATAAGTTGTACCGCCGTTCAGTTTTGCCTAATCACATGATATACATGTGAATTTTGTTGTCACTTTTGTAAGTAAAGATTCTGCGTGACGAATATAGGCCATTCTTTTCTTCCTTTTGATATATTTGGCCAATATATAAGCACATATCGTTTTTACCTTTGTTGTAAATAGATGCTCCTACTATTTTGTACCCACTAAGGCTGATTTTAGTTTATCTCATGTTTCAACTTTTTGATAATACAATTTGCATCAGTCCTTTAACATGGTGTATAGTATATTAGCTGCAGCACCTTACCCCCATATCAGGTTTATTAATAATTTGAAAAGAGTGGAAGCGAGTTTTTATTGCCAGGCTCTTTTCTCCGGCTTTACCTATTGTTTGCGAACTTGGCATTACATGTACATGTAGAATTCCGGTGTATCACAAGAATTGTTTTGCATCCTAAGTGAATAAAGATTTTTTTTTTAATTTTAAAGCAATTTTGTTTTTTTTTGTTTAATTTTACAGCATCACATAATTATACCCTCCAGGCAGGCGCGGATTCAGAAATTTCCGGGTACATTTGCCGGCTAAGTGTGAGTCGCATTCATGAATTCGGGAGGTGTAATTGATTGTCAACAACGCCTATATATTCCCCGTTGACACATTTAGGATCCGTGCTTACCTCCTTGGATCAGATCAGCGAAATTAATCAATATGTTAATTCCCAAGCAGTACAGGCTTTAGGAATATGATCATTTAGCGGTCGCTCTGCGGAACACCCTAAACCCTAACGCATAACTAAAAAAACTTTCCCGAGAATGTACTGTTTTAAGGCTAACACTGGCCGTACGCCTACCTATAAAGAAATTCATTAGTAGGTAGTATCATTTTCTTTGTTTGAAAATTTTCCTTCTGCCTGTAGGTAGTAATTGCGTAAGCGCTGTCACTTCCGAACGCTACAAACATCAAAACACCCATGTTGGATCAGCAGTAGCGCCTACGCAAATGCCTCCTACACGCAGTAGATATTTTAAATAAAGAAAATCAATACTATTAATAGATGATTTGCCAAACTTCTTGGCAGTATATGATTAGGTATAAATGAGACAAAAGATGTAGTATAGTCTGGTTATAATTATCCAAAGGTGCATCTTATATACTAACGACTTCGTGTTGATAACAGATAGTAGAAACATTTAATAGATACTGAACGTGCGATAAGGAACATAAGATTGTGATGTAGATTGTAGATACAGCACAAAGATATTGTACTGTAACAGTACACCCCCCTTTAAAAAAAATTATGGTAATAGTGTTTACAATATAAATTTGACCTAGACCTTACTAGTTATTTGCTGATGTATATAAATAATAATGCTATTGTACGCGGTGGAATTTGATGACGCCTGTTGTGGTGTGATTTGCTGACGTCTGTAATTTTGACTTAGCTGTTGCACGAGTGTTTATTATTTTTTTCCGTTAAACTCTTCATTCTTCTGTCCAGTGTTTTCATTATGCCGTAAATTAGGATCACGCCGATTGTTAAAATAATCTGTCCCATTGCAACATTTCTTGTCCACCGTAAGTCCTCCTGGATCAGGTTACGGAGTTGGTCCGCTTCGTTTTGATTGAGGCAATTGTCCGTATTGTATGTTATCTGGTCCTTAGAACTTTGATTTCCCATTTTAGATGTCTTGTTGTTACGAGTAGTTGTGAATTAATGGTATATGTTAAGATCTATGTTAATATATATACGAATAGCTTGCTTATATCAGCGATTTTTTATAGACGTACTACTGGCTTTACTTTACGTCCCGATCGTGTAGTGTACGTGTGTGAATGCCTGTCGCAATCCTTTGAATCTGGCACGTAGTTTGATTCGTCATTGATCATGAAAGCTGGTTTCAATCTATCAATTGATATCACTGTCTCTTTATCCCTAATTCTAATGCAAAATGTTTTATCTGTTTTACTAATTACTGGGTAGGGTCCTTCATACGGCGGTGTCAGGGCTTTCTTAATTCTATCACACCGAACAAATACGTGTGAGCATTCTTTGAGTTCGGGATGCACAAATATAGCTTGATTGTGTTTTTTTCTTTTCGGAATTGATGTCATTTGTGTGATGTCCTTTTGAATTTGTTTTACAAACTCTTCGTACGTTGATAACTGTGCTGCTGATGACTCAAAAAATCCTCCAGGGAGTCGTATTGGCGTTCCATATGTCATCTCTGCTGAACTATAACCTGTGTCTTCTCGCAAGCTACTCCGCAACCCGAGTAAAACTGTTGGAATTTCTTTTAACCAATTTTCGTTGGATTCTCTTGTCATTAACGCCGCCTTTAAAGTTCTATGAAATCTCTCTATCATTCCATTGGATTGTGGATGATAAGGTGTTGTCCTAATTTTATGTATTCCCAAAAATTGTGAGAGTGACTCAAATATTCTTGATTCAAACTGTCGGCCTTGATCCGTAGTAATGCGCAATGGACATCCAAAACGAGTAATCCATCCTTCGAAAAGTGTCTTGGCTACTGTTTCTGCAGTTATATCTTCTACCGGAAATATTTCGGGCCATGACGTACAACGATCTATGATTGTGATTAAATATCTCTTCCCTTGTGAAATCGGAAGTGGTCCGACGATGTCAATATGTAAATGTTCAAAACGTTGCGCTGTCATAAATGTACCAGGAGGTGATATCGTATGTCGTTGTATTTTTGATTTTTGGCAGGCTATACATGATCTACACCAATTATTGATATCTTTGTTCATATACGGCCATAAATACCTTTGGGTTATCATTTTTCTCGTAGTTCTTTTTCCTGGATGGCTCATACCATGAATGGTATCGAAAATTTGTTTGCGAAAATGCTTTGGTGAGTAGGGGCGGCTTTTTCCAGTAGACGTGTCGCAGGTGATGTTTATTGTGGAACCCGGAAGCGTAATGTTTTTGAATTTTAATCTTTTATTGTCATGTAATTTACTTAGTTCATTATCTGTTGATTGACATTTTTCCAATTCAGCGTAATCGATAGGTGATGGCACGTATATTTCCTCTATTCGAGATAAGGCATCGGCGGTAATATTGTCACGTCCGCTTATGTGTTGAATGTTGGTACTGTATTTTGAAATGAAATCTAACTGCCGGACCCGTCGCGGTGTATCGTTTGATGATGGTTTTTGGGAGAATGCGTATGTCAAAGGTCGGTGATCCGTAAATATTGTAAATTCTCTTCCCTCGATTAATCTGTGAAAATGTTTGACGGCCATGTATATTCCTAACAGCTCTCTGTCAAACGTAGAATATTTTTGTTGAGTTTCGCTCAATTTTTGTGAAAAAAATCCTAATGGTTCCCAATTGCGTTCGGATTTTTGTTGTAAAACTCCACCAACGCAAGTAGCACTAGCGTCGGTCATGAGCGCTAGTGATGCGTTGCGGGAAGGATGCGCTGTTAACACTGCGTTTTTTATGCTTTCCTTGCATTTTTCGTAAGCTTTGTCTGCTTCCGTTGTCCAAGGAACAGGTGAATTATCGTTCTTTTTTGAACCATGTAGATATTCGTTTAAAATTCTTTGATTTTCCGCTGCGCGTGGAATATTACTTCTGTAGAAATTGACCATGCCCAAAAATCTTCTTAATTCTTGAATTGTTTTCGGTTTGGGAAATTCCATGATTGCTTTGTAATTTTCTTCGGTAGGGTGTATTCCTTGGCTCGTTATATGATAACCTAAGAAATCTATTTCCCTTCTGAGAAATTCGCATTTTTCGAGATTAATGGTTATTCCATTCTCGTGTAAACGTTTGAAAACCGTTTCTAAATGCTGATAATGCAAATCTTCGTTGTCCGATGCGATGAGACAGTCGTCTACAAATATAAATACGAAGTTTAAATCTCTAAATAAGGAATCCATGAATCGTTGAAATGTTTGTGCCGCATTGCGTAATCCGAAAGGCATTCTTAAGTACTCAAAAAGTCCAAAAGGTGTGATGATGGCTGTTTTTTCTATATCTTTAACAGGAATACAATGGTATGCTTTACGTATATCTATCTTGCTTAGTATCTTCTTATTTTCTAATATGTATGTAAAGTCAGTTAATCTTGGTAGTGGGTATTTGTCCGGTACTGTCGTGCTATTGAGCATTCAATAGTCTCCGCACGGTCTCCATTCGCCATTTTTCTTTTTTACCATATGTAATGGGCTTGCCCATGGGCTATCTGACGGTCGGCAAATTCCGAGTTCTATCATATTTTGAAATTCCTTTTTGGCTATGTCGTATTTTTCTGGAGGTAATGGTCTTGCCCGAGCTGCGACGGGTGGTCCTGTAGTGATAATGTGATGTTCAATCTTATGTTTGGGCGCATTGCGGAGAGAGGACCCTTTCGTGATGTCTTCGTATTTGTTTAAAAGTTGCGTAATACGTGGATTCGTTCCCACTGCGATAGTACGAATTGTTTGTTGTGTCGCTTTTTCCGAAGTTACATGCGTTGTCAGCTCTGTAACTTTGTCGATAAGTTTGCGACCTGCTATGTCGACTAATAGTTTATAGTGCTCTAGAAAATCTGCTCCAATTATTGGTTGTGTAACATCGGCGATTACAAAATTCCATTTATAACATCGTTGTAGTCCTAAATTCAAGGTAAGCGTCTTCTCGCCGTAAGTCCTAATTTTAGTCCCATTTGCAGCGTATAGTGTGTATTGTTCATTTTGTAAAATTGAATGTCTCTGTTGCTTGCTAATGACTGAAATATTTGCGCCCGTGTCAATCAAAAACTTCATACCACTTTTTCGGTCGGTAATGGTGAGACGATTGGATGGGTGGATTGCACAGAGTTTCGCCGTTGTCTGTGCTCTTATTCGTTTCCCTGGTTCCGTACGTAAGTCATTGGTTTCCAACCGCATGGTTTAATGCAGTTCTTTGCATATTTTCCGAATCTTTCGTGGTAGTAACAAAATCGATTTGCTCCTCTATAGTTTGTTCTCGGCCTCATAATCGGGAATTGTTGACGTTTCTTGAAGTGATTGTGCGTGTTGGGTCGATAGCCATATTGACCTTGCTGAATTGCGTCAATATCTATCTGTAATTTTGCTAGCTGGGCTAAAATGCATGCTGTATTGTTGTCGTTTGAAGTGTCGTTGCTAACAGCTGATATTTCGGTTACTTTTGAATTCATTATTATTTTGTCTACAATTTGGCTCAGTTTGTCAATTTCCATGTCTTCCGTAACTGCTAGAACCGTAGTAACTAATGTTGGTAAAAGCCTGAACCATAGTAGTTTAATTGTTTCGTCACTGATTTTTCCTCTCCCGAGGACTCGCATTTGACGTAATAACTGCGAAGGTTTTTGATCACCGAGTTCTGTCTCTGATATTAATTTTTGAAACTGTCGCTGTTCTGTTTCTTCGTAACAATCAATTAAACGTTCCTTGATGTTTTTGTATTTATCTGTAGTCGGTGGTGAAGTGATTAGGTCACTAACTTGTAGTATTTCTTCCTTGGATAACTTTGCTATTACTGTACAGTATTTGTATTCGTCTCCTTGCTTCTGTGGTGCTAATATGGCTTCTAGTTGCGTGAACCATAATCTTGGTTGGTCTTTCCAAAATTCCGGAATGCGGGATAAAACCGAGGTGCCAGCAGCTACTTCAAGTGTTCCTTGCTGATTTATGTTCGCCTTGCACGGTGATTGTGCCATGTTTCTTGCTGCGTATTCGTTCGTCGGGGTCACCAATTTGCCAAACTTCTTGGCAGTATATGATTAGGTATAAATGAGACAAAAGATGTAGTATAGTCTGGTTATAATTATCCAAAGGTGCATCTTATATACTAACGACTTCGTGTTGATAACAGATAGTAGAAACATTTAATAGATACTGAACGTGCGATAAGGAACATAAGATTGTGATGTAGATTGTAGATACAGCACAAAGATATTGTACTGTAACAGATGACAATAGATGGGCAGGATAAGCTGGCAAAGGCAGTGCAGGTCCGTCGCTCACAAGGTGGACTGACGACTTGTTTCCTTAATGCTATCTCTAGCAAGGACCCGTTGGATACAGACCGCTCAGAATCCGTCATTGTGGAAATCCTTGGGAAAGGCCAATATTCAGTAGGGGACGTTTTCAGGCTGATGGTCATAAGCTTTGCATTAGTAACCTAAATTAATAAAGTATTTTGAATTTTGGTCATGATGATGATAGCAGACACGACCGAAATTAGATCAGACCTCAAGAAGATACTTTAAAAGAAAACTTTAGCTGATACTGATCTGATTAACAGAGTCAGAACAAACGAATATTTAACTACCAGTATTCGCATTAAATGTAGCTTTATAGCATTCCTTCAGCTTCAAGTTGCTTACATACCAAACGGCCCAGAAATTTCTGAGATTTAATGCATTCAAAATAATGTAGGTATTCGTAAATTAATATTGTATTTAATTAACTATGCCCGCAATAGGAGAAGCTTGTAATGTTGATAAGCTTTCATGATTTGTACACGTTTATTACAATATTCTCGCTATTCAGGCCAAGGACGTTAAATGATTTGCCAGTGCAGGGCAGTTTAACTTTTTGTTTAGAAATGTCACTCGCTGAACTGCTGTTAAGTGCAAAGAATTGACAAATAGACAATAAAGATGTTGACTGTCAAGTCAAACCAGTCTCTTTTAATGAAATTTCAATTCGACAAATTCTATAGAAATTTGTATAGAATAACAACCTATGACGTCATAAGTTCCTATAATCAAGTCATTACTTTTAATATCCATTTTCATGCTTTTAAATTTAAAAAAAAGCATGTTAGATTTAATGTTAAATTGTAAAACACTTATTTTCAGAGCATTTTAAGATCTACTATTACCTGGTTAGTATAAAATTATTTACTGTTATTGTAGTCAACTACCCAATTTGGTTGGTTTGAACAATTTGGTGACGTCATCACTGACCAAAAAGTCGCCCGCTTTTTGGTAGAATTATGGTACGAAATTATAGACCTGAACTGGGCCATAACCTCACAAAATTGACCACTCTCTAGAAAGAGACAACGCTACTTTGTGGACAATCCCTGTCAAAGGGACGGGGCCGCACGAGTCTTTTCTCTCTTTCAAGCTTTGCAGTCAATATTTACTTTATAATTGACTGCCTCTGTGGCACGGTGGGAGTGTCCGGCTGTTACGCAAGAGGTCGTGGGTTCGATACCCCCACAGGACTTTGTACATACATACATACATATCAACCCATAAGATGGCCCACTGCTGGGCACGGGTCTCCCCAGTAGAACCTACTAGTATGTAGATCCTGGGGGTAATTGCCATAATCGCCACGCTTGGCGAGCGGGTTGGCGATCGCAGTAAGGCTTTAAGTACGCAGAGGACGCTGCTGCCCGTCCTCCGGGGTAAAATCCCTTAGTCGCCTTGACGACACCCACGGGTAGAGATGGGGTGGTACTATTCTTAAGCCGGCACCACACGTTGTGTGTTCCACAAATTGTTGTTCCGAGTCTGGGTGAACATTGTATCCGTGACTTGTATGTTTGTAAAGTCCCCCGCGACACCGTGCATGTACCCTACTACGGGAGTCGTCTTTAAAAAAAACAGAAAGAATTGAAAGGGATGGCGAGGTCTTGGTGTATACGTCAATGAATTAGAAGGACAGTTTATTTTTCGTCTACAATTGAAGTTCATGGTACGGCCCCAGTAGTCTAAATAATTGTATACAACTAGTAATGGTCGCCAGATGGAATACAGCATGAATGAATATTATTTTTTTTATTTATTTATTTATCTTTTTGCACACAAAATTTGTACAAAGGCGGACTTAATGCCTTAGGCATTATCTACCAGTCAACCTTAGGGTGATCCAGAGAACTGTTTGAGGTGGGTGCTTAATCGACTTACATTTCTAATGCTAAATAAGCAAGAAAGTGATTAAAAAAAAAGTAATAATAATAAATAAATAATTATAAAAACAAAACCATACATATAAATATATAAATACACATACATACACACACAACATACCAATACATACATTTACATACATAATACATACTCATAACTATACAAATACATACATGTTATACATATATAACCATAGATTACTATAATTGTGATGATTCCGCCAATAACTTCGTATAGAAATTACGTACTTGGAACTTAAAGGTGACACGAGATGTAGACATTCTTATTTCGAGAGGGAGCGCATTCCAAAGGAGAATAGATTGAATAGAGAATTATGACGTCCTTACATACATTATACAAACAAAGTCTTCAGTTTTGTAATATTACTAGCTTTAGCCTACGGCTCTGCCTGTGTAACCTTTGCCTACATCACAAAAAAGCTATTGCATAGCATTTTTATCAACTTATGCAATTATATATTTTTTTCTTTATTTCGGAGCAGCTCGTCTGATCCGTGCGAGCTTCGTACAATCGTACCATATACATATACGTTAAGCGAACGCTCGGCCGAGTTACATGGTAGGCGGAGTGGGGGTGTTGAATTTATTTTCGTTACGGAATTTCTTGATTCGGTCGGCGTGCTCAAAGTCCGCGATAAAAGCTATGCAATAGCTTAAAAGGCTAAAGCCGTAAAAAATTCAGTTCTCTAGGGACAAGTCTGGGCGGTAATGAGTGACAGTATGAGTCAGGACTTCTAATATATGTACTAATGACCTTCGGCTCGTGGCTTCTTTACATAACACTAAATAACTTACTAATAAAATTAAAAAAAAACATTACAAATTAACCCTTCACTACCTACCTACCTCTTTCTTTTGTCACACAACCATCTACCACACATCTATGAGACCCCGGAGTAAAATAGATGTTTTTGTCAGGCTTAGGGCCTAAACCTCCCAATAAACATTGTGAGATTTGGGCTAAATTGATTTTACTGCAGTAAAATAGTTTGTAACTCCGAAACAAGTGGTAGGTGATTAAGGATTAATACATATATTTTTTTCCAAAACTGATATTATAAAGTTATTTAATGTTAGGTATATAAAGAAGCTACGACCAGGAGGTTATTAGTATTTTAAAAATCAAAAACTCAACTAAAATCTCAAATATAAAATTGTAACTTAACTTAATGTGGCAAAAATCTTTTGAACATAACTTCAAAATCGTTTGAGTAAATTGAGTAAATTTACTCCAGAACACACGAGTAGGTAATTAGTTTCTAGAACTCAGCGCACAAGCGAAAACTAATCATACACGGGTATTGCATCGTTTCGTGTCACGAGTTGTTCGTGTCACAACACAACTTATTTACATGATAACGAGATTTTATTTTTATTTTTTTGTGTACTGAATGTAAGTAGGTACTGACTCGTTTCGCTTATCAGCGACTTGCCCTAACTTGTAGACATAGAAAGCTGAACTTTTGCTGACTTTGTGAAATAGACTAGGCATAATTACAACGGAATCCTAGAAAAGCATTTAAGGAAACTGAACAAACTAAGACGAGCGTGAGTGAGCCGCTACCGCCGGCGAAGAGCGCGAGCCTCTGTCGACTATTTTACACGATGACTAGCGGACGCCTCGCTGTTTCACCCACGTAGTTCCCATTCCCGTGGAAATACAGGGATAAAAAGTAGCCCATGTCACACAGGGATAGTGTAGCTTCCCAACAGTTAAAGAATTTTTGAAATGGGCCAGTAATATTTAAATTAATTCGTTACATATTCAAATATTTTCACTTTGTAATATTGATATAGATATAAAGAGCATATTTTAGATTCCGTCTGTTTAAACAAAAGAGATGCAGTATAGAGCAAATACTCGCTGGCAGTGTGAACGATCACAAGGCTTTATTTTATTGTCAAAAAAATTGTGATCCCTACGAAAATTGCAATAATATACTCAAGGTAAATAAAGCTACGATATGACACCCGTGCAGAGTCGGGGCAGGCAGCTTGTTTTTCTATAAAATGAGTGAGAGGTAGGTATCTCGGCCCCAAGCTGTGCAAAGTTATTTAGACGACAGGAAGTGGACGAAAATTGAGTTGCTAGCATCCATTTCGGTTAGGTACAAATTTAATTCAAAAATAGTAGATTAAGTAATAGAATAGTTTAAGTTATATTGTACCTACCTACCAATTAAGTAATTTAACTACAATGCAGTGTTAAAAGGGAGTGAACTTTCCGCCAACAAACTGCTTTGTAGTTAAATCTTTCAAAAATGCAATTATTGTATTTATAAAGTAATTGGCAAGAAATGCCTATAAAAATTACTTCAATCATTAGAATCGCTTCAAAATAATTTAGAACAAAAATTCATTTATTATTATAACAGAAACGTCACACGGGCGTAATTGCAAACAGTTATAGGGTTGCTGTTAGGAAAGGTAAGATTTGGAAACTGTGATGGTGAACGTGAATTAGTTCCAAGACTTTCAAATCTAAATATTTATAAGATTACTAGCTGACCCGCGCAACTTCGTCTGCGTAAATTTTACCCGTTTTTGCAACATTTATCATTGCTGCTCAGCTCCTATATGTCGTAGCGTGATGTTATATAGCCTATAGCCTTTCTCAATAAATCGTCTCTATCCAACAGTAAAATATTTTTTCAGTGCAGCCCAGTAGTTCCTGAGATTATCGCGTTCAAACAAACAAACAAACTCTTAGGTATATGAAAAATAGATGTTGTCCGATTCTCAGACCTACCCAATATGCACACAAAATTTCATCAAAATCGGTCAAGCCGTTTCGGAGATGTATGGCAACGAAAACTGTGACACGAGAATTTTATATATTTAAGATTACTAGATAACCCGGCAAACGTTGTTCTGGCATTTAAATTATCAAAGAAAAAAATGTTGTCTGTAAAGTCGACTTACGGACGATAATTTTACGTGATGACGTCATAAGAAAACATTGATGACATTGTAATAAACAAACATGCCTGTGACTACTTTAGCGTACCCCGGCGCATGCGCCCAACGGAGACAATACTTTAGCCTATCAACAGGCGGAATCACCCTTCGCGTTTCTTAGCAACCAGTCAATAGCGTGTCTGCTTAGCAACCAATCAATAACGTGACCGTTGCTACGTTACACTCTTTTTCTCGATTTATAAACGTTATCATGTCAAATAAATGGGGATGGAATGACGTGAAAAATACTTTACGCCCTATTATAACTATAACAAATATACAAAACAAAACCACAAACACCGTGACACAAGATTCTTATACAGGGGGATTATTATAATACTAATTACCGTGGTTTTTGGTACTTAGATGGTGGTTTTACGAAATATTAAATAACTATGTTTTATCAGTTTTGAAAAATATCTAATATATTAACCCTTAATCATCCACCACTTGTTCTTGGAGTTATCACCTATAGACTACAGGAGTAAAGAACATTGTTTGTTATGAGGTTTAGGCCCTAAACCGGATATCGATAATCAAAACATCGATTTTACGTTGGAGTCTCCCAGACGTGAGGCAGATGATTGTGTGATAAAAGTAGGTAGTTGGTAGTGAAGGGTTAATCGCGTGAATTATGCGATGCGATGTCTCCGTGAGGCGCGGGGTTTTTCAACTACCCTCGCCTGGTCTTGATAATTTTGATAATTGTATAACCCCGCGCCTCACGGAGACATTGCTAAGCTGCCATCAGTCGACCCGTGACCACGATCGGTGTAATTCGATCGAAACGTCGGGTAAATAAAAGGTTCGTACCTTTAAATAATTCACGCGATTAAGTCCCGAAATATATCTAATATGTATAAAAAACGCGAAAGTTTGAAAACAATAAGTAAAGGGTTAATCTGTATTTTTTATTATTACGAAGTTATTTGGTGTAAAGTTAAAGAAGCCACCAGCGGAGGGTTATTAGTATGTTAAAAATCATCAGCCCTGTATATTAAATCATCTCATTTTTTAAGTAAAACACTTTATTTTAAACTTCATACGAATTTAAACACTATCTGATTTCTGTAAAACAGATTCCGCATGAGACTCAATTCAGGTACTCGAAATTCATTATATGTTACAAACATACATTTGTATAAAGCCGGGCATTCACTTAATGAATAGTTGGAAAGCAACTGAGCACTGGGCGTAATGAATGACTCGCATATTATGTATTTTCCGCCGGGGTATTACTGCCTTATTCAAATTTTCTTTGCTACTAATTAAAACACGAGTTTTCTTTAAAAAAAGTACATTTTCTTTTTAAAATGTAATTTGTAAGTTTTATCTTAGATGCTACCTGTTCGTCCGCTGTAATTTTTATAACCTATGTGTTCTTCTGTTGAATAAACTATATTTTTGTAAAGTTTAATCAAAATCCGTCCAGCAGTTTTGCCGGAAAGAGTAACAAATCATCCATTCATCCTTAGAAACCTTGTTTTCGCCAACATTAATAAAATTTCGACGGAGCGATTTTTTAGAGTTCCATAGCCAAAATGGCAAAACGGAACCCTTATAGTTTCACCATGTCCATCCGTCCATAGCTTAGCTCAGAGACTGTTAGTGCTAGAAGGCTGTAATTTTCCATAGATACACATATTACATACGCCGACAAAGTGAAAGAATAAAATCTTGACAATACTTTTTTAGGGTATCCTATATGTAAAGTGGGGATGTGATTTTTTTTCTTACTCACCCCATCGTATGGGATATCATGGGATAGGTATTTTGAAATTAGGGTTTGTGAAAACCATTTTTAGATTTAGAGATCCGTTTGTGAAAATCGTAAATTTTTGTTAGAGTCATGTGCGTCCTTATCCCCCCCCCCTCCCCCCAGCCAGCTAAATGGTTGATATTGGGTATGTAAAACAAATCGCGGTAGTAGTAATGTAGATATAACGTTGTAAATATGAAACAAAACCAACAGAAAACCCACTCGGATGTGGGGGGGGGGGGGGGGCTACGAAACCCTACATTGTCCGTGGCGACATTGCCGTGGTTTTTGTTGTTTGATATACGAACATAAAACATATGCGAAAATGTTGATAAACAGATGTTCAATTTAAAAAAATGACAAAAAGACAGTTTATAGTCTGAAATAGCACATTTGCTTTTTATTCCGGAAATATAAACGCAAAAAATTGTCTTTCAAAATTTCCACACAGTCATAGTCGAGGGCACCACTATTAGTTCTTTCTACATCAGAATAACATAAAAGCAAAATAGCCTTTGCATAAAGAATTATTCTTGGAATTAAAATATAACTAGTCGTTAATAGGATATTCCTAGAACAGATATTCAATATGACCTATCTCGAAGAAAATATAATACTACCAATATTTATTACTAGCCGACCCGCGCAACTTCGTCTGCGTTAATTTTCCCCGTTTTTGCAACATTTTTCATTGCTGCTCGGCTCCTGTTGGTCGTAGCGTGATGTTATATAGCCTATAGCCTTCCTCGATAAATCGGCTATCCAACAGTAAAATATTTTTTTCAATTTGAACCAGATTCCTGAGATTATCGCATTCAAACAAACAAACAAACTCTTCAGCTTTATAATAGAATAGAATTAATAGAGGTTCTAATAATACGTAACATTTCAAGCTTGCTAGAGTTGCTGGAATAAGCCCCAGACTAAAATAAACCAAAATTAGACTCCACTTCGGATTCGCTTTGAATGTCTGTGAATTTCATTGTTTGAATATTGTTGCAAATTATTCAAATAACTTTGTCAATTTGCACTAGGTATTGCCAGTAAATATACAAAAATAAATTAAAATGTAGGCATGATGATAGGTTTCGTACGCGTCCAGATTGATCCTTCAAGATTAAAAAAAATCGGCGAAGTGCGAGTCGTACTCACGCATAAAGGGTTTCGTACCTTTATCTATACAATATTAGACACTATAGTATAAAATCGAGCAAAAAACGACAAAAATCACGTTTGCTGTATGTGAGCCCCACTTATCATCTGTGAAAATTTCAACTGTCTAACTATCACAGTTCATGGGATACAGCCTGGTGATAGACTGTCGAACAGCGGAGTCTTAGTAATAGGGTCCCATTTTACCCTTTGGGTACGGAACCCATGTAGGTAAATTACTAACAATCTTGTCAATCTTTCCAGCTAACTTATTATATATATAATATAATATATTCCATCACAAAATTGCCGCTGTTTAGGTTTTAAACTATAAGGGTTGCCATTTTGGCTACGGAACCCTAAAAAACCACATTAAAAACGCTTCTTCCATTTAAGACCTATGATGCCACATATATGCACAAAGAGAAGATTTCCCTGAAGCTCTTTTTGCGTAAGGGAGTATTATCTATACTCAATATTCTAAATCTTTAGAGTAGGTTTGTTTATTTGTTTGAACGCGATAATCTCAGAAACTATAGCCTATTTAATGACACGCTATGACCAATAGGAGCGGAATATCAATAAAAATTATGAAAAAATGGGGAAAATTTACACAAACGAAGTTGCGCGGGTCAGGTAGTTAAATATAATAGGATCAAACATTCTAAAAATTCTGATTAACCTCTCAATAAATTTAAAACCTAACAGACAACAATTCTTACACGCAGCTGTCAGCAAAAATCCACTAGATGACTATAATTAAATGCACGATCTAGAAAGTTCACGGCAACAGGCAGGCTCAGAGAAAATTTTCCGATAACCAGGGCACAGCGTGGGCAGTTACCTAGCAACTCGGGATTACGCCTCAGGGAAATATTGAAGTTTGATTTTCATGGTTCATTCGGCAACTATCTAATAGTCATCGTTTATTATTATCTCTACTGGACTGTACGTCCAGTGGTTCTGTGCGCCTCTGACTGTTAAGGGAGCACACTGAGAGAATTATTTATTTAGCGCTACGTACACAGCGACACGATCGCCGGCCTCGCTCTTCCGCACACAACCATTACTTCACAGTGCGCAGGAGTGCAGGTCAAAATAAAGTGGAATATTCGTTCGTACATATGTCAGATTACGAACGCCATGACTATGACAATACGAAAATGCTCGTTTTTGCATTTTTCCGCAACTTCGATATTTATTTGCGGGATCATATTAAGACAAATCCTTTAATTTCTTTATATCATCTACTAGAAAAACTCTTTGACTAGTGACACAATTTTTTTCGTGTTCTAATATTTAGGTTTTCTATGTACATTTTTGAGAGAGCCGCACCCTGTTTCGCGTAAGCTAGAATCATGAGTTTAATTTCCATTCAAGTAAAATATTATTGAAATCTTTGTGTGATGAGTCTCGTTGGGTTGTGTGAGTTAGTGAATTATATTAACTCCTGAGTAATTGGCTTGTCTCTGATAAGATTGACCGCCGTAACCGAATTCAGTTATTACCATTATTATAAATAAAAATGTTATCTACTTAAGTACTTAATTCAATCGCCCGGTGAACATTTTATAAGTTTACTAGCTGTCCCGCGCAACTTCGTATGCGTAATTTTTTCCCGTTTTTGCAATATTTCTCATTGCTGCTCCGCTCCTATTGGTCGTAGCGTGACGTATATAGCCTATAGCCTTCCTCGATAAATGGGCTATCCAACAGTGAAATAATTTTTCAATTCAGATCAGTAGTTCCTGAGATTTACAGCTTTCAAACAAACAATCTCTAGTAACTTAGTTTTATAATATTATTATAGATATAAGACCCGCTATTCCTCACTAACAACGGTTTTGTTCTACTTGCCTACATTTGAAACAGATTCTAATATTTGTGAGGTTAAGCAGCGTTACCTCTGTGACCCAAAAGATGGGTAACCGTTTCGTGCCGTGGCTCAAAGCAAGGTATCCGTTATGCATCTATATCCTATTGCGATAAATTGACTGCCTCATTTACGAGTATTTATGAAAGTGAGAGATTCGAATCACAAACAACCGATTAAGCCTTGATGGAACTTGCTAGAGCAACGCACCCATAGACATGGCTATCAGACAAGAAACGTCGGGTCGCCTTTCCAACAAAGTGGTCTGAATTGGTCTGTGATTTCGTATTCATGAACGATATCAATGTATATGTGTGCATGGCTTCATTGTAATTAATAATAATAATATAATAATAATATCTTGGGACAACTCACACAACGCCATCTGATCCCAAACTAAGCAGAGCTTGTACTATGGAAACCAGACAACTGATAAACATACTTATATATTTCTAAATACATACATATTATAGATAAATAACACCCAGACACAGAATAAACCATCGTGCTCATCACACAAAGTTTTATCCTAGGTGGGGATCGAACCCACGACCTCTTGCGTAGCAGTCGGATACACTCCCACCGCGCCACAGAGGCAGTCAGATTAAGATAGAATGCGTTCAGACGCGTGGCAATCAGCCCTGCAAGCAGGTCTACAAGCAGCCCGACACGGGCCGGTACAAAAAAGACTGTTCGCAAACAGCCAAGCGTCACATTAACGCCTGATCACGCTTGCGCTCGTGTTCGTGCCCGTTGAATGTTGCTTTATACGCGAGCGTGTAAACTCACCTTCTACTCGTTTATGGTTTTGTGATAGAATGCACTTATGCCTGCACACATATACACTATTATTAAATACTCCTCCGTACTTAGGAGGATTATCTATTTAAATATATAAAAGGAGAAGTTGACTGACTGACTGAGATATCTGCGCAGCGCCTAAACTATAGGGGTTAGAAACTCGAAATGTTGTACAGGAGTTCCTTTTATAACGTAAGGGAGCACTAAGAAAGGATTTTTGAAAACTCACCCCCTAAGGGGGTAAAACCGGGGTGAAAAGTTAGCGTGAAACTTTGCCGTTAAAATATTTTGGTAACAATCTGGCATACACGCGGGCGAAGCCTCAGGCATAAGCTAGTTATTATTGAACATTAGAAATTACCTTCAGGTTTTATCAATAATATATTTACATGTAATAACTTTGTACCTACCTACTACACATAACTCCAATGAGAATATCAAGTGGTCATTGAAGAGAGTTAATATTGTTTTATGATGGAAATATTTATTTATTAAAACACAAGCTTCTTTCCCCGCCTAAGCCCGCTTTATGTTTGATTTTCATAGTCTACTAGCTGTGCCCCGCGGTGTAACCCGCGGTTTATGGGGTAAGCCTATGTGTTAATCTAGGGTGGCAGCTAAAACTATACCAAATTTTATTAAAATCGCTCCAGCCGTTTAGACGCGAAGAACAACAAACATACACACTCACAAACTTTCGCTTTTATAATATTAGTGTGACGTACTATTCTGATGTTTAAACTAAATTACCGTGAAGTTTCTAATAAACCTATGCTGTAGATTTTGCGTAAAAGAGCACCAAACATCCATTGTCCTCACAGACTTTTGGATTTACATATACTTAGTACGAGATCCGGTCTAAGAAATACATACCAACATCTGTTATTTGATTCTAACAAACATTATATGATACTTAATGTCTAGATTGATAAATCGGTAATGGGAAATACTTCTTGTTGATCTAGAATCATTAAATTTTCCAAAATTCAAATACGAATAGAAGAAACTAACAGAAAACCATTACATTTTAGTTTCTACGAAAATAAAAGTTTGTATTGTTGATTATTTTTTTACTAATATTGTTATTAATAAAAAAATAATCATAAAATAACAAAAAGAAACAACTAAATGTAAGTCGAGCTTGCTCACCGAGGGTACCGTACAAACTTGTTTGTTTGATAGGGCATAGAATTACCATAAGTATAAATAAAAAACAACTAAATAACTGATGTGTGTGTAATAATGCCAGTTTACAATATTAGTACGTGCTTAAGCCAGGCAACCCATTATGGATTTAGAAATCTAGAGTCTAGACAATGTCTATCATATAATCTTTGTCAAGATCAAATAACAGATGAGGGTATATATTTCTTAGATGGGATCTTAGACCAATATTAGAAGGATCGAGGACGATTCCGTGCTTAATCTTAATAGTGAATATACTTAATAGAACGTGATACAGAATAATGTGGTAATTTTTTAAGGTTCCGCACCTCAAAAGGAAAATCTGGAACCCTTATAGGATCATTTTATTGTTCGTCCATCCGTTCGTCTGTCTAGAAACAAGACTCTTTATCTCGGGAACCCGAGGAGGTATCGAGTTGAAATTAAAACCATATACTCAGGTCTAAAACTGTTAAATTAATGTAAAAACATGCTGCCGTTTATTTTAAAAACTACAAAACTGAATCCCTGAACTATTTATAACTTGTACCTACTTTGTACAGAACCCTTGGTAGGCAACTCCAAATTACACTTGTCCGATTGTTTTAATTTAGGCACGGTATTCTGTACACTTAATAAATTAATCATATTATACCTACATAACGAACTTTTGGTCGTGTATTGTATAATTTGTATATATATATCTATATCTTATCAAAATCTGTGTAGTCTAAAATTTCACGAAATGTTGAATCACTCATTTATTTTTAGATCTGCTTAAGTAACGATTTAATTATACCTACTATGACCTACACTACCTACCGATGACATAAACGTGTAACTCGTAGATATATGTATTATATAGCATGACGTTGTTTACTGCGGTATTCCAGCCGTCGCCGTCGTCCCACGTCGTCTTTAATACAACTTGAGTTTCAAAAGGCTACCCACCTAATATTCACGGCTTCGCATTGATTTTCCTCCGTCCAAGGAATTTTTCCGATACTCGACGTCTGACGACGTTGCCGAGGCAACATCTGTCATGTAAGTACTTCGGTATAAAGGCCGAAGAAAAATGTTGCTTATATTTTCTTGTAGTTTTCTTCTTTCGAAATAGGTTTGTAAAATACTGCTATTGGCCATTTTCGGGTTATTTAAATAACTATTGAGTAGTCACTTCTACGTTCTGTTCTATTTGTGTTTGTATCGCAAAAGTCGTATATATTCACTGGAACGAGGGTCGTGAACATATATATTATACTAGCTGTCTCGCGCAACATCGTCTGCGTAAATTTTCCCGTTCTTACAACACTTCTCATTGCTGCTCCGCTCCTATTGGTCGTAGCGTAATATTATATAGCCTATTGCCTTTCTCGATAAATGGGCTATCCAACAGTAAACTATTTTTTTACTTCTGATCAGTAGTTCCTGAGATTGCCGCGTTTAAACAAACAAACTCTTCAGCTTTATAATCTAATATATAAAATTTAACTCCTCCGAAACGGCTCGACCGATTGTCATTGTGTGCATATTGGGTAGGTCTGAGAATCGGAGAAAATCTATTTTTCATCCCCCTAAATGTTAAGGGTAGTCCAACCCTAATTTTTTTTTTAATTTTTAGTTACCTACACTTTTAATTTTTTATGATACCGGATTCAAAAATACATTTAACCCTGAAAATTCACCCTTCTACAATCTAACCCTATTTGTAAAATTTACCCCTATTTTGCAAAAACGGGTTAATTTGACGCAAACGAAGTTGCGAGGGTCAGCTAGTATTAGTATAGATTTTACATTACTTCATACCGAAATTCATAAAAATCGCTCCAATATGTAGCGATTTTTAAAAATTTTGGTTTGAAGTAGTGTAAAATATTGTGTAGTGAGTACTCAATATTTTATTTAAATAACTCGATATTGGCCAATAGATGTATTTTAAACACCTATTTCAGAAGAAGAAAATTAGAAGAAATTTAAGCAACATTTTCTTTGTGTTTAAATTCTATAAAATTCGGTCCATCTTATTTGTAGGCTAGCTGATTCGCGCGACTCCGTTTGCGTCAAATTTTCCCGTTTTTGCAACATTTTTCATTGATCTTCCGCTCCTATTGGTCGTAGCGTAATGTTATATAACCTATAGCCTTCCTCCATAAATGGGCTAACCAACACGAGAAAACATTTTAATTCAATTCTAACTAGTATAGTTCCTAAGATTATTGCGTTCAATCAAACAAACAAAGCCGTCAGCTTTATAATATAATCTAGTATAGATTTCCTCATAATTACATAAGCTACTATAAGTGTTACATAACTAGCTACTTGTAGCGGCGGTAGCCTAATGGTTAAGGCATCAGCAATCGAGAGGTCGCGGGTTCGAATCCTACCCAATAAACTACCGACGTGAACCCACTCCTAACACAAACCACTGAGCTTAGCTGGAGGGGTTAATAGGATTGCTAGTAATGTGGGACCACAATCTCACATTGCTAGTTATCTTATCTCTATAAAAAAATTAACAACAGTGTCTACCTTTTCCCCGTGACTTTTCTACATCTACTTATGCCTATCTACTTTGCTATTTACTATTCTAATGTATAAGCTACAATATTGTAATACTTAATCAATAAAATAAAAAAATAAAACACCCGCCTGCACAAAAAAGAAGGAAACAAGATCACCCCCATAATATACGAGTAATATCATGCAGTCGGAGGAACGTCTGGATCTCGATCCACTTTATTTTGTGCCTCCGACTGCATGATATTATATTATGTAGATCTTGTTTCCATCTTTTTTGTATAGGCGAATATATATATTTTTTTTAGTTAACACTTCACAACGATAGCCGAGTAGGTATTGAAAATTGAAAAATGAATGGTTGCTAACTACCTTTTTTAGAATTACATTACATTCAACGAGTCCTTTCATATGATACCCATATTGCTGTGTTCGGAACAACATTTTTTTTTCACACCTCACAGCCGCCATGTTTGTTTTTTTTTTCAAACGTCATTTATCTAAGAACACTTGGCCAATCAAGACGAATCTAACGACATACTAATTTTATAAATTTGTCAAGTGGTTTGGAAGATATGAGGTAATAAAGAATATTACATACATACAAGATACGCGCGAAAAACATGACCCTTCCTTACATTCGAGTAAAAACCGTCCAGCAGGTTTTGCAAAAGGAGTAACACACCTATCCACACAAACTTTGTTTGTCTGTTGGAAGTAGAGTATTACAGTACTCCAAAAGTAATAATGCGCATAGAAATCTTCGGAAATCTTCGTCATTGTTCGGCAACGGTCGTATTACCCGAGCGTCGAAAGACGATATTTATATAGAGTGGTTAAGAGCAATTTCTCTATGCCTAATTTTATATATTATGTGTTTTGTGCTAAAACAGATTTGATTTACCTGTAACGAAATTTGATTCGATAATTCCATGTAAGTAAATAGCGAAAACGCTACAATCATTGTTGGAGTGATTAGTTTTCAAGTGTCTTACCGAAGTTGGTGTAATTATGGAGGAAAAGGTTTAAATAACATAAGGTTTTATTAGAAGGAGAAAAAAACGTTTTCAAATAGAGGTTTACATAAAATATAATCAAAATCTCAGTTCAAATTTGTTTACAGCACTAATCATTCCAGAAAAATAATACAATTATAAAAAAAATAATCAGAATCGAGGAAGACCTCTATTCCCGACATCGCAGATTCATCAGAAGTTTCATTATGCTCTTGTTCATTTACACTTTCCTCACTGCTATCACCTGTGTAAATAATCAGTTTATCGGAATAACTATCGATTCTTGGCTCAAATTTTCTATATTCATCTTCGCATTGAACCGCATGATCAGAAACTTTTTTCCATTCTTCTGGTCCTATTTTATTGATTTTTTCTAATATAGCATCTTTAACTGACGTCACAGTCATTGCAATATTTCTCTTGGCCACGTGTTGCTTTATTTGGGACCAAATATTTTCAATAGGGTTAAAATCGGGATGATATGGTGGCAATCGTATAATTTTATGCCCATGTTCCTCCATTATACGGTCAATGGCAAATTCTGTGTAATTTTCTTTGTATCTTTGTATAATTTTATACAAATCGGGTTTCAGTTTCTTTGGGTCATGCGGAATGTTGTGTTGTTGTAACCAAGCTGTCATTTGTGGTTTAGATGTGTTTGAGTTTGGTGGTTTCACAGACAGCTTATTATGATATGGGGCGTTGTCTATTACCAACACACTATTAGGAGGCAAGTTGGGAATCAATTGATTGCGTAGCCAAGTTTGATAACGTTCCGCGTTTATTTCTTTATGATAGTCACCTTCTGAGTCGACACATTTATGTAACATTAGAGCCCCTGGGACGAAGCCTTTTTCATTGCCTGCGTGTACAATAATTATTCGCTCTCCTTTGGAAATGGGTTGTTTGATACCTTTTTTGTTGCTATCTTGCCAAGTTTTACCCTTAGTATGTGATGTGTGCACATACGACTCGTCCATAAATACTATGTTTCTACCAGAACTCCTCAGCTGTTGTATTTCTCTGAGATATTTGATCCTTTTTAGGCGTATATCATGTTTTTCCATAAGTAATTGTCTGTTATTATCAGTTTTCAGAAACCTAAACCCCATGTCTTTCAAGATCAACCTTAAAGTCTCGGCACAGCCTTTGAAATTAATAGCTTCGATCAACTTTATTCTTAAATTATTTACAGTTGGGAGTTCTTTCAGCGTCAATTGAAAATTGTATATCATATTACGAATAACACAGTAGTCGAAATCATCAAGTACCAGCCGAAATCTACTTTTAGGTCTTCCTTTTTTCGGTGTAGAAAATTTCTTTGATTGATTATGTTTTTTTTCGTTTAAGATATTACTCAAAGTTCGTCGCGAAATTCCTGTAGCTTTTGTAACACGGTCTTGAATTTTTTTAAAATAACCATCATGGTCTCTGTTGAAAACATTGGCTTCATTTAAGAAATAAAGGTACACATTAAATACCATTTGCCGTGCTTGTGAATTAAGCGGTTTTCCACGTTTAAATTTATCCATTTTGGAAGAATTCGTCTGAAAGAAAATGGCATGGGCAGAGTT
The DNA here is from genome assembly GCA_945859575.2 of Herminia tarsipennalis. Lineage (NCBI taxonomy): Eukaryota > Metazoa > Arthropoda > Insecta > Lepidoptera > Erebidae > Herminia > Herminia tarsipennalis. Next base: position 6,957,812 of record OX243846.2, on the reverse strand, counting down.
AGGTATATATTTTTTATGCATGTTTATCTATTTATTTAATTTAAATAAATCTCATTTTTTAAATGTTTTTCTAGTACTTAATATGTATTTAATGTAGGTATTTTATTTTTTTAATATTAAAAAAACGTGAAATATGTTATTTATTTTCCTTTTTTCAAAATATACTATTTAAATCTGAATAAGCTAATTAATGTTGAAATTATATTTACCAAGAAGGGTGTGTAATAGCAGCTCTATATATTTCCACAAATAGAGAACACGTGCAGTCACTACCAATATATAAAGACGACTGACAGACATTTCGCTGACCGGCGACAGCTGCCGAACGCCCGATTTGTTTTCGATTGTGCACACATGATATTGACTCCTATCTCTTTTAAACAAGGTGCAAAATGCAAATGCCTTGTTTAGGGCTCTTACGATTCCATGATTCGAGTGTTTCCGGGAATACGACAATTAGCGAAGATCTGCATGTGCATTATTAATTTGGGAGTACTGTACTCTATTGTACCTACGTACGTTACTAATTAATTGAGCTTTACCAATCACTGAGAACATTACAAAAATGATAACACAGAATACAAGCGATTTGTGAATCACAAAAGTCCTACATGAATTGAACCTACAAGTGAGTCAAATCGTAAATTCCAGTTTCAAAACGAACAGCCTTGCTGTTTAATAGAAAATCAGTTGAAGCCCAACTAGCTTGAAGCATGACAGGTCTTCGATATTATCCCTGTGGACTTTACCAGCGATCTAGGCTATAGGCACTGAAATAAACAGAAATACCTATAATTTACATCTCAATTTTGCTTTAAGTTGGTAATCTTTTTAGCGGACTGCAAGGAAGGGTTATAATTTTCGCGCGTATCTTGTAGGTATGTAATATTCTTTATTACCTCATATCTTTCAAACCACAAGTCGGATTTATACAAGTAAGACGTCGTTAGATTTTTCTTGACCGCCCAAGTCTTCTTAGATAAGTGACGTTTGAAAAAACAAACATGGCGGCTGTGAGATGTCAAAAACAAGAAATGTGATAAAAAAGTTATTTTCGAATACCGAAATATGGGTATCAAATTAAAGGGTTTTTATAACATTTGTTATGTAGAGTCTTCATGGTAAACATTTCTAAAGTGTCATGGTTTTGACTGTAATACTAAAAAAGGCAAAAAAGCAACCATTCTTTTTTCAATTTTCAATATTTGGCAATAGCTATAGATGTATACAAGATCTTGTTTACATCTTTTTGCGCAGGCGGGATTCTTTATTTTTGGCGGGTTTTATTGTTTTAAATACAGAATAACGCTTGTCTTGGACATGTTTAATAAAGACTGAAATACATTATTCCCGTTTTCTAAGTGTAGTTATTCTTGAACCATTATAATTGTTACTGTGGGTATCAATAACATTATTTGTTTTATGTTGGTTCTATATTTATTGCATAGTCTAATGATCATGTTGTGACCCCTTAGGTATATCATGAAGAGGAATTTCTTTGTTACAGATTCTAAAATAAATAAACTGAATTAAATTTAAATATTCCTTGCAACTCATAGCTGCGTAATCACATAGAGATAATAAAATTCCAGAGTAAACTGCATGAATGGCGCAGAATAAAGTAAAGTACTAACTATGGCTGAAAGCTAATTTTAGCATTTCCAGTTAAACACCAACAGCCTGCAATTTCAAGTGAAATGAACTATTTTCTCGGGATCCCGGAAATTTTCCGATACCAACGCGAACGCGCCTAGCAACGGTGATCCGATTGCCTAGCAACCGATTAACCAACCTTCACTTCTCGGAAAACATCGAAAATTAAAATTTTTAACAATGCTGCGATAGAATATCGTTAATTTATACCTACTATTATAAAATTGTAAAGTAGCTGTAACTGTACATTGAAGATATTTTACAAAAAGTTACCTAGATCGACTATTTAAGGATTTCTGAATTCAAAACCATGTTTAGTTTTTTCCGTGTCTGTTTGTTTGTTTGTTCGTGGTTTACGCAAAGACTACTGAACAGATTATATTCAAATTTTGGGAGCATAATCTCCTATGTCCGGATTAAGTTATGGGTTATATATCATCACGCTACTTTCCTTAGGACCTGTGCAATAACGTGTCTTTATGAAGCTAGTTAAGTATACTGTATAAAAAAACCAAGCTTTGATAGAATATAATTAATTAGTGTTTATATATGCTTTTGTTTCAGCCCTGACGCATGAGAAGAGAGTGAAAAAGTAGTTTAAGAGACCTTCTCCACGGGCGAGAGAATTGCGGCGATATCGTCGGGCCACTCTTAGAACATATTAGATATATTTCGGAACTTAATTGCGTGAATTATTTAAAGGTAAGGTTTCGATCGGTGCGATTTGGTCGAAACGTCGGGTAAATAAAAGGTTCTTTAAATAATTCACACGATTAAGTCCCGAAATATATCGCAAAAGTTTAACAACTCTTAGAACGTCTTCACACGGCGATATTATCGCGGTGTTGCTTTTTTTTCTGCAAACGTGTGGCACATCATTCGACAGGTCTTAAGATTACTAAGAAAGAATTAGGTACAGAGCAGTACAACGGTCGCGGTCAAACTATAAATGGATGTTATTGGAATTAATCGCTTTAATTAAAAAAATATTGTTGCCCCTTAAATTATTTTGAATGTGATCGTTTTTGAGTTATTGGCAAAAAACTGAGCTTGTCAACAAAAGGACGTAGGTAAGTGTCATCAAAATAGGCTCTTTTGCTGGTGCACTTTTTCGATTTTAGAAATATATTTTAATGTAGTAAATTTCTTTGTAAAAACCGGGTTCGGAACCCTACACCAAAGTATTTTATATTATATATAATTTTGAATAAGCTGGTTTAATCAAGATGGTTTTAAACTATACATATAAGTTCATCATTTTGAAGGTAGTTAATGTTTTAACACATCTTGATACCCCAATGTGTTGCTGTGAGCTTGTTTTTAGCTTTCGTTAGTATTGTACTTACAGCATTTAAAAATAATGATTGAATGTTTTGATTGCTTCTTCCAAGCTCTACCTTTTGCATTGAGAACTAAATTTAAATGGGTATAGGTCAGTGACGAAGGGTTTATTTTTTTCTTAGGTAACTCGATACAAAATATATCTCGTTGGTCACGATTCTTTTGACCTATAGTATTAGTAACTAGAATTTAAAGGGAAGCCGAAAACAATGGTGTTCTAAGGACCCTTCGCCACTGGTAATGTACGTCAATACCAATAACGATTCCTTCACAAATGTTATACCCTAAGTGAAAAAACTTACAAAAAATAACTAACTTACACAACTTACTTAGATAGAGCCAGACAGTCGTCTCATCAGTTCATTTCAAAATCCTTTATTGTATAGACACTCTCCCCCCAAACCTACCCCTCCTAAACAAAGATACAACACAATACAAAATCCATGCCATGTCATTATTGTTTTTAAACTTTCGCGATTTTTATACATTTAAGATATATTTCGGGACTTAATCGCGTGAATTATTTAAAGGTACGAACCTTTTATTTCCCGACGTTTCGATCGAATTGCGCCGATCGTGGTCACGGGTCGACTTGCACTGAACGTCGGGTAAATAAAAGGTTCGTACCTTTAAATAATTCACGCCATTAAGTCCCGAAATATATCTAATATGCCATGTCATGTCAAGCTACTGCGGACTATAGGAATTTTCTTACTAACTTCATAATGTCAGGCATGTAGGATGCCTGGCTTTATAAAGTCAGTACCAACATCCATAGACACTTCCAGGATTTTATTTTTGGGGCAAAAGAAGCAAATGCCCAAAAAAACATCCTAGAGGGGGGGGGGGGGCTTCGCAAAGGAGCAAAGAAGTTCAATACAAGGAATTCAGTACATGAAAGAACTGCTGGGCTTTAAATTCGAGGCTAGTCCGTAATCGATACATCGACTACTAACTAGCTTAAAATCTAGTCGGTTGCTAACTAAATGAAAATCCGATTTAATCATATTGAAGGCAATAATCTGTTTCAATATTAATTGTTATAATAAAACATGAAATATGATCTTTGGTAAATGAATGATGATTTTAATGATGAGTATTTCAATTCCACAAATACATAAATATTTGTTTCGTGCAGCTTACTATTCTATGATTTATTGAATTAAATAATAACAATACATTGTAATATTCCAACTAAATGAGTATTGCAGAAAATACAAAATTATCACTATTAGCCGAAGATACACAAGCCATTAAAACGGAACAGTAGCGTGCCAGTAAATTAAAATTTGATACAGGCATGATAGTTAGCATGTAGAATATTTTTGGGACCATACACACGGTCATCTGATCCCAAACTAAGCAGAGCTTGTACTATGGCAACCAGACAACTGATAAACATACAATATTTAAAAAAACACATATTACTGATAAATTACACCCAAACACAGAATCATGCCAGTATATGGGTTTTTGCACATTATGTAAATAATAGTATCTTAATATAATTATTCCTAAATAATACGTTAATTATTTGGTTTAGTTTCAGATCTCTTAATTGCACTATAAAAATATAATTTATAAAATATAATATAATTATGTAGGTATGTTTACATTATTTGGATAAATTGACTACGTAAAATAATTACTAATTATATTTTCATTTCTTTTTTAAAAACAAAGACTACTAAGGAATTTTTTTCTGAATATATTCAAACCTTTTTGTTTGAATTGTTACAATCTCTCCATCGCAGAAAAAAATATCAAGTCATTTCACTTTGACGATAAAAACGCCTTACAAATAGTATTGATCTACTTCTGAAATTCATTTCGGTCTCTATTATTACTAGACTTAATTGGAGTATAGGGCCCAGGGCAGGTTTAATTCTATTGGCATAAAGTGCATAAAGATATATTTGCATGGCCTCGAGACCGCGTGAGCAACTTTAGTCATGCTCAAAGATTTATGCACTTTATAGCTATGGTATTAAGTTTACTTTTGAGTGTTATATGAAAATGCTCTCCACTGCGCTCTCGGTCTGCGCTGGACCTAGGAGAGACTAAGAAGATAACAATTTGATATAAACCCTATTTTTAAAGCATTCGGTAGACGAAATAGCGTCTACGTGCTAGCTTTGATTTCTCAATCTCTTCATCACACCCCACCAGGATTTCCTTCTTCAGATTTACTTTGAGACTCATATATTTCTTAGTAAAAATGTCTATTTAGTCTTTTTTTTCCTTTTCCCTCCGATATTATTCGGAAGAGATTACGGCTCACACATTCTATGCATACGACTATTTCAAGTTTAATTTCTTTCTAGTTTTTTTCTTTGAATCTCAAAGTCCCGTTCTTATCACGTATTTCAAGATTATTTTACACTGTTTTACACGTTAAACGCGAAGCTGTAAAAAAAGCGACAAGTCAGTATGCCGCCATTTTTACAACTCAATTTAATCTTGTCTTCTTTGTTCTCCATATTTTAAGTCGCAGCCTCTATAGAGACATTCCTTCAGCAATTTCATTTGTTCTTCAGTGAAAGTTTCAGTGTGTGTTGTCCCTTTATGCAGTAAAAGACTCAAAACTGCTTTGTGGTACTCGTAAGCTGTCGTCTTCGGTCTTAAGATTTGTCCTTTGGCGGCGACACTGTCTGGCTCCGGTATCATTCTGTGAATCAATAGGAATATTGTTTATATACTGCACTATATTTACTACAATGTTTGGAAAAGGTGCAGACAGAAATTGGTGAGTAGGCACACTAAAAATAACAGGCGGTCAGGAAAATCGATATTAATAAAGTTTATTCGTTCTGATAGCGTTTGCGGTATGAATACTAGAAATATGTTTATTAATAATACCTAATAGCGTTAATGGCATTTTCTTTGAGTTTATGGCAATCTAGGCGTTTTAACGGCTATTTTCTGCCAGTGTCAAGTATTTATGCGCTTATTATATGCACAAAGTCTCGTTTTTAGCCAGTCATCAAGTATTCAAATCATTTTTTACAAGTTAACCTCGGAGCTGTAAAAATAATGGCCGGTCAGTTTGCCGCCCAAATATTATTATACTAGCTGTCCCGCGCAACTTCAAATGCGTAAATTTTCCCCGTTTTTGCAACATTTCTCGTCGCTACTCCGCTCCTATTAGTCGTAGCGTGATGTTATATAGCCTATAGCCTTCCTCGATAAATGGGCTATCCAACAAAAAAAGAATTTTTCAAATGGGACCAGTAGTTGCTAAGATTAGCGCGTTTAAACAAACAAACAAACAAAGCAAACAAACAAACAAACTCTTCCGCTTTATAATATTAGTATAGATTCTAATTAATATAGCCTATAATATGTCAATTCTGTCATTAGTAATGTCAGAATTGACATGTCTCTACATCTATTTGTGTCAAGTTGTGTAGTACCGGCTTAAGAATAACACCACGCCAGCTCTTCCTGTGGGTGTGGTCGAAGCGATAGCAATAATCCCGAGGATCTATAATAAGTAGGCCGAGGAGGCATTCCATTGTTGGGCACGGGAGTCCCGTGCCCAACAATGGAACACCATATGGGTTGATATGAATGGCAGAGCAAAGAGAAATTAACAAAAAGTTTAATAGCTAATTTATAACTAGGTATGTGTGTGTTGTGTCATAGTTAAGTTAGTAAGTATCATTATAATTATCAAAATTTGACGAGCCTCGAATAAAAATTGCTATCAAATGTGTGTGAGACCCGTATGTGTCCATCATATGAATGTTAATTATTTACGACTTGGATTATTTCTTAATGAATTACCTTACGACTGCCTCTGTGGCGCGGTGGGAGTGTGTCCGACTGCTACGCAAGAGGTCGTGGGTTCGATTCCCACACGGGACACCACTTTGTGTGATCCACAAATTGTTGTCCCGAGTCTGGGTGTACTTTGTGTCCGTGACTTGTATGTTTGTAAAGTCCCCCGCGACACAGGGCTTGTACCCTACTGCGGGAGTCGTCTTTTTTAAAACAAAACAAACAAAACAAACAAAACAAACAAACAAAAACAAACCTAGTTGTTTTTTTTTATTAGCGATACATAAGATTGTGATATGTCTGATATATATATAAAAAAAAATATATTCGATCCCGCGACCTCATGATTGTGAGACCGATGCCATTAGGCTACCGACACTTCTATTTTGTTGACGTTTATTGGCATAGTTTACAATCTAGTTGTTACAATTCATATAAAGTTATATTAGTGTACAACCATTCGTTGAACTCTGATACCCTAAGGCAAGGGCAAAAATTGTACCTGGGCTAAGTTACTGCTACGTCAAATTCAACATTTGATACATTACGTAAATTACACTTCAAAAGTGGTAAGTTTAAAAATAAAGAGCTACTTCCATGAAAATATACTCCTCTTTAGATACAAGTAGATACAGAATATATATTACAGAACAGTTATTACTACACATCTGGGAAATTACTCGTGTTAAGTCGAGACTTCTCTCCTATTTAGTAAAGTTATCTACGGCAGTACTAACTCGGATTTCAACTAAATAGAGCTCTGTCGCTTTTGATTAAATACCTTCGTATTACTAAAACTATTTAGCTTTGGTTACAGATAAAAGGGGGTGAAATATGGAAATATTAATCTGTAAATGTTGATAAACTTTCGCGATTTGTACACATTATGAAAATGCTGTCTACCCGTGACCACGAAGCCCCGTGACGACCCACCAAATTATTCACGCGATTAAGACCCGTAATATATATATATATATATATATATATATGTATTACGGGTATATATATATATATATATATATATATTCATACTATTAATCTGTGTTACTGTTCGTTTAATAAGGATATTTAAGGCAATTTTAAGATTTTAGACCAGTGATTTATTTTGTACCATATTGGAATCATCCCAATTAGGTACAATGTACCTAACTGTCAAGAGCTAGCATACCTCTACTTTACACATATTATGTTTTCGAAGACTTGATAACAGTTGAAGTTAGTTGTGGTCAGGGATTCCCTTTAGACAATTCTTTATCTATAATAATAAGAATCAGAATATGTCCATTTGTAATTGCTTAGAATATTACATCCTAGGAAATTAATACAAAGAAGAAAATGTATACAAGGACAACAGCTAACGTCTCATAGAGAGGAAATGTACTCGTATGTAATGTATTAGCTCAATTAGTTTCATTTTTTTTCTGCAAAATATTTAAAAATTTAATCGGAAACGTATATATATATAGTGCTCCATTTACTTGGACAGAATATCAGCGGTCGGCATGTTTTGTGCTGCTGACTATAAGCTGACTTCAGGACCTTTTTGTCTTTTATTTTTATTGGAACGAAGTTCCTTATCGCGCGTTGTGCAAGGGGCTAGACGGAAAAAAATCATACGAAAAGTTGTAACGACACTTTTTGCTATAGTAAGCTAAAACTTATTATAATTCCTTCACTAATTAATCGAAAGGAACTTCGTTTTCTTCTCTCAAGTTTGTATTGTTTGTGTACAAAATGTCAAATTTAATTGTATTTATAGGACAAATAAATGCTTATTATTATTATGCAGGTAATATAAAAATAAATGAAGCCTAAATATAACTGGACATTTCGTTCAAAGCATCATTTGTTCACTAGTTTTATGTGTAAAAGATCATTTTTCGTTCATAACCAAGCGCATACTACCGGACATAAAGGGAAGTTCGAAATTTCATGTTTGTACTTTCATAACTGACTAGCCAACTTCAATTTTCAACTTTAAACCTATAGAGGTAAAGTTACAAACTGTTCAACAGACATTTTTAGCTGATATTACGGTGAAAATGAGGATGTGACATAATAAAGGCGAACTTGTAACTAAAATTCCAATAACTGGATGTCAAAACAAAGCTAATATAGTACTGAATTCTCTTTGTGTATTACCGAAATACTGCGCAATTGGAAAACCATTTATACACAGAACAAATAACCACATGTTATGAATGACTCACTTGTTAAAGGATTCCAGGAAGACTTAAAAAAAACACCTTGCACCCGGTGGCGCGCCCTTCGACGATATCTTACGCAAACTTTACGATTACACCTTTGATATTACGAAAAAACACACACACACTGCACGGAGCTTTCAATCGCACACGAACTGTCGACAAAATGCCAGGGAAAGACCGTCAGAGTCATTCAAGACCACCTTTTTTTGTCGAACCGTCGAAAGTCTGGCTTTTGTTGAAATTGCTGCCTTTTTATCAAAGGCTTACGGTTCGTTTTTGCTTGTGGGTGGTTTATTTAGGGGTGCATCTGCTAGCCGGCTGGCCCCATTTGTGTGATTTACCCCGACATGTGGCGAGCCGGCCCGATCCGCTCTAAACTGGTATGAAACGTACTCCAATTTAAAAAATAAATGATAACGCTACGAATTTCACAACATGGTTTACGGTAGCATTTTTGAAGTTAATTCTTTCCTATGTGGATATTGATTTAAGGATTCTTTCTTTTGCAGTGTTAACGTGTTAAAGGAATGAACATTTTGATTTTTGAACGAGTTTTATGCTAGTTTTTCGTGGTAAATTTATTGAGATGATACGTTATTTTTTCTGTTGATGATAAGTTATCTATTTGCGATCGAGTCGTAGATGGATTTTCAATAATTTGTGATTAGCATTTATTGCCATGATCAGTGTCTCTTGATAAGAGATTAAAGGAATTAAAGATCAAAAAAGTAATTCAGTGTTTATTTTGGTTTCTTTTGTAAATACCTATAGTAAACTAGCTTTTCTATACTTTTCTCAGGATTCAAAGCCATACTGCCTCTGTGGCGCGGTGGGAGTGTATCCGACTGCTACGCAAGAGGTCGTGGGTTCGATTTCCACCCAGGATAAAACTTTGTGTGATGAGCACGATGGTGTCTGGGTGTTATTTATCTATACTAATATTATAAAGCGGAAGAGTTTGTTTGTTTGCTTTGTTTGTTTGTTTGTTTGTTTAAACGCGCTAATCTCAGGAACTACTGGTCTGATTTGAAAAAAACTTTTTTTGTTGGATAGCCCATTTATCGAGGAAGGCTAAAGGCTATATAACATCGCGCTACGACTAATAGGAGCGGAGTAGCGACGTGAAATGTTGCAAAAACGGGGAAAATTTACGCATACGAAGTTGCGCGGGACAGCTAGTCTATAATATTTATGTATATATTTAGAAATATGTGAGTATGTTTATCAGTTGTCTGGTTTCCATAGTACATGCTCTGCTTAGTTTGGGATCAGATAGCGTTGTGTGAGTTGTCCCAAGACATTATTATTATTATTATATATTTATTTAAATCGGTTCAGCAGTTTATACGTGAAAACATAACAGACTGCGATTAGTATTTTTCCATTTATAATATTAGTATGGAAATTACACTTTTGAGGTAGGTATCACGGAGTACAGATATCTAAGACATGTTTAGGTAAGGGTGGGTTACCCTTACCTAAACATGTCTTAGATAAGCGCCGTAACTGAATTTCCGTTGGCTGCACCCACGTAAGTCACCTATCGATTTATTTTGGGTCCAACAGACTGACAATTAAACAAAATGGGCATTTTTTTTTAAATATGTAAAATGTTTGTTGATTTACATTGGGAACCCGAGAAACAAATTTAATGGTTTCAGTAGAGTACTGGTTATATAAGTACCTACTTACTTAAATTGTTTGAGGTGCATATTTACATTGGGAACCCGAGAAACAAATTTAATGGTTTCAGTAGAGTACTGGTTATATAAGTACCTACTTACTTAAATTGTTTGAGGTCCATATTTACATTGGGAACCCGAGAAACTAATTTAATGGTTTCAGTAGAGTACTGATTATATAAGTACATATTTACTTAAATGTTTTTACTCACTCATAAGTCATAAAGTACATTTTTCATAATTTACTGTTTACACTGTGATAAAATATCGCGCTGCTATATTGTTGTCAACAACGTCTATCATTCATTGTTATTATCAAAAAGACAATACAATTAAATCTCATTTAGTCATAATGTTTAAAAAAATCTTTCGTTTATTTTTAGTATCACTATCCAAACAATATGAATACACACACATACAGATATCAACCCATATGATGTCCCACTGTTGGGCACGCGTCTCCCCTGTAAAACACGCAGAGGACGCTGCTGCCCGTCTCCCAGTGTGACATCCCTTAGTCGCCTTGACGACACCCTCAGAAAGAGATGGGATGGTACTATTCTTAAGCCGGTATCACTCGGCAAAACAATATAACACTGCACAGGTTATCACCGACAACAGCAAGATTTCCATGTAACTTTGATGTTTGAACTATTTTTTTTTTAATCCACAATTAGTAGAATTATATACCATCGGTAGGTAGAGATGCAGCGTCAGTGCGTAAATATGGAACGACGATAGGTAGGTGTGTATAAGATGCAAAGTCGGTAGGTAGAGAATATAATCGGATGTGATGGTGGTCAATAGCATGCGAGTGAAGTCTCCACTGAGGCCGAAACTCCTGTAAAAATAGTTTTATAAGAGTAACTCCATATGGGTGATTAGCTGGAGAATCTCCTGTCCAGCTCCCAAATATGTGCCCGTCTCAGACGTTTGGGAACAGCTTCTGGGCAAGTTAATTTGGGTGATTATTGAGGCGAAGCTTGTAATGTGTGCAGTATTTTGCAATCTCCTCTTTAATGGTGGGGAAATTAGAAAACTTGTAAATTTCGCCATGAACATTTTAGTCTAGTGGTTACTGACTTTGACTGCTAAGACAGAGGTCGTGGGTTCGATCCCCACCCAGGATAAAACTTTGTGTGATGAGCACGATGGTTTATTCTGTGTCTAGGTGTTATTTATCTATAAAATGTATGTATTTAAAAATATTTAAGTATGTTTATCGTTCGAAATTCAATTTTTTTTTTTCACTTAGGTTGTAAAACAACACTTGTGATTTGTCGGGATAATTATATTATTAAAAAGTTGAAACATGAGATCAACTAAAATCAGCCTTAGTGGGTAGAACATAGTAGGAGCATCTACTTACAACAAAGATAAAAACTTTAAGTGCATAAATATTGACCAAAGTATTTTATTATCAGTTGTCTAGTTTCCATAGTACAAGATCTTCTTAGTTTGGGATCAGATAGCGTTATGTTAGTTGTCCCAAGATATTAGGTATAACTGGTACTGATGGGGCATAAATAATGAAGTAGGTCAAGTAGCCTAAAATATAAAAGTGTATTTTCTTACTTACCGTAAGAAAATACACTTTTACATTTTAGGCTTCGATAAAATGACAACTAAAACCAAAAACTCGGTAGTGTGAGTGTGAGTAAATTAACTGTTTATTGTATTACAACACAAATATAAAAAAAAAAGTATAATTAAAATTAATATTGTATTAATTCCTACTTTGATAAAAAGTTGACTCGATACGGCACCGTTCATATTGATTGATGAAAAAAACTACTCGTTCGCGGTTTCGTCCCATGATTCTTACGACCCATGGGGCAAATCACAGAGTGGGTTTTTTTTTTGCTTAAAAATATAGCAATGTGCCAAATCTCAGAATCAAAAAAAAATATTTTAACTCTATGATTCATCCCCTGTGTCGAAAGAATCGTAGGACGAAACAGCGAACGAGTCGTTATTTTCATCAAGCAATATTAACGGTGCCGTATCGAGTCAACTTTTTATCAAAGTAGAAATTAATACATCATTAATTAAAATATATAAACATATTATATATTTTAAATAAAAGGGTTCTAATACAATATAACAGCTAATTTACTCACACTCATACAACCGAGTTTTTGCTTTTGGTTGTCATTTTACCTACTACGTATATCTACTTATCGAAGTCTAAAATATAAAAGTGTAAAGTAAAATAAAGTAGTCAATGAGCAATTTCTTGTAAAACATAAAAGCAAAGAATCTTTTTAGAACACCAACACGTGGCTACAACGGTCTGCAGGAGATCAATACTTACCCATAACATAATTCCAAATAAGTTCATTGTCATGGCCCATAGGGTTTACCCTTTGATCGAGCCCTTCTATTCACGGTCACATGCGGGTGAGGGTGACCCACGGTTTATATTACATTCTCTTATAATTTGTTAAGGAAATTTGAGTTTATTATGTTTTTACTGTCCATATTTTTTAATGCTGGTTTGGTACTTATTGTCTTGTTTGCCTTTTTAGGGTTAAATCGTAGGCAAAATGGCAAAACGGTACCCGTAAGATTCGTCATGTTCGTCAGTCTGTTTGTCCCTCCCCCCCCTTAGTACTAGAAAGTTGTCATTTAAGTTGGATATATATATTAATTACGCCGACAAAGTGGTAGAATAAAATCTCGAAAAAATGTTTTTTTCGGTTACCTCCCTCACACGTAAAGTAAGTATGTAGTTTCCAGCAATTCACGCCATCGCGTCGTGTAGAGTGTCGTTTGATAAGCATTTTAAAAATATAAAGGGATTGTAAAAATCACTTTTCGATTTAGGGATCCGTTTAAAGTGCAAATTTTTGTAAGAGTCATCTCACCCCTCCCCCCAAGCTAAGTATCTGTTTTTCAGAGTTTTTTTTTTTAATTCAGGTAGTAGTATTTTAAATTAAAAGAAAAACTATCACAGCTAAGTAGGCTTTGTAGACCTAGTGAGAAGCAACAGAAATTTCGTACAAATTCCATTGAAAAATACGTTGTTAGTAGTATGAAACATAAATAAAACCAGCCAAGTGCGAGTGGGACTCGCGAACTGACGGTTCCGTATAAACTTATAGATAAGTGTATTTCGGGAATCTTTATAAACTCACCGTACTGTGTCATCCAGGTTGTAAAGTAGGGAATCACAAGCTGTGGTTACCCAAAGCTTTGAGGCCACAGTAATGTACGCCCCACATTGCTAGTACAAATCGCTAGAAAAATTTGAATACGTCATGTATGATAGGAGCTATGTATGATTTTTAGAACTTAGAAAAAAAATCCAGTTAAATCTATTTTTTTTTGTTATTAGCGTCTAACCTTAAACCGACTAGACATATTTTCACATTTTTGTTTTTAACGGGATCTCTATAACGAAGACCAGGCCCCAGTACACCCAGACAAACAACACTACATACTTATATAATTCTAAATAAATACATTAATGTCTATAAATATAAAACAAAGTCGGGATAGTTACACCATTTATAAAAGAACAACGGGTGGCCCGATTTTCAAGATCTTTGGGTACCCAGACACGGAATAAACAACCATGATCGTAAATTTCGAGAAAAAATTTCGAGAAGCGAATCGTAGCAGTCAGGCTCCATAATTCATAATTGGTAAATAAATAAGCAGACATTTTAAGAGCATTTTAACCAGCAAATGTTTGTCTTTTTCCATTCTGTTTTGAAAATAGAATGAAAAACAAAGACTAAACATTCGCTTAGTAAATAAATAAGCAGACGTTTTAAGAGCATTTTAACTAGCAAATGTTTGTCTTTTTCTATTCTGTTTTGAAAATAGAATGAAAAACAAAGACAAAACATTCGCTTAGTAAATAAATAAGCAGACGTTTTAAGAGCATTTTAACTAGCAAATGTTTGTCTTTTTCTATTCTGTTTTGAAAATAGAATGAAAAACAAAGACAAAACATTTGCTTAGTAAATAAATAAGCAGACGTTTTAAGAGCATTTTAACTAGCAAATGTTTGTCTTTTTCTATTCTGTTTTGAAAATAGAATAAAAAAACAAAGACAAAACATTCGCTAACCGCCGAAGGTTTTGTCTTTGTTTTTTATTCAGATGTATTAAAAGCATTTTAACTAAAATGCATTTGCTAATTCATTTATTTTTTTATTTTAAATTATGTAGTAACACACTAGTGCATAACTTTATACTAGGTACTTTTTATTAAATCAACTTCCCAAAGGAATGGAATTCTAAAGTAAGTATAAGTCTTTGTACTACAGGTCTTAAAAGTCTGTTAATTTATTTGTTGATTATGAATAACAAAGACTACATTATCATGTTGGGTGAGGTGTCATAATCTTAGCTAGGTTATTTAATTAACTTGTAGGTATGTATCTGTATACCTTAATTAAATAACCTAGCTTTTGGAAATTCAGACTTTTTCCTGGCTAGGCTCAGTAGCTTCGGAGATAAGGGGGAGAGGAGGAATGGAAATCTATTTTCATGGTTTTTCCTTAATTACTTTAAAAAAATTATAATAACATGAATAAAAATATATAAGTATACTTAACATTCTCACACCAAGCCCTTTCATTTTATATGCTACACGATACAGTTAGTTTATTAAATTGCGATTGTTTTAAATAAAAAAAATAGTTTTCCTCCAAAAATGGCTCCCAAATACAAAAATCTTTTATTTAGGTTATGCGTCCGTGTTTGGGTTACAGAAATACATAAGTGTACTTAATTTGAACCTAATTGGTCCAGTGGATTCGGAGTAAATTGGCTGTGAAAGAAGGACAGACAGAAACACGAGTTATCCTTTATAGGTTTCGTTTTTCCTTTTAGGGTACGGAACCCTAACAACCCACTTCTTCTACCGCATTATTGTGCTTTGCAGCTACAGAACGCTACATTGTGCATGACCCGACATGGACTTGCCCGGCTTTTATACCTTTACCCGTCCGTCTGTCTGTATGTCACTCAATACATGTAACAGAAGCAACATGTACGGAGTTTTTTTTCAGCAAACATCAACGTGCGGCACATCACTCCATAGGTCTTATAAAACCATTATAATAATAATAATAAACTTTATTTCCAAGAATATGGTAGTTTACAGGTTTTATCAAGTGTTAAGTTACAGCTAGAGAGGAGGTAGAAAATGCTTCGCAGCACAAAGAAGCAAGCACTTTTAATAAAAAGTCCTTAACAGGATCCGTTACAGGTGCTACCCAAGTTGCGTCTCAGGCTAAGAGCAATATTGGGATGACAGAGAGGAAGAAGAAAGAGGTGACAGAAAATATACCTTCACAATCGGAAAACATACAATCGTCACAAATTGAAGGACCTAAGCAGACAGAATGGCAAACCGTGACATACAGAAAGAAAGAAAGGTTCAACCGGACAGTTGTATTAAAAGGAGGAAACCATCAGATTAGTAATCTTCAGGCTATTGAGAAGAAAAAGTTTTTACATGTATGGTCACTACATCCGGATACATCAACGGATACCATAGTTGAACACGTAAGAACGAGGGTAGCTGATAGTAAAAATATCAGTGTTGAAAAAATTATTCACAAGACACAGCGGGATTACTCATCGTTTAAAATTGGTGTCTCAGAAAGCCAGTTTGAAAATATAGCTAAACCCGAAGTTTGGCCTGTGAATACGCGCCTTAGTGAATGGCTTTGGTTTCGGAACCCAAATAGAGCGACCCATGGAAAAGAAACCTAATCACACGTTGGACCTTTACTACCAAAACGTTAGAGGGCTACGTACAAAACTAAAATGTATTTATAGTAGTATACTAGCATCAACAGCTCAATTATTCGCCTTCACGGAGAGTGGATTAAATGAATCCATCCACGACGGGGAAATAGTACCGGAGGGGTATACGGTCCTCCGATGTGATCGCATGGACGGCCGCAAGCACGGAGGAGTCTTGCTTGTAGCAGCGCCCAGTGATAGACTCGAACTACGCCAAGTATCTTTGCCCGAGAACGCTAACTTAGACACTCACTCGTTTGAGATAGTTTGTGCTACTGTGTACCGCGGTAACAAATTCATGTTTTTATGTTGTGTCGCGTATATCCCGCCTAAAGCGATAGACAGAGAATATATGTATATGTTTCATCTGTTAGAAATATTGTGTGTACGATATGAAAAAATAATTTTAGTGGCAGACTTTAATATGTACTCAACTAGTCAGGACATACAATGTTATTACGAATACTTTGTCACCTTCTGTAACTTTCGCCAATGTAACAATATCAGGAATTGTAATGGTCGCATGCTCGATGTTGTGTTAACTACTTTTTCGAGTGATGAGATTATCGTGTGTGAGGAGCGAGAGCCTTTATCTAGTGTCGACACGCAGCATCCGCCGTTGTGTGTGAGCGTCTGCCCGGCGCGCGCGCACTCGTTGATGGAGTCTGCCGCAGCGGCCGTCCTCCCCACCGCGACCCCACTACACGACGTTCCCGCGCCGCCGCCCGAGCTGTCACCGCTGCCTGAGTACTCACACCCGCCGCGGTGGAACTTCGCAAAGGCAAACTTTTATTCGATGTATTCAGCGTTGGGGGAGGCAGATTGGAGCGAATTGTATGGTACAAGCAGCGTTGACGCAGCGTACGGTATACTTTATAATATATTTTATAGGATAATAGATGATAGCACACAAAGAAAAATGCCTAAAGCTGGCTGTTCGCGGTATAATTACCCAGAATGGTACACAGCAGACATAATAGGCGACATAAAAAGAAAGGCATATTGGCACAAAACTTATAAGATTTGTAAATCAAGGGATGCGTATGATAAGTTTTCTTATTACCGGTCTATTGTTAAAAATAAAATTCATTCTGCTTTTGTGATTTATCAAAATCGTATAGAAACACAATTATTAAAAGAACCTAGTACTTTTTGGAGCTTTATTGGTCGGAAATGTTCGAAGCGTAGTAAAAAGCGCATTACTAAAGACGGTTCGCCCATTTTAGAGAGTGACTGTGCCCAAATATTTGCCAATTATTTCCAGTCCGTGTATGGAGATGTAGTGCCGCGTCTGGACGCCACTGAGGCAGCTCAGGAAGCGCCTGAACGCGGGTCGCGTATTCATGTGGGACAATTGTCACTAAAAGAGGTAATCAGGGCCCTAGCGCGCTTAAAGCCTAAGAGATCGGTGGGCCCAGACGGTATACCTCCTTATATCGTAAAAGACTGTCGAAGGGTATTAGCTCGACCTCTTCTACACCTATTTAATATTTGTCTTAAGGAACGGGCGTTTCCAAGCGGTTGGAAATTGACTCGGGTGATTCCAGTTCCGAAAGGGTCTCCTGGCTCGGATGTAACAGGATACAGGCCGGTTGCGGTATTGTCGACGTTTGCGAAGGTCTTCGAGATGGCACTTTGCTCTATTATAACCTCACAGATCAACGTTCAGCTTAGCGATGCACAGCACGGGTTCCGGGAGGGCTACAGTACAAATTCAAATTTATTGTGTTTCATGAACCAAGCTATCCCGGTGCTCGATTCTGAGGCTGGAGCACAGCTGGACGTTGCCTATTTTGACTTCCGGAAGGCCTTCGATAGTGTCGATAATGATATCTTGTTAAGGAAGTTTGCTATGGCTGGCTTTACACCTGATTTATTATGTTTTTTCGCAAATTATTTAGGAAACCGTCAGCAGTTTGTCGAGTATGCGGGGTACACTTCAAACCCATATCCCACTCTTACAGGAGTGAGTCAAGGCAGTAATTTGGGCCCATTAGAGTTTCTGATCATGATCAATGATCTGCCGGAGGTGATTAAACACGCGAACTGTCTCCTGTTTGCAGATGATTTAAAGTTGTTATTGCGAGTAGATAGCATACGCGACTGCCTACGACTTCAGGAAGATATCACTCGTGTTGTAGATTGGAGCATTAAAAATAAGTTGTTTTTTAATGTTTCAAAATGCAAGATAATGTCCTTTACGCGAGCAGTAGAACCCCTGGGTTATAGTTATAAAATGGAGGGCGACGATATTCCGCGAGTCGTGATGGTGCGAGACCTCGGTGTCTTATTCTCGGCCGAACTTTCATTTAGACAGCATATTGTTAATATTTGTAGGAGGGCCTATCAGAGCTTAGGGTTTATAATGCGCGAGACCAGGGATTTTAATAACATAAATGCTGTAAAGTCATTGTATAACTCATTAGTTCGAAGTAGGTTAGAGACTAGTGCTATCATCTGGAACCCCCATGAAACTAAATATAGTCTTATGGTGGAGAAAATGCAAAATAAATTTACTAGATTTCTTTATCTAAAGCAATACGGAGTGTACCCCTTCTATCCACTCATGTATCCAACCCTCTTTGTTTTAGGGATGGTGGGATACTATAAGTTGGAGGTAAGGCGGAACTTAGCATTAGCGAAATATATATTTCTAGTGTTTAGGGGTAAACTCAGAAACCCTTGGGTTTTAGAATCGTTAAAGTTGCTTGTACCAAATACAAGGCTGCGGCTGGCACCAAGAACAAAGGTGTTTGAGGTACCTACATCCCGCACTAATCTGCGGAAGTTTTCTCCAACGGTCAGGGCTTTAAATATCATAAACGCAGTCTCCCATCGACTAGATATTTATGTTTGTTCATTGGCGGAATTTGAGAGGGTGACATTGGATTATCTTTGTCGTCTTTGATTTGATTATTCTTGTTAGTTTTGATTGTTGTTGTTGCTACATTGCTGTATTAGGTATATAACCTGTAATAACGATGTGTGCTGTAAATGTAATAAATAAATAAATAAATAAATAGCATATTTCGCCAATGGTGGCGTGCAAATATTTTTACATTAATTAGGTACAAATTATAATCATAATTTAAATTAGTTATCATATGAAAAAAAAATAAGAAGGAATAATAATAATTACACATACAATAAATGCATTTGAAAAAAAATTCATTTATTGTATTTGTAAAGTAATTGGCAAGAAATGCCTATAAAAATTACTTCAATAATTACATAATTTTCATTTTTACATTACAATGTATATTAATTAAAACATAGTATTTAGTATGTTTTATATAAATACTTCTAGAAATTATGTTTATTAGTAATAAATCTATCATCTAAGTACTCATTAATATTAAAATACGTTTTTTCTTGTAATCATACTTATAGAGCTCTGCGCAATTGATTGAGTGGTAGATTTGATACAGTTTCTGGTTGTATATCTATACGCTCTATCTATACGCACATGTGATATGAGTTTCTTTCACATATTTCTAGGTTTTCTCTTGGAATTTGAAGTCCGTTTTTATGTCTAGTTCAACTATTTGCCATATTTCCGAGTCTTGGAAATAGGTCAGTGTTCTTTTTTACAAGGATACAAATTTCTAAAATGTATATTCAAGATAATGGAAGAATATTGTTTTTTTTTAAACAGGTGTTTACAGTTATCTAAGTATGTTATTTTGGTGTGAGACACCCCGAAATTGCCCTTATGCATTTCTTTTGCGCTATTAATAACTTATTTTCGTCCACCGAATTACCCCACATAATTATTACCATAGCGAAGTATCGAGGACACGTATCCATGGTAGGTCATTATTGCAGTCTTTATGTTTACGATTTCTCTGATTCTCATAAGTACAAAAACATATTTGTCAATTTTAATAATCATTTTCTGAAAGTGCGGTTTCCAATTACAAAATTGTATTTTATCAGAAAGACACACCAATTATATTTTTTTTGAAAAGTTCGTCTTTGTATCGTAATTTTTATTTTGTACGTCTGCCTGTCTCTCTCTACATTAGTTTTTTCAATGTTAATTTTTAGGTTATTTTATTGTAAGGTTTCTAAAAACCTTTTTTGATTAAGGGAATATTTTTAGAAATAATCGGCCCGAAAGTTGCATAAATTGTCCCCCCCCCCCCCCCTCAAAATATATGAGAAAATACGCAAAAGTTACGCTACTACTTAAATACATTTCGCTAAAATTATTTTCAACATGATCAGTTACGGTCTTTGAGTTATTGCTGAAAAACTGTGCTTTTCAACAAAAAGGCGTAAGTGTCATGAACATACGCTCTTCTGCTAGTGCAATTTTTCATTGTATTTTTTCGTATGTAGTGTATTAATTTGTAATACTCGGAACCACGGAACCCTACACTGAGCATTGTCCGACATACTCATGCCCGGTTTATTCAAAATTAAATTGATATAGTTTCAACAGACATTTTCTTTTATAAATATACACGTGACTGAAAAACAAATTAATGTAAGTGTAATTTTGATATCAAATAAACTAACATTTAAATGCCAACTCGTTTAAGTCAGTTAACATTCAGACATCATCATAAACCAACAACGCACTATCTCTTCAGTCGACGAGTACGACGCTTATCACGAAGTACGACGCGTACTTTGCAACAATACTACCATAAAACAATTGAGTTATAATAAATATCGTATAGGTATAATAAATATTATAGTACTCGCTCGCAGGAATAACAATTACGCCATTATCGTCAATAAAACCTTCACTAACGGACTAAAATTGTCTGAATTTCACCAAATTATATAACACGTTTTTTAATAATAGGAAATAAAAAAGAATAATCCAAGATACTGTGCACGCCGTTTAAACCGTTGTGACCTTGAGGTAAGGCCGATATTGGCGTGAGTTGTTTTGATAATGTGACAAACTTTAGTTGCTGACAGTACTTGGCAATGGTCGCACGACGGCGTGGCTGAATGTCAGATACGTTTACAAACTAAAGCAGACGGCAGACGCGTACGCACGCCGCGTTTTCCTTACATAGAATATAAACAAATACGATAAAACAGTGAATTGAAGAACCAGTGGATTGTCCAATTGGACAGTGGAAAAAAAATTGTTTAGACTGCTATTGAAATAGTGCTGTGATTTGGATGACATAAATGTAAGAAAAAAAATATTACCCGACTGCGCAAGACGGAGGGTTATGTATTTCGAGTGTATGAATGTTTAAATGTATATTTCTTTGGCACGCTCTAGGCATGCGATATTCGTCACAGTTGTGAGAGTTGCACTGGCTTATAAAAAAATTAAAAAATATTTATGGTAGATTTTTGGCGCTAAAATGTTTAAGTTATTAAGCAGCAGCATAAGCAGTCGAGTTCGGTTCGGGCAATTATTTAGCTTGTTATAGGTAATTTTAAACTTAAAAAGTTGACTTTTTAATGTTAATTATCTTTAAATCTGCCTAGCGGATTTCCGTGAAACAAAGCTAAAAATCATCTCGACAAATTATTTATTTTTAAAATATCGCATCGAAATTCATCCATCAGTTTGGGCTCTCAGAAAAATAACTACATGACAACACATAACACGTCTATATTCACAAGACACAGGACCACATGTTAAATTTATAACCTCTCCTTTTGCGTAGGTAGTTGAAAAATATTATAGGATAATACTATACCTACATTTAAACAAACAGAACTAAAACTGCAGACAATTCGATTTTAAACATGTACTAGACTCGACAAACTTCAAATTTTCACCATTTTAGGTTCAGACTAGGGCATAGACTAAGTAAACAGGGTATTATAATATCCGGGTATCACTCGCGTATTGGCTACCCTGTTTCTAAACTCGATATTTGACAATGGCGTTACCCACAGTTGGTGCTGTTTCTGAAATGCATCAAATGAAATAAAATATGATATCAAATTATTTCAGAGCGTAGGAAAATATAAAGTAAGTACGTAATATAAAACAAAGTTATATAATCATTAGTTTAAAATCCAATTCAACTTCAAGTCACATCAAACAATTATTGTCCGGTACAGCTAGCAAAGAAACAAGAAAGAGTTTTAGAATTTTTATTGTATTTGAAGCCTTCAAATACAATAAAAATTATAAAACTATATCAAAACCATACACAGCTTATTTTATTTAGTCCACGATCCACTTTAAGACTCTGGATATTACTACATATGTAATTGTAAAATGTTACTACCAGTCGATTTTGTAACATTTTTTTTACTCTGTATATTTAAATTTTAATCGATCTTACTAAAGTAATTAGGAATGAAATCTATATTTTCTTTATTTTATTAACAAACAACTGAATATATAAACGCAACAGAAGTATTTTCAGAACATCTTATAATTAAGTATCTTTTAAGTACGATCATCTTTCTGCTCTTTAGACTTAGGTATTCTTTTGTGGTTAGCACAATAGTCTGCAGTCTGCCTCCAAGTCCATACCCTAGTATTTTTTTTTTTTTAGTTGTAATAATATTCATCTAAACACTAACTACTCATTAGGGTCCTGTTTTCAAGTATCACCATCTCATGCAAACGTAGATATACGCCAAAATTTATCTGTTAGCCAGTTTAATTCTCACTTTGACACCTTAAGTATAGTGGTAGCAGATGAAGAACCTAAGATGCTATTTTACTGTAATACTTTCATCTTTCACTCCTCCATCATCTTAATTTTCGTAGTTAATTAATTAAACAGAAAATAACAACAGTTTTTGCGAACCGTACCTCGTAAAATATGTAGTTGAGCGGATTGTAAAGACAAAGGTGACGTGACATAGCGACAAATACACCTGCACTACGCACACCAAACTAAGACGAAGCTAAACACACATAATATCATTTTAATAATGGCGACAGAACGACAACATCACATGAGAAATGTTGGAAAAGGATAGCATTATAGTGTGAGAGAGATTAGGTACATAGGTGTACTTACATAGATGTTATCGGAAAATATGCATACAGTTTTTTTAAGCACAGAAGGTGAGTTTCAAACGTAAGTTCTTAGCTCGAGAAATGTAGAAAAGAAAAAAGAAAAGAAGCATTTATTTGTTGCACCGTATCACATCTTTACAGAAGTTAATTACAATTGAAACACAATAATGATAAAAGTTGTGCCTCGCGGTTGCAACAAATGGGCGTCCTGTTCAGCATTTTGCCAAGTTGACAGAACCTGGTGCTGGTTTTCAACTGGAACCCAATAGAACGTGATGTACATAGGCTATGTCAAAGGTCTAAGCCTTTGCCCGTCTTGGTGGACAACAGTGCCAGTTATTCTTCCGTGAAATAGTAATGTTAACACATCACTGTGTTTTAATTTAGGGCACTGTAGTAAAGGGGCGTCTAAACGGGCTATTTTTACGGCAATTTGTGGCGGCAATGCTGTGGCCGGCAACATGGCAGCACTCTCCAATATTGATATGATGGTTGCCGGACGATTGCTGAGCGATCTTTTTTCCGCAATGTTGCCCGGCCAATTTTGTTGTTGTTTCAGTCGCCCCCTATTTTATTGTTGCCGGGTTGTGTAGCCCGTTTAGGAGACTGGGTCATGCGCCATACAATTGTAGACATATTGCCATTATTGGCCGAGCAATTAGCGGCCAATAGTGCCGCCACTAATTGCCGTAAAGAATGGCCCGTTTAGACGCCCCTTTAGTGTAATTACTGGGTAAACGAGACATAAAAACTGTCTCAAATGAAGAGCACGGTGCGGTGACATTCAGATCTTTGCCAAAAAGGGATTTGGGTGGCACTGATACTGTTGTGGTGACGCTTACCATCAGGCGCATGACATGCTCGCCTCTTTATTTCGTAGTATAAAAAAAAACTTGAGAGGTGTCAAGAGACACCCGGAACGAAGTTCTTATCTTAATTTTTTTTTTTATAATCTTTGCAACACCACACTGTTCAATGCAAAATAGAAAGATGAAACGAAAATAACTTACAAAAAGACGATTGTATACCGAAGGCTCGAACCCACAACTACACAATTGTCACCAATACTGTGTACCGAATTTATGCCTCTAGACCAAATCGACAGGTGACTTCATCGTCAAATTAGATGTTTATATAGGCTTGTGTGTGTCAAAAAGTGTCGTTACAACTTTTCGTGAGATTTTTTTCCGTCTAGCACAACGCGCAATAAGGAACTTCGTTCCAACACGACCGGTAAACCTCGGTAGTTACTTATGTACATCTTCGAAACAAAGTGATCCGTATTGGTCCAAGATTCCATGTCCTGTATTTGTAGAGCTTATCTTCCGTTCTTTTGGAGTTTTGTCTTAATACCTGCTTATAAGTGATAGCGGACGCCTCGCGGTTTCACCCACGTAGTTCTCGTTCCCGTGGGAATACGGGGATAAAAAATAGCCTATGTCACCCGGGTTTAATGTAGCTTCACAAAACTGAAAGAATTTTTCAAATCCGTCCAGTAGTTTCGGAGCCTATTCAATACAAAAAAAAACAATCAAATCTTTCCTCTTTATAATATTAGTATAGAAGTATAGATAGTAAAGATATAGATTACAAAGAAAAGCAAGTAATTAAACAGGATAAAATAAAGTTGTTTCTCTGATCCGTATTATCATAGAATTAAGTACGAGAGTATAGCCTTCATAGTACGTGAGCTCGATGAATACATATAGACATAGCTCACATACTCGAGTCTCTGGACAAGTGATATAGAATAGCAATAGAATGACTTGTTGACCGTTGCGCTAGCAAAACTGAGAAACCCAAAAAAAAATGGTATTCGGTTTACGGACGATAATTTTACGTGATATCGTCATATGAAAACATTGATGACATATCGCCATTCGCGTTGCTTAGCAACTAGCCGTTGGGCCATGCGCGCATGCGCCCGACGCGACGGTCACAATACTTCAGCCTATCAGAAGGCGGAACGTGAAACTTTTTCGTGAGTGCACATCACGCGCAACGACGTCTTTCTATACGATTGTCATTCTATATGATTAGAATTAGATTGATCCGAAGTTGTCTGAGATTTTTAACCATAAACGATGTCTTGTTAATTTTTTTTTTTTCACACCTTTATTTTGACATCTCACAGCCGCCATGTTTGTTTTTTTTTCAAATATCAACACTTGGGCTATCAAGACGAAACTAACGACGTATTAATTGTTTAAATCTGTTCAGTGGATTGTGAGATATCAGGTAATGAAGAATATTACATACATACATACAAGATACGCGCAAAAAACATAACCCTTCCTTACAGTCGGGTAAAAATATGTACAGATGATATGTGTGCTTTGTTTTGCCTTCTGTACTCTTGGTATTTTGTGATATTATGTAAGGTGCAGGTATTTCCCTAGACGAGCAACTTAATTGAAGCCAAGCGCAGATCCATGATTTCGCTCTAGGGAGGAATAAATCTAGGACATCGGTACGGAGGGAAACGTAAAAGAATTTTAAACATGTAAAAATGTCTTCAATTTTTTTAGTTTTAAAATGAAATTTTAAAATACAGGACATCGTGAAGATCTTTAGAGGAGGCTTTTGTCGGGAGACAGGTTGCAATAGAAAAACAACCGTTTGCCGATATTTTCTTTAAGTTATAGTTTTTTTTATATTTAGGTTATAATTAATTAGGAAATAACGTAAAATGAAGAGAACAGTGTTTTTAATAAGACGACTCCCGCAGTAGGGTACAAGCCATGTGTCGTCAAGGACTTCACAAACATACAACTCACGGACACAAATTACAAGATTCGAACAACAATTCGTGGATCACAGTGGTGTCCCGTGAGGGAATCGAACCCACGACCTCTTGCATAGCAGTCGGACACCCTCCCATGCGCCCGCGTGAATGTCGGTAATCGCGATAAAAACTATGCTAAGTATGTCCTTTTTACCGGGACTCAAACTATCTCCGTAGCAAATTTCAAATGAATCGGTGTAGCGGTTTAAGCGTTAAAACGTACTTAACATACAGACAGAGTTACTTACACAATTGTAACACTCGTATTGGTTTGGATTATTACTTATTATTTGACTGCTATGGTGTAGCAGCTGAATCAAATATAGAAAAATAAACGCCTGAATATTCAACCAATACTTTGAGTCGTACTCAAAAGTATTTATTTCTGTCTCTACTATTAAGTATTTATTTCTGTCTCTACTATTAAGTATTTATTTCTGTCTCTACTATTCACCTATAAATGAAAGTGACAGCATGAGTAAAATCGTCTTAAAATTGAGTGACGTTTGAGCCAAATGCTCAAAAGTTCTGTAATATCTGGTTTGGAGTTTGATTATATTTTCCAAATTTAATTGTATTTTGACCCCCAGACGCAAAAATGTTATAATTTAAACGTGTCTATCTATGTATGTATCTGTCAGTGGCACTGTAGCACCTAAACGGCTGGATGGATTTAGATGCGGTTTCTTTTATTAGAAAGCGAATTTATTCTGATTGCTGATACAGTATGTTTCTAAAAAATAGTTATATTTTTTTTTCTTACGAGTCATGGTCATGTCAATGCAAGGATTAAAGCACTTATACACTACACTGAATTAAGACAGTCTTACTCGTACTCTACTAATTCGATAAACAGGGTGGTTTGTAATATACTAATAACCTCCCGTTCGTGGCTTCTTTATATAACACTAAATAACTCTGTAATATCAGTTTTGGAAAATATTGAATATTAATTATCATCCCTGAATCACCACCACTTGTTTTTGGAATTATGACCTTAACCACCTATCTCCATATTCTACTAGAGTTAAATCGTTCTTTACTGTGAGGTTTAAGCCCTAAACCTGACAAAGAAACATTGATTTTACTCTGGGATCTCTCAGTTGTGTGACAAAAGTAGGTGGTAATTGGAGAAGAGTTATGTTTTTTTTTCAAAAATAGGATAAGTATTTTGGTGTAATTTTAAGAAGCCAAGAGCGGGAGGTTATTAGTATATTAAAAATCACCCTGTACATTGACTGACTGCCTCTGTGGCGCGGTGGGAGTGTATCCGACTGCTACGCAAGAGGTCTCGGGTCCCCACCCAGCATAAAACTTAGTGTGATGAGCACAATGGTTTATTCTGTATCTGGGTGTTATTTATCTATATTATGTATGTATTTAGAAATATATGAGTATGTTTATCAGTTGTCTGGTTTCCATAGTACAAGCTCTGCTTAGTTTGGGATTAGATAGCGTTGTGTGAGTTGTCCTAAGATATTATTATTATTATTATTATTATTATTACATTGCTGGTTCGAGTAAGAGTATTTGATAGAAGTAACACCAAGCCAGTAATGTATATTGATTTAGCATGCCTAGATTCAATGTAGTGTAATAAGCGAAGTGTAAGGAACTTATTTTTGAAAAATCGGATCTCATTTTATCTAGTTCCCTAGCCGATGATTTTCACTTTCCTCATTCTAAACTAATATTCATTTATCACTTGTTTCACAGGTTACCGGAGCGGACCAATGTGGACCTACTCAAGTGTGGACGTCACAAGAGATCGTATAAGCCGTACAGATAGAATAAAAATCTACCTATCAGAATGCGTCGTGTGTTTCTGCATAGTGTTTTTCATACTCTGTGTCGGATTACTGCTATATTTGTTCTTCCATTTGTATAGCACTGTGACTACAGCTGGAAAACTTGCCGGCACACTTGCTGAGAGCTGAAGAATGTAAACATGGGACTGAAACTCCGTATTGTGTTGTTACGAAGATAAGGCGAGATGCTATGTGATAAAGTTAAGAATAAATCGCTCGAATAGCGGAATAGTGCAATAGCACGAATATTTCGGCCTAAGAAATATGTTTCGTGTTCGTTCAATATAAATACCTAATATATAATAATATATTCAACTAGTTTAATAATATTTAAATATTCCCCGTTTTTGCAACATTTTTCATTGCTGCTGCGGTCTTATTAGTCGTAGCGTGATGTTATATAGCCTTCCTCGATAAATTGACTATCCAACAGTAAATTATTTTTTCAATTCAGACCAATAGTTCCTGAGATTATCGCGTTAAAACAATCAAACTCTTCAACTTTATAATATTAATATAAACTAGCTGAACCGCGCAACTTCGTCTGCGTCAATTTTCCCCGTTTTTGCAATATTTTCATTGCTGCTTTGCTCCTATTGGTCGTAGCGTGATGTTATATATATAAGGTCTTCCTCGATAAATGGGCTATCCAAGAGTAAAATAAATTTTCAATTCGGACCAGTAATACTATTATTATAAAGCTAAAAAGTTTGTTTGTTTGAACAAACAAACTCTTCAGCTTTATAATATTGGTATAGATTAAAGTATTCACAATCTAGGAATTTCCTTTACCTGTAACTAAACCAATCGATAACCGAAAGAACTGAATTTTCCGAGAATACGATTTAAAATTATGATCACTTATTTGTAATTGTTTTAAATATTTATCTACATTCTAGAAAATGTATATAAAGAAGGTAAAGTTTACAATTACAACAGCCAACAGTTTAGACGGAAGGAAGAAGATATAAACTATAATTTATTTTTTCTTTCTTATGAAACTGTCAATTGTTATTAATTATATCTAATTATTATTCTCTCAATTACTTTTATTTATTTTTATTACAAATTACTTAATATTATAATAATTTTAAAGCGCGGTAGCCTAATGGTAAAGGCATCGGACTCGCAATCGTGAGGTAACGAGTTCGAATCCTACCCATTATACTACCGACGTGAACCCACTCACAACACAAGCCATTGAGCTTAGCTGGAGGGGTTAACAGGATTACTAGTAATGTGGGAGCACAATTCCACATTGCAACTTATGTTTAAAAAAAAAATGCAACTGTACTGTAAGTAATTATACTACCTACATTGTCAATGTAAACAAAATCATGTAGGTACACTTTTACAGAAATCATTTCGATTATTTCATCTTAATCGATTTCTTCGTCGTTCCGTACTCATCTGACGTTACTTTAGTAACTGTTGTATTTATCCACAGGGTCCCTGACTCAGTGGCAACTAAACAGAGCGGTTAAGCAACGTTACCATTGTCGGTCCGTTACGTTACCAGTTTTCGAACATTGTCAAACCCCTCCGTGCTTCGGAGAGCACGTTAGGCCGTCGGTCCTGCGCCTAACCTCTATACGGTTATGTCAGATTTCTTCGTCGTTCCGTACTCATCTGACGTTACTTTAGTAACTGTTGTATTTATCCACAGGGTCCCTGACTCAGTGGCAACCAAACAGAGCGGTTAAGCAACGTTACCATTGTCGGTCCATTACGTTACCAGTTTTCAAACATTGCCAAACCCCTCCGTGCTTCGGAGAGCACGTTAAGCCGTCGGTCCTGCGCCTAACCTCTATACGGTTATGTCGGATTTCCTTCCCATCGGACTATGAGAGAGAGGGAATAGAGAGTGCACTTGTGTCTGCGCATACACATGTGCACTATAATATCTCCTGCGCAATTGGCTAGTCTGAATGAGATTAACCGAAATCGGTTAGGGGACTAATATTTATCCACAATTATAATATCTAGTATCGCTCTATTAGATTATTTCAACAGCTTTGTTTCTGTATTAATTGCTTTCTTGAGCAGATTTTAACTAAAATGAGTTACTTAAATTACATCAATTGCCCGTGGCTTAGAAATTATTCCATATTAATTCGTTAAAAATGCTCGTATCTCCGATAGCTTATTTTGTCATGTTCAACGAGAATGACAAAAGAGAATTCCTAGACCAATTGACTTTTATTATGTAACTCATATGTTTATTGTTATTATTTAATTATTCCCGTTCATATAGCTTTAACGGCACTTATGCCTACTGCGATCGGTGTCTACAATATTGCATAATGTTGCTACAAAAACCTGAGTGACAGAATAAATCTTGTAATACATTTTTCGAAACATTGGATAAGATTTAAATGGAGAATGTTTAATAAATTATGTCTAGTCATTTCGCAGTGTTAAGACCACTAAACACCTTATCTTAGTTGAGCCCATAGTAGGAAACTACATAACGGTAAGGATTGTGTGTTTTCTTACTGTACCAATTTTCCAAAATCTATGAATACTATATTTATAAAAAAACTAGCTGTTCCCCGCGGTGTTACCCGCGGTTTATTAGCCGATGTGTTTATCCAGGGTGTCAGCTAACTCCATACCAAATTTTATTGAAATTGCTCCAGCCGTTTAGACGTGAAGAAGTAACAAACATACACACTCACTCACATTAGTGTGATAAGAAAATTAAAACAATTTTCTTGTAGCAAATAATAATAATATTAAATTATTTGCATAAAATATGGTACAAAATAAGGTAAAACTTATTTATAATTCAACGCACATACAAATTCTGTCGTTTTGTTGACATTCAAATCTTAAATCAAGCCATTCTGTCGCGTTTAGAATAATTCAAGACTATGTATAATAGCTAGTAATTATGATTAACTAGCTGCCCCCTGCGGTCTTACCCGCGTTTTATTAGCCTATGTGTTAATCCAGGGTGTCAGCAAACTCCATACCAAATTTTATTAAAATCGCTCCAGCCGTTTAGACGCGAAGAAGTAACAAACATACACACTCACATACTCACAAACTTTCGCCTTTATAATATTAGTGTGATAACAAATTCGCATAGTGAATATGACAAATTAATTAGTTTTTTGATACCTCTGTCTCTGTGGCGCGGTGGGAGTGTGTCCGACTGCTACGCAAGAGGTCGTGGGTTCGATTCCCACACGAGACACCACTTTGTGTGATTCACAAATTATTGTTCCGAGTCTGGGTGTACTTCGTATCCGTGACTTGTATGTTTGTAAAGTCACCTGCGACACATGGCTTGTAAACTACTGCGGAAGTCATCTTTTAAAACAAAAAGAAAGAAAAGTTAATACAATAATTGCATTTTTAAAAGATATAACTTTATTTTGAAGTTTAAACCCAGGAATCGAACCCGAGTCGAGCCGATCGGGATAGCGGCTAGATGGCGCAAGCGAGGGCCCAACTCGCGTGCAGAAAGGAAAGAAAAAAATATATTTTTTAGTAACCTATATTACTAAAAAATATACATTTATCTCTATATATGATAGATGATTCAATTCCGACCCCGATTTGGCATATGGAAGTCTCGGGTTCGATTCCTGGGTCTAACCTTAAAAAAAATAACTAGCAATTATTCATAATAGGTAGTTGATCTTACGAAAATAATACAATATTTTGAGATTGTAATATTATGCTCGCAGAATATCACGAGTTGATGATGACGGATGATGATGATTGACGATATTGATTGGTGATGTTGGTTGGTAATCATTATTGGTGACGATGATTGATGAACTGTCAAGTTTGTATGGGTCAAACTTTTTCGCCCAGATCTAAAAAATCGCATCTCCTCCGGTGCTGCGGGAAGTGCAGTGTAGTAAAACCGGGCGAAGGTTGGACTCTCTCTGTGCCTCCAGTTCTAAATAACACCCTCGGGGTCACAAACAAGTACCACTCGTTTCGAATGAGATTACTTTATCTAATAACTACTAGATATTATACATAATAACTAAACAAAGTGATTAATTCGAACTTTATAATCACTATCTATTCCTAGTGACTATATATAATCACTAAATTAATCAAATTCACTGTAACATGTATGTAAATTCCAGCAGGTTAACAGGGTATCTATAGGGTATATACTGCTGCTGTATGCCATCGTAATGGCAAACAGTTTTATGACCGTGTATCATTCTAACCACAACATAAACCTCAGTTTGCGGATCGTTTGATACAACCACATAACGTGTCTGTTTTTCCGTTTAATTTGCATTTTCCATTTCAGTATAATTAGTTAAAGCTGTAGTTTTCAACGAATGTGTACATTGTGGAAATTAATGCAAAATATTGTTATGTACGATTAATGTATTTTACTGACCTAGTTATCCTTCTAAATATTTTTTTTTTTTAAATCATCAAGTTGTTTTTATGGGTAAATTCCTATAATAACTACTTGATGATTTTTAAGTCAATTCCATTGGCAAGACAATGCCGAATTTATCTAAGAAGTTCGTTTTAGGTTGTTAAAGGTAAAGAGTATAAAGTAAAACATAATATTCTCTAGCTGTAAGTCTTCCATGCAATAAACAAATAATTTAATTAAGGCAATTTCCTAAAATAATAAGTAAACCATTTATTCGGCTATTATGTGTATATAAGTATTATTGATTTATTTTATAATTTTTAACACATTATTGTAATTTAGTACTTTATTTACTTAGCTTAAAACTATTTAAAATTAAGTTATTTTTATTCTTTACCGTTATCATTAAAGACTTATAATGAGGTTTGTACTTTTATAATAATAAATAATATCTGATAGTGATAAAATTAATAATTATTATTTAAAAATATTATTATAAGCAAATGTACTATAGTAACCAATCCAAAGTTACTTAGACTGTTACTTATCGAAAATAAAAGTTGTTTTGTTACTTAAAAACTAATTTTAAATTGGTTTCAATCCCTGACTAAAAATAGGAGTGTTATAACTAGTTATAAGTTTGCCACGTATG
The DNA here is from genome assembly GCA_945859575.2 of Herminia tarsipennalis. Classification (NCBI taxonomy): domain Eukaryota; kingdom Metazoa; phylum Arthropoda; class Insecta; order Lepidoptera; family Erebidae; genus Herminia; species Herminia tarsipennalis. Next base: position 6,924,818 of record OX243846.2, on the reverse strand, counting down.
TTCACAGAACTGTATTAATTATAATAATACTTCCTTAAAATTTGGTCAACAGTGCCGTTGCCAACCTGTGCACGTTCATAGTTATTTATATGTAAAATGATATTATTAAAACAAAATCAGTTATAAATTTAAGTAAACTGTACCTTGGTAACACGTCACACCTTGCTATCAGGTGCGACCATGAGGCAAAGTCATTGACTTATTGTAACGACAACAATAAAGTAACTATTGCAAATAACTATTTGTAACCGTAGTACATTTATGTAGGGTTGTCAACACCACCAAAACCTTTTTTCTAAACTCAAATAGAAAGCTTTCAAAAAATCGCAAAATGTCTTGCGATGAAAATACCTTTGCAGTTTTTTAAATAGTATCTAATGATAGATTTATAGTGGGTATAACGTTTTAAATTTAGGAAACTTCTACCATCATAAAAAATACTTTAAAATTCCCCCCCGTACTAACGTAATAGTACCCCGAAAATATAGATAATTTCTAATACCACAAAATGTTGAAAAAAAATAACAATCGACACCCCTGAAACAAGTGCTGCAAAACATGTAAATCATACCGTTATTTACTTCTTGTAAATACAAAAGAACTTTTTACAATAGCGGGTAAGTATTTAGGATATTATATTGTGCCCATTGTGTCAAGGTCTTACTTGAAAACAACCGAACTGTTCAATCGGGTGGTGCAGACAAGTAATACAGTTAGGGTGACATTTTATACGGGTGATATTACACCCTACTGAATGCAGAATTGAATAGAGTTCGTAATGTTGGGAGGAGCTACAAAGAAGAGACAACAGGGAACCTCTGATGTTTCTTTCGAGGATGCCGCCGAAAACAGATAACTTGGAGTAGGATAAATACGGACACATACCTATTAGGTAATAGGTATGTGTTCGTATACATCATGGTAGATGGTAGGTACCATCTGTATACCTACAGCCATATAAACAAATGAACTGAAGACTAAAATACAACAATTGCATTATATGTTCGTAAACTTTCGCGATTTGTACACATTGTAGAATTTTATAAGCTACGGGTCTTCTACGTCTACTCGTGACCACGGCCGTTGCAATACGGTCTAAACGTCGGGCAATAAAACAAAGGTATTTAGACTTGAAATAAAATATTTATATAAAATTCTATAATAATTGCATTTTTGAAATTAGAAAAGTTTTAAGTCCAGACCCAGGAATCGAACCACCTATCTGGACTATGTTACTAGACCTCAAATTTCTCTATCCTTTCATATATTAAGTATTATATATAGTAATTGGCAAGAAATGCCTATAAAATTACTATGAAGACTTAAAAAGGTGTCAAAAGGCAGTTCTTCATATGTCCGTATGACAATGTTAGCTACTTGGTACACCGGCTCTACACGTTGGCCCGAACGTCAATCCCGACGCCATTCGTCCTACGTGTAGATCTGGAATAACGCTCGTCCCAACGTTGGCGCCAATGAATTTTCTATAATCTCAAAATTTTCTAATCACGCGTTGCTTGGACGGGTGTCCAAGCAACGCGTGGGTCGTGTTGCTTGGACGAGTGGCGTTGGGACCGGCGACGCTGGGGCCAACATATGGAACTGGTGTCGCAGAATCTGCGTTTTTCAGTCAGTTGACTGTGTCATGTCATAACATAGTACATAATCTTTTTTTGTATATATGCCAATTTATATGGACGTGAACAGAGCAAAACAGACAAGTGTTGAACCTGTCAATGAGTTTCTCCAAGATGATGGTCTTCATCAGATGCCTTATTCAGAAGATCAATGTTGGCGCAGTAACGAGTAAATAAGTAAGATTCGTCGCAGAGCTGACAATGGGCTTTTTCTCTCTCTCTCAGGCTCAGAAAGCCCCCTATCTATAGAGCGACAATGTTGCTTAATGTTACTGATATCTAGATTTTCTTGCTTGCTACTGAGTATCCGAAATCCATGAGATAGGTACTACTACTAGGTACAAACATTAGATTTATTTGTTCATAGGTAGGTACAAGTTGGGCTTTAAGGGTGTCAGGCATCAAATGTCATTAAGGCCTTTAAGACTGTCAGGCATGTCAGGTATAAGGACGCAAGCAATTTCATTACCATAATGTTGGACGAATAGCGTTGGACCAATGTCGAGACCAATGTGTGGTGCCAACTTTAAAGTGATTTCACTGCCATAAAGGATACAAACAAGTACTTAACTATTCCGTAATTAGTTTGTTTTATTCACCTTATCACAAAATGCGCTTAAGTACCTACTTTAGAGCAATGGTAAAGAAAAAAATAGTATTTGTTTTTTTATAAGAGTTTGACATTGCAACGTGTGAATCACCTATTGCAAAATTTTCTTTTTTTATCAGTCTTTTGTTTGATAGTAGATATAATATTTAGCATTTAGGTATCTAGGTTAAGTATTAAGCTATAGTGGATAAATCCACGATAATACTATAGCTAATAAATAGGTAGCTGTATTGCATAAACTGTTTTTATTTATTTCTTAAATGCCTGTATGAATGAAGAGGTTAGTGACGGTTAAGCAACCCTATACTACTGTCAGTTCATAGATACCGATCTATGAACCGACAGTAGTAAAGGGTTTTCTTAAATGGTCCCCATATCATTTTAAAAAAAGAGACAACCGTGCCCGGAGAACTCGTTAAACCGTTAGTCTTGCGCCTCATCTCTCTTCACCCGTGTCAGATTTCCGTTCCATCGTGCTTTGGGAGTGATTAAATGAGAGTGCACTTCTATCTGCGCACAATAATATCTCCTACGTAGTTGACTAGTATACATAAACTATAGAGTACACCACTCGTACTCCACTCTCAAATCGAAAAACATAGATTTGGCTTCTGAATATTTACTATGAAACTGCGCCTGCGTCCGTTAACCTTAAGAAAATCTCTAAGGTCCGATTCACACTTTCCGGTTTCGTACCGGCGCCAGCTATCCGGCGGCGCCTGAATTGCTGAATTGAAACCGGAACATACGTGTGAAACGGATGTTTAGGTTCTTTTTCCACGTTTCAACTACGTTTTGGTTTCAAATCCGGCGCCGGGTACCCGGCTAACGGGTAATGTCTGAAAGCTAGGTACCGCGCTATCACACGTTCCGGCGTCCGTCCGTTTCGGTCGTCATACACTTTGTGAAAAGGACCCCGTTTCGATTTGACACTTAACACAAGAAAGGCAAGATTTTACTTCATAATAGGAGGTTGCATACCTACTTACCTCTGCCTATTGGCGAAGATGTTTTAATTATTTACTTGACAATCGTTTGCACTAATTTGCAGCACTTAGATAAATAAGGTGATAAAAAAAAATATAAAATACCGCCTGCACAACAAAATATGGAAACAAGGTCCCCTACATAATTTTATAATTTCACGCAGTCGGAGGCATTAATGAATCTCGATGGACTTAATAAACCCGAATCTAACAACGTCTTAATTGTATAAATCCCTTCAGTGGATTGTGAGATAACAGGTAATAAGAATATACAAGATACGCGCCAAAATCATAACCCTTACTTGCAGTCGGGTAAAAATTACTGGCTCCATCATGCAACGCCATGTCGACTAGGCTCAGAATCTGGTGCGCCTGAATTTTAAACACATACTGTATCATTTATCCTACGAACAAGGTAAGCCAGCCACCAGCAAGGAAGGGTTGTTTTTCACGCGTATCTTGTCTGTATGTATGTAATATTCTTTATTACCTCGTATCTTTCAAACCATTTATTTTTACACCTTAATTTTTTTCATAAAATTTAATTAGATTTTATATGAATAAAAATAGAGACTTTTACATAATTAATATAAATACTTACTATGATATTTTTAATATTTGATAAAGATACTCAGAGCAAAGGAATGAATTTTGTTATGTCACAGTTCTTTTAACATCTAAAAATTGGTATTGTAAATTTAATTTTGCTAAGGAAATAAAAAAGTCTATATTATTATCTTTCAAACTTGAACTAAACGAATTTATATAACTAGGACGTTCTTAGATTCGTCGTGACCGCCCAATAGTGTTCATAACTAAGTGACGTTAGGAAAAAACAAACATGGCGGCTGTGAGATGTCAAAATAAAGAGATGTAAAAAAAGTTATTTGGAATACTGCACTGATTGTAAGGTTTTCAAAAAGGAATTTATAACATGATTATGACTGTAATACTAAAAAAGTTAGTTAACATCCATTCTTTTTGCAATTTTCAATACTCGGCTATAGCTGTGTTATAAGTTAGTGGTTAGATACTACAACAACTAGGAATAGGTAAAGAAAAAAAAATAAAAATAAAAAATCCCGCCTGCTAAAAAAAGATGGAAACATGATCCCCTACGCTGCCGTACAGACATTAAAGTACAGTAAGTGCCAAAACATAGTTCGTAGAAAAACGCTGTTAAAGTTTAAAATTAAGGAAAAAAATATATATAAACGTGTTTTGTATAATTTTTATTTTAATAAGGCAAGAATGTGGTCTAAATTATTTCCGACCATGGTTTTAGCTTATGTAGGACTTTATATATATTTTATATGGACAATATAAATTTTACCCCCATTTTACTGTTATAGAATTCAATTTTTTTTTTTTAATTTGCCATTAAAATACAGTAAAAAACTGTATTACTGTGTATGATTCTTTTTTGCACTGATAATACAGATTAAAGTACAGTGATATTAAGTTGTTACTGTAATTTAAATGGTTTGTGTAAGAAAAATCTTATAGACACTTCCATTGCAATAAAAAACTTCCTAGGTAAGGGTCATTAAAATTATAAAAAAGAAAACACAAAAACCAGAAATCAACGAAAATTTACTTGAAAAATCACGATTTTTCGTAGTTTAAATCAAAGTTTTTAAATATAATCAGTCTTAGCGTAAAATAGCACATCGGTTTAACATTATGAACTATTTATTTATTAAAAAATTATGTAAGTTTACGTAAATTAAACACATTAAATTAAACTACTCTTACAGATTTTATCGCGGTTTGTAACTATTTATTACAACAGTTATTTAAAATATCCGTAAAATTAGTTTAATTTCATCATATTAGTTGTGTTCAATTAGTGTAAACATGTTACAAGAAATGAAACTAAATTTACGGATTTTATCGCGGTTTAGTAATAAACCGTAGAAGTAGTTTAATTTCTTATTATAAATGTATTAAAAAACAACAAAAATAAAACAAAAACTAAAGACGTCTCGTCTTAAAGTTAAATCTAAAATCACAATATTATTAACATTATAAAGTCTTTGTTTTCTTACTTACTAAACTCTAAGTAAAAAATCACAGTATTTTCTTTTTTGTAAAATCACAATAATTGTTAAAAAAAATGAAAGTAAAAAAATCGTTTCATTATGAAAAGGAAGAAACCACCTTCGACTTGGATGGTTAAGGACGACCTTATTCATCCAAGTCAAAGGTGACTGGTACTTCTTCTGTGTCGCTGCTAGTAGGTAAATTTTTCCAAAATGCCACTCTGCTTGATGGCATCAACGGACCAAGCTGTTTTAAGAGGTTTTGTTTACGTTTAAAGTCAATACCTCTAGGGACGGAATTGGATGCGGGCTTTGGTAGATTTTTAGACTTCATGCAATTAATTTTCATATAATCTGTTTGATCATAATCAGTTTTATAAAACAGAGAAAATTCTTCTTTCTGCACTATATCCTTTAAATAGACTCTATTACCATCAGAGCCCTTTAATTTGGCTTGAGAAACAAGCGACTTAAAATTCATGAAATCGGTTACTTCCATGGCTTTCACCTGAACTTTTCCGGTTTTGGCTCCCGAAACTGTGTCAATGAAGTCCTGAAAATCTATATCTATATATCTTACCTTTTTTTTGCATCGCTTTCTCTACTAAATGGTGGAAAGAATCTGCCGACATAAATGTATGTCCGGGTTCGTAATATTTTAAGATGATTTGTGCTGCTCCAATGTCTGTACTATTTATGATGCTTACAAGAAATGTCATCAGGCATCAGTTTTGTTCTGTGCGGAACAATTATCTAGCCAGAGTGTGATGCATTTAGCATCACGTTTGGTCAATAAATAAGCTCTAAAAGTACTCACTATATCTTCTTGTTTGCGACCAGACGTTGCTTCATGCCAAACTGCAGCAAATACTTGATTAGCAGTGTACCAAGAGGTACAAATGTTTCGTTGTATGCAACTAATCTGGGACAAAAGACAGTGCACTTGAAGGTGTCCATTCTCAGTAGCATAATTACTTTTTGTAGGTCTACAGAAGCATAAATTTCATCCGGATTAAATATTTTTTTTGCATCATCATCATATAACTTATGGGCTTTAATATATTTTTGCTTGTGTTTCATAAAGGAATTACATTTATCGCATGATGGACTGCGTCCGTTGTTGACATGGTTTGAGTTGTGCATGTTAAAACCTTCACAAATCTTACATTCCTCGTGGCCGAGTTTGGAGAAAGATATATTCATGACATTTGATACATGATTTCTATAAGTTTCAAAACATAGTTTAACATCACTGTGGGTTTCTATGAAGTTATAATACATGTCTTTGATTGTCAAGTCACTTGGCAGATATTTTTTATTTGGGGCATGAACCCTGCGGTAGTGATGAATGCAAGGGTTAAACGAATTTAACGACGAATTTTGCAGTAACGCTAAGTAACATTTGTACATCACCAGCTTAAGATATATATTCTCACCAATTAAAACACAATAATAATGTTTAATAATTTAAATTGGTTTGCAAAAAGAGAAAATTATGATTGAATGTGCCACTTAAAGTACAGTAACAGCTGTGATACCTGTACTCTATACAGTAAATTATTATTTTCTTGTACGGGATCTACCAATTAAAACACAGTAATATATCAAAAAACAGTAGTTTATATTGAAAAGTTATTGAATATTGCGTAATGACATACCGTCTAAAGTACAGTATACTGCCTGATATTGTACTTAAACTAGTAACTTGAAATTACTTTCAAGGTAATAAACGAACTAAAATGCAGTAATCACCGAGATATATTGTTTTAGTTAGCAAGCCATGAACAACACCACAACTGCACTGACAGACTAAATTACAGTAAAAACTTACATACTGCATTTTATTTGGGTTTTTAATCAAAAATACGACTGCTGGTACTTACTAAATCGAGGTTCTTCCTTAAGCCACTGTGTTTTAATTGGTTATCAGGAAAAAAAAATCTAGGCTTCGGGAGTACAGTAAAAAGCGATTGTATGTGATTCACATTTACTGCATTTTAATTAGTTTTTTATAGTCACGTCTTAAAAGAAGTTACTAATCATTATGCAGTAAAAATTGGCGAATACTGTATTTTAATCAGTAAATACTTATAATTACGCAATTTTTGCATTGTTACTGTATTTTAATTAATAATTTGACTACTTTTAATATTATAGATGACCTTTACTGTGAATAAGTAAAATTAAAAAATATGTTTTTAACTAGTTCTAAATAATTAAAATTAATAAAACAAAAACTCAAAGAAAGAGAAGAAAATCTTGATTCCAATCATGTTATTAACTCAAAACCGCCAATTTGGCACTTACTGTACTTTAATGTTTGTAGGGCAGTACGTATCTATATAATATCCTGCAGTCGGGGGCACTTTACTAAGTTCATCGAGATTCATTAATGACTCCGACTGCATAATATTATAAATGTAGGAGGTCTTGTTTCCATCTTGTTTGAGCAGACGAGGTTTTTTTTATTTATATTTTTATTAAATATATTTTAATACTACCGGCCCGCTCCGACTGCGCATCGACTTTACTTCACTATATATTCACTTAATATATTTTTGATAAAAATATAAATAAATAGTATTATACATATGAACCATCCGGTAGAAATTATCTGAATAATAGTGCAAACCGTATCAAAATCCATTGCGTAGTTTAGAAGATCTAAGCGTACAGACAGCTGGAAGTGACTTCGTTTTATACTACCTGTGTAAAAAAGATGAAAAATGTAAACAGCATTTAAATTAATAATTGTATCCTACAGGAACTGGTGCAGACTGCTAATGTAACAATAATAGTTAATAATAATCATTAGTTACAAGTAGGTACTTTGACCAATATTTAAGCACTTTTTACCTTTGTTGTAAGTAAATGGTCCTACTATATTGTACCCACTAAGGCTGATTTTGCTTTATCTCATGTTTCAACTTTTTGATAAACAATTTGCAACAGTCCATGGTGTATAGTATATTAGTCACAGCACCTTACCCCCATATCAAGTTTATAAACATTCAAACATTGTAAAATTGGCAATTTGAAAAGAGTGGCTGCGAATTTTTATTGCAAAGTTCGTAAACAATACCTATTGTTTACGAACTTGGCATTACATGTACATGTAGAAACCCGACGTATCACAAGAGTTGTTTTGCATCCTAAGTGAATATTTTTTAATGACGCTGCGCTGTTGAAGGACTAAAAAATGTCTTGGTAAACGTCTAAACTCATGTCCCAATGGTCATATCGACATGTCATGGACTACAGGCATTTATCCCACGCGAGAAAACTATCAACTATCGACTATTATCTGGCTTAAGAAACATGCAATAACTGTAGCTCATGTGATGTATACTACCCACATTAACCAATAAGAGTTTTAAACAAAGCGTTCCATGGCCGCCATATTGGCAATTCTCGTCTGCCTGCCGGGGCGGGCGCCTGTGTCGTATTTTGTTACTAATCGGTGGCATGCGCTAAGTGACTGTAACTGTGTTTGACACTGAGGATTAAATCATTGGATAGGTACCAATTAAGACGAGACTTAACTGATCCCATGTAACCAAAAGAGAATAGTTGATCGCTAATTTATTGCACTGGCTTAGAACGACCATTTATTTCGGTTTGTCTTCGAATTATAGTTACTTAATACTATAGGTATAAAAACCGTGTATATCAAAATATAATTGTGTATACCAATACCTGGAGCAAGATTTCAACCCTTCGCCTCTGCTGGGTGACGAGAACTCGGCCTACGCAGTATATCTTTTGTTTACACGGGATCTACATCTATTGTTTCTCGTGCGAGAAATTATTTAATAGTTGCTGGCTACTTGCTGGCTGTGGGAAAAGTGCCTTACACAGTTGGAAATTGTAAACAGAATGTTGTAGGTATCGAATGAATTCCAATCTAGTGTGATTCACATTTTCTAACATTGAGAATGCTAAGGTCAGTCTAACACGTATGAGGAAGTTGGCAACATACCTATACATACTTTCAAGAGAGAAAATCTTCATATTATTTTCCTTTTGAGGCACTACAGGGGGGGGGGGGGGCCTCATGGCTTGTATCTTATAATACCTTGTCTATCAGTCAATTTGTTTATTTTATCTAAATTATGCAACCAACTATGATTCGATTCTGACTATCATATAAAGAACTTTTTTTCCCAGGCTAATAAGGTGTGGTAGTAATAAACACAAAATAAAGGAATGCCCGTATGAATTCTAGTCGGGTTGTTAGCAAATAATTTGAAATTAGTATCTAGGATTAACAGGAGATATTGAACTAGAAAGCCTGTATGGAGCTAAGAGTTATAAACTTTATTGATCCCTCGTACTCCAAGTTCATCAAAGTATTTGACGGAAACGTCGTGCCATCAACTAACTTGACTAAGAACTTAAATTTCAAACATTGTACAGTCAACAAAATAAGTCACATTTACGTCACCAAAACGTTAAAGCTTCAAATTAAATGAAACAATTAATGGTGTTAAAAGTCATTTAATATTACTACGTAGAAGGAATCTTATAAATAAAAAAGAAACCTGACTCATTCATTCACTCATCAATGTCCAGCCCAAACCCTTTGACCTGGGCAGCGGACATTTTACAAAGATCTTAATTTATGATGTAGATCAAGGATAAGCCTAAGCAAGTCCATAGGGCGACCGCTTCAGGCGCCACAAGCGATTCAGGTCAGGGGATTCAGATCGTTAAATGCTACCACGGGGTGCTAAATTGATTTCCACCGTCCTCCCGTCGATTTGCACCACCATCGCGCGAGGTACTTAGGCGGTATCGGGTGAAAGCTTGGCAATTTACTGGCAACTCGAGCGTTGATTAGTTTATAAAGGAAACAGAGGTCAAATGCGTATCTTCGATTACTGAGGGGATCATGGTCATTTCAAATCTGGATAACCGCTGACTGTATGGACTCCGATGGGTAAAACCGCTGTCAGAGAAAGCAAGATGTCTAGTAAAGGCTCGTTGATTCGTTGCCAATGAACTACATAATAAGGTGTACATGTGGTATACAAAACTAGCATATTTGTGACTAGCTGTCTCGCGCAACTTCGTAAGCGTAAATTTTTTCCCGTTTTTGCAACATTTCTCGTCGCTGCTCCGCTCCTATTAGTCTTAGCGCGATGTTATATAGCCTATAGCCTTCCTCGATAAATGGGCTATCCAACAAAATAAGAATTTTTCAAATCGAACCAGTAGTTCCTGAGATTAGCGCGTTTAAACAAACAAACAAACAAACTCTTCCGCTTTATAATATTAGTATAGATTGGTGCGGACTAGAGCGTTATACAAGAGTAATTTGGTACCTCCTTCTTAAAAGCCTCCTTGTTAAAGCCTACAGTGTTCCTTCTTAGAAACCCAAGTATCTGCGAAGGCTACTATAGTATTCGAAAGTAATGAATATCTGTAATATTCGCCTGTGCTTCTGACTGTACGTTCCTATGACGCTGCGCCAATAGGTATGCCTTACCGAAATTGGCACCGAGTAGTTCCAAACTTGGACAGTGCTTGTGCTGCGTAAAGTTCCCCAACTTTGGGAGATTTAGTAAACTTTTGTAGACTATCTAGGCACTCCGTACAGCACCTACATAGTTTTGAAGCTAAAGCAATTACTACCCAATTTAGTTAGCAAGGTAAAGAGACTTGTTCAAAACTTTACTAAGACGCCAAATGATATTAGAAATACTGCTTTCGTACAACAGTTTTGTACAGAATAGTGTATTTATTGAAGTAATTTTTATAGGCATTTCTTGCCAAAGACTTTACAAATACAATAATTGCAATTATTGTTTTTGTAAAGTCTTTGGCAAGAAATGCCTATAAAAATTACTTCAATATTCGGCCTGCGTCATCATAATTTGTTAAAATGCTCTCTGTAACGAAGCAATAACAAAAGCCGTGATAGTTCTTTAACTACCGACTAGATGTCGCTACGGGGGCCTAACCCGTAAGCATTAAGAGATATAAGAATTTGATATCTAGTAACATAGTCCAGATAGGTGGTTCGCTTCTGGCCCCGGTTTGGCTACGGAAGTCTCGGGTTCGATTCCTGGGTCTGGATTTAAAAATTTTCTATCTTTCAAAATGCAATTATTGTATATAGTGTATTTAATTGACAATTATTACAAAATACTCGGAACTGTACAATTAATAGGTACAGGTTATCTACTTAGGTATTTAACTGTATTAAGTAATGCTTTATGTAGAATTACGAATACAGCATGTTCAGACCTAATGGTTAAGGCATCGGACTCGCAATCGTGAGGCCGCGGGTTCCAATCCTAACAATTAAAGTACTGACGTGAACCCACTCTTAACACATGCAATTTAGCTTACCTGAAGGAGTTAATAGGATTGCTAGTGATGTAGGACGCATAAAATTACACCTTGCTGTACAAATCTATACTTACTAATATTATAAAGCTGAAGAGTTTGTTTGTTTGAACGCGATAATCTCAGGAACTACTAGTTCACTTTGAAAAAATATTTTACTGTTGGATACCCCATTTATCGAAGAAGGCTATGGAAAATAATAGTAAAGAATTACATAATAGAATTTTATAATCTACGGGTCTTAATCGCGTAAATATTTTATTTTAAGGATAAATATCTTTGTGTACAAATCGCGAAAGTTTATAAACATATACAACATACAACTAGTTCCGATGGTAGGTAGACCTACCATCGAAACTACCTATATTTTGTTACAAATTACCTATAATTTGCTCATTACAAAATACCTATAATTTGCACATTACAAAATATTGGTAGCTCCGATGGTAGGTAGACCTACCATCGGAACTACCTATATTGTGTAATGTAATTCTTTATTATTATTTTCCCTATTTTTGCACCATTTTTTATTGCTGCTCTGTTCCTATTGGTCGGAGCATGATGTTATGTAGCCTATAAGCCTTCTTCGATAAATGGGGTATCTAACAGTAAAATAATTTTTAGCCTTAGGTCGTCTAGGTGGATATCATAGTAGTGTCCGTGAAATAGTGATGATAACACATCACTATGTTTCGGTTTAAGGGTTCTGTAGCCAGTGTAATTACTGGGCAAATTAGACTTACGAACTAATGTCTCAAATGAGGTGTAACGACATTCAGATCTTTACCAAACAAGGGTTTGGGTGGAACTGATACTGTTATGGGCTAGCGTGACGCTTAGCATCAGGCACACAACCTGCTCGTCTCTTCATTTCGTAGTATGTATAACAAAAAGAAACGACAAATTACTTTTTTAATTCAATAGAGGCCGGGCCCTGGATTGCTGCCCATATATGGAAATCTCCGGCCATGAATACCTATCAATATCAAGACTAGGCCACTAGCAGCTACGTAGCTATACTTAGATCAGATATAACCGGCTTTATCTAGAACAGCCAAGTATGAACTATAAGTAGTTACACTGTGACATTTCGTTAACTAAAGTATTTTTATACGGGCTGTACAAAACTAAGTTTAGCGCCAATGCTTACAGTGAAAACTGTGACCCACTTTGTGTTGGTATTTTAAACAGAATCGTGTCGAGATCTGTTTTAGATGACTTTAAAATACTCAAGTAGTTTGTTCAAAATGTTATTTGTCAGGGAAGAGTCGCAATGCAATACAACTGGTGTTTGGAATACGCCCCAAACATGTACAAAATACACTATCGATGATATATATATATAATTATCGTGTAGCTAAAGTTATACGCTTTTAATACTGGCAACATTGATTTGCCGGAAATTTATTTTTTGGTGCATACAACACTATTTGCATGTCACTTCCGTCTTGGCATAAAAAAAAATCACCACGCTATGAGGAGCGTCTAAATTACATAGCTGCATAGACAACTGGCATGGTCGCCGTCATTACGTAGGTACACAAGTAAACACAAGCACAATCGAAGGACGAAAATGCAAGAAGACGGGACAAGATTAGACGCAGGACCGTCGGTTTTATGTGCTCTCCAAGGCATGGAGCTGAGCAACATTTTCCAGCTTTTCCAAAGTAACGTTGATTGATCACTTTTACTTCTTTCATGTTTTCAAATATATAATAATAATAATATCTTGGGACAACTCACACAACGCCATCTGATCCCAAACTAAGCAGAGCTTTTACTATGGAAACCAGACAACTGTTATACATACTTATATATTTCTAAATACATACATATTATAGATAAATAACACCCAGACACAGAATAAACCATCGTGCTCATCACACAAAGTTTTATCCTGGGTGGGGATCGAACCCACGACCTCTTGCGTAGCAGTCGGATACACTCCCACCGCGCCACAGAGGCAGTCAAAGTTTCTACCCAAATTAATTTTAATTGTAATTTACGTAAAACAAATTAATTTATGTTTCTAATTTGCGCTTTCAAATTTCAATAATGTACAACATAAACTGTGCTTATTGTTTCTGATTAATGGAATTCAATTTCGATGTTCAATTAATTCAGAAAACGTTTTAATGAGTTCATTAATGATCAAAATCTTTGTTTTTATCTAAGTGATTTTATCGATCCAGTCAATCATCGATATAATATGTACCTACATATTATCTCGATGGTTAACTGAATCACCTACAGTTGGATCAACGTAACTAGGCCGGACTGAAGTATGCGACAAGTGGTTGCGCAGATGCATTTTTTGGAAGTAAATGGTGACAGGAAGCGGGGGCGGGGCTTAGATATGCGATTATGCATTACATTGTCATAATTAGTATTACTAACTCATGTTTTTTGTGATTATTTTCGCAAAGAAATTGTTTTTCAAAATATCTTTAGTATTTACAGTAACTGTTCTAAATTTAAACTTTTATGAACATGTTTAAATAGTGTTTTTATATTGTTGAATTAAAATGTTGTTTGTATTTTTAATCGATTAAACATAATTAATCGTTTTCGTAAGTAATTTTAGGGTCGCATCTCTTTGACATGCGCGAAAGTGATAAGAACCTAACTTCAATCCGGTCAAGTTACGTTGATCGTACTGTAAGTACCAATAGTGAAATTATCTGAATGCAGTCAATCGAGATTTAACATCACAGGGCGGAATTTCTGACGTCAGGTTCTATTGACGTCGACGAATGCAAGTGCGATCGTGTCAAGTTAAAAGGTAAAGGCAAACGTCCATCATAACTGTCTCTCGTTCATAATGATAAATGGAGCTGTGAATTTATGTTGTAAAAGACAAATAAACCAGACGTTGTGACAAACTGAATAATGTCAATCAGGTCCCAGTTAAATAAGCTATTAAGCCTACATGTATGGGTTTATATAGGCCTAAGTCCAGCCCACAGAAGAACTATGAAAGATGATTTTTAAGAGTAATGAACTAAAAAATATCAAGTACATCACCAAATGCAAATTTCAAGTTTTAGTCTATATCTATGTTGTTTTATAAGCTAGGACAACGTTTTATACACTAAAACCTTTCCAGAAAAACATTCAATCCTATAGCGTGAACCGCATCAACATCGATTTAGTAGTTTCTGAGAAAATCACAAACATACATATATACGGATTAAACAGAGAACCACCTTTTTAAAAGCGGTTTAAATGTGATCCATTACCTTTCCCTGAATCTGTCCGTTTTATAACATTACTGGATTCACTGTTCTATTTCTGACGCAGCCACCCTCAAACCGCGAGGCAATCAATTTGGAAAAAATTAGGACAAAGACTCCGAACTGACCTATTCAGAAACTTCTACAAATCTGACATTCTCCCCCTAAAGGATTTTATTTTGGTGTAGTATACCTGTCTTTGTCTAATTTTTCATTCCATCATTTATCTAATTTTTACCATCGGATGTTGATACGCGTTCAAGGACTGATAATTGTCTAGCGCTAACTAACTACAAAAAATTAATGTCACTGATTATTCCGCTTATTTGATCCTAATAAAATGCTCAATTCGTCATTGATTGGTGACCCCAATCTGTGAGCAATTATCTAACTAAGGAATTATTATAGTATAAATCACGAGCCATCTAAAGATCTCCGCCCAGTACACAGAAGGTTTTTAATTCTAAATCTATATAACTAGTAGGAGAAAGGTGTGATAGAATTTCAGTAGGATCAGTTTAGTAGATTAAGGCACCTGTCCCATCAACGACAATGAGCGAGAAGCGAATTGCGATTTATCGCTCAAGAAACGTACAACAGATGTATTTTGTAGATCCCGTCCGTGTAAACAAAAGAGACGCAGTATAGAGCGAGTATTCGCCGGCTGTGTGAACATTCAGCGATCAACTATTAATATCTGTATTTCTTTTGTTTACACGGGATCTACATAAGTATGTACGTGTCTTGAGCGATAAGATCGCTACTCGCCGTTGCTCGGACAGGTGCCTAAGACTCAGATTTTGTTGTATTAAACGTTCTAATACACTACATAGTACCCATTTCGAGGGCATGATACCGATGTAACATTTCACGTAATATGTACTGGAACGATATATGTAAAACAGTGTTTGCATCGAGGTATAAACGGGCCTGGCACAGGCCTGCAAGCACCGGTGTCACACCGTCACAATATCCGGACCAACACCCGTCGCAACCGTTTGTGACGGCCGGTGAACGAGATAGTGAGCGTCAAAATATTTTCCGTATTTCATACATGACTTTTGTAGATGTTCTGCGATTGCTTATAAACTCGTAATGCGCTAATTTGGCTACATTGCACGTTTAGGGGATAACTTGGAACTGGAATGCCTGCTATTTAAGAGAAAATTTAGGAAATGTGCTTTTATCAGTGAAAGGTGTCAGATGCTTCCATTTATCTCTGACAATACCGTTCTCTTTTACTTCTTTATATGACATGACAGCTACCTTCTACTTTATTTGGTCTATGTAGTTGATTTTAGACCTCCCTCTTCGTCTCTTGCTATTTAATGTTTCTTATGGAGCTATTATATCGTATAAGATATCCTATCATTTGGCTTCTTCTGTTTTCTACAGTCCTAATTAGGTTTCTCCCTTCTCTTACTCTCGTTAGTACTTCTTCGTTACTCATCATATCTGAACGCCTGATAGTGACACAAAAACTTGGAAGTAGAAGACTAAAGCGTTGGTCGGATCGAGCGGGTTGCAGACCAAAAACTAAGCTGGGTAAACGAGCCAACTAAGCTGACCTAAACTAGAGATATGTACCGTGCACACCAAAAACTAAGCGAAAGCTCAGTTAGTGTTGCGAAGTTTAATTCGACAGACGTACGCTCGCCATGAATATAATTTAACGAATACATATAATTAATTATAATATATGTAAATTTGATTAAAGTTGAGATAGTCCTTCAACTCTGTGTTCCATAGTATAGGAAATAGTTTAACAATTACAGCAAATTGTTCCATATGCGGAACAAAACGACCGTCCACACGACACAAAACACAGCTTAGCTCCCGTAGCTGCGCATCGACATACACAACTGACTTAGCTTCGCATATTTTAGTTAGCTCACATACTTAGCTTAGTTTGCAATCTGCACACAAGTATGAAAAGCTGCATCAGCTATGCAAGGTAAGCTAAACTAACCTAGCTTAGCTCTTGGTCTGCAATCCGCTCAAATCTCCGACGAGCTATAATACCTGTCAGCGCTGCATTACATCAAGCGAAGGAACGCAGTCGATGGAGACAGCTAGTTGACTATGTCGGAAGAAGTCACGATACTCAGTAGTAACTAGGAAGAAGATAGTAGGCAGGTAATATTTTTTTACATGTGACGAATACGGTCCTGTTATTATACGCTGTACTGGACGTAGACCATTAGACTTGTCACAGTTATCATCAGTCAAATGAACTATGCAGGAGATTTAGATAGATTTAGACTCCAGCTCTGAGTATTAATACTCATCTGCAATGTTGTTATATAATTTAAGTATAGGTTCAGTCGAGATAGAATAAGAATAACTAATCGGTTTTCAATAACTACAAATATTCGACGGCCTATGGTTCGTCGAACTTGTACCTACTTAATATTTCGTTGAAGGTGCACAAATGTGGTTGAAACTGCTAATCGCTGATCGAGCTGGGCAACCAATAGAATAGACCAGTGGAAACTGCTAACCCTGGGGCAAATATAAGGCCTTTTTGCAGCAGCGTTCAGAGAGATTAGGACCTAAAGGTACCATTGTCTTTAGGAGTCCTGTTTTTATTCATACAATACTGCGGAAAATTATTTAAAATGTTAAAAAAATAATTCCAATCATAAGATTTTACTTACATACATATTTAAGTAAAATAACTGCTTGTGTATACCTGATACTCAAACAGTTTTTTTTTTTCTAAATAGTTTAGGAAACCAAAAGGTCTCAACAGGAAACTTCTAAACATTTATTTATTTACTTGCGAGTTCTATCCAAATAATTTATAATAGGTAGGTACATTATATATATTTTTAAAGCGTTACCTTGTCTTTCTGAGGTCACGTGAGTAAGTTTATAAATAACGTATATATATTGAACGTTTTAAGTTAAAAATAAACTACACTATCGCCTACCTTTTCGGTTGTGATTATCTGAGTGGGTGACCTGTTAGTTGTTACTGTCACCAAATTGTAGATCCCATATTTTTCGTAAGTGCTGTGATTGTGGGTTCAAATCCTACACGGGAGAAAGCTTTGTGAGATCTACAATGTTGGTTCCGACTCTGGACTATTTTTTATTTATTTATTGATTAATTTTGTATTTATTGATGTTTTAATCTGTGTCCGGGTGTTATTTATCTATAATATGTATGTATTTATAAATATATAAGTATGTTGACTGTTTTCCATAATACAAGCTCTGCTCCCCTGGTAGAAAATTCGATTGGATTGTTATGGCATAGAGCTTTTTAAGTCATACTTTTTTCAATTAATCACTTTTTCATTCAAAAATAAAGAAATGAAAAAATAATTATTATTTTTAGGGTACTCTGATATTGATAAAATTAGGTATGTGCACTCAGTATCATGGGCACTTGCCAACCCTTGTATATGACCATACCTTTCTGTTACACCTTGTATAGTATAGATTTCTTGCAGAAAGTCATATCTATCGCAGTACTTGTATACGTTACATTTAAAAAAGGAAGTTTTCAAAATATATTTGTTTGGCTTTGTAAAGACAAAAACCTGTACACTGCAGCCGTGTAGCTAGGCTAGCCTGTAATAAGTAATAAGTCAACTGAATGAGTTACTTCTCATACTTTCAGTGTATTTTTTTTTATCATCGGCACTAAATATTCCATCCAATGCATTAAGAAACAGTCGTACTCAAACTGACCTACGAATTTGACATTTTCATGTTTGCGACTATGTTCAGTGCCACTAATGATCACATAGTACGTCTATGTTGCATTCAAATAACGGACCTGTACGTTTTAACTCGCCAGCTTCAAAAATTCCCTAAAATTTCCAACGAGGGAAGTTTCAAAAGCGTGAGTGCAACGGAAAGTTCAGATTGGAGGTAGCTATTGTTATGACGTCATCAACGGTAAAACCTACGCCTCAAAGTTCACCAGACTGTTTCAGAATGTCATCCGTGTTCACAGTGAAATGTTGGGAAACTGTACCTAACTGATTAGCATGTTACAAATGGTTGAATTTGGAATTAATATACAGTTTTTTTTATATATTAACTAGCGGACGTCTCGCGGTTTCACCCGCGTAGTTCCCGTTCCTGTGGGAATACAGGGATAAAAATAGCCTATGTCACCCGGAGTTAGTGTAGCTTCACAACGACGAAACAATTTTTTAAATCCGTCTAGTAGTTTCGGAGCCTATTCAATACAAACAAACATTCAAATCTTTCCTCTTTATAATATTATAAAATACTAGCTGACCCGCGCAACTTCGTCTGCGTAAATTTTCTCTTTTTTCTTTTTTCTTCCTTTTTTTACAACATTTTTCATTGCTGCTCTTATTATTGGTCGTAGCGTGATGTTATAACCTATAGCCTTCCTCGATAAATGGGCTATCCAACAATAAAATATTTTTTCAATGCGGCCCAGTAGTTCCTGAGATTATCGCGTTCAAAGAAACAAACAAATTCTTAAGGGTATGAAAAATAGACAGTCGCCGATTCTCAGGCTTACTGAATATGCATAAAAAATCATGAGAATCGGTCGAGCCGTTTCGGAGGAGTATGGGAACGAACATTGTGACACGAGAATTTTATATATTAGATAATATAATATATAATATAATAATAGTACAGAAGTACAGATAACCTCTTGGCTTCATTACATTACACCAAATAACTTCGTAATATAATTTTTGAAAAATCTTACGAATTAACCCTTCACCACCAACACCACCTTTGTCACACAACCATTTACCACATATCTGAGAGACCATGAAGTAAAATGAATGTTTCTATGTCAGGTTGAGGGCCTAAACCTCACAATAAACATGAATTAAAACTGCCGCTGTGGCGCGGTGGGACTGTATCCGACTGCTACGCGAGAGGTCGTGGGTTCGATCCCCACCTAGGATAAAACTTTGTGTGATGAGCACGATGGTTTATTCTGTGTCTGGGTGTTATTTATGTATAATATGTATATATTTAGAAATATATAAGTATGTTTATCAGTTGTCTGGTTTCCATAATACAAGCTCTGCTTAGTTTGGGATCAGATAGCTTTGTGTGAGTTGTCCCAAGATATAAAAAAAAAAAAATACTCCAGTAAAATAGTCTGTAGGTGATTATTAACTACAAAAACAAGTGATTGGTGATTAAGGGTAATATTTTCCAAAACTGATAGGTATAACAAAGTTATTTAGTGTTATGTAAAGACGCCATGTTACCCAGTATTTTTACGACTATATTTTATTTAACTCCGACACAAAATTGTTTTTGGTGTAATTTTATTGTAATTGGTGTGTTGGTCACACACCAATTACACTCGTTAAACGTCCAACAAACCATAAGCAATAATAGTACCCTAAACGCACTGGCCTCTTTAGTAATAGTTGGTAATAGTACTATGGGTCCTTCTTCATGTTCTTTTTTTTCGTTCTCGCAGAAATCCTGTGCGAACTGTCAAAATCTTGTCATAATGGTAAACGGAACGCTGCGATTATAATGCATCAAAGAGCTTGCGCGGCGGACATCTTTGAGCGCACCGCGCATGCGCCAGTTCCCAGAGTCCTTATTCGACCCTGGTCATGCATTTGGACGGTCATTTGACAATATCAAATGAAAGCCTATCTTCTTCGTCTTCCTCTTTGAGTTTATGGCAATCTAGCCGTTTTAACGGCTAATTTCTGCCAGTGTCAAGTATTTATGCGCTTATTACATGCACAAAGTCTCGTTCTTTTGTACAAGTTAAACTCGGAGCTGTAAAAATAATGGCCGGTCAGTTTACCGCCATTTTTACAACTCTGGAAGCCTATATTTGTGTAACCAGAATGTTGTAAAAATGGCGGCAAACTGACCTGCCAATATTTTTACAGCTTCGAGCTTAAGGAGTATAACTTGTAAAAAACCGGGCAAGTGCATGTCGGGCCACGCAGAACGTAGGGTTCCGTAATAATGTGGCCTTAGAAGTGGGTTTTCTGTTGTTTTTGTTTCATAATTACAACGTTATACCTACTTAATAATCATTTTCAATAGAATTTGTACGAAAATTTTGTTACTTCTCATTTGATCAGCTGTTACTCGTAAACTTCAAAAGCCTACTTAGCTGTGATAGTTTTCATTTCATTGTTTATACTGCTACCGTGATTTTTTTCACATACCCAACAGCAACCATTTAGCTGGCAGGGTAATTTTTGTTAGACTCAAGTGTCCCTCACATTGACTCTATCAAAAATTTGCTCTTTAAAGCTTTATTCATATTTCACAATCTCATAATCTAAAAATGGTCTTCGAACCCCTTAACATTTTTGAAAGATGATTGATACCCCACACGATGGTATAGGTGAAAAAAAAATCACATCCACACTTTATATGAGGAGGTCGGTGGGTAAAAATCTTGAAAAATATTTTTTTTGAGGGCTCAAAAAAATGTTTTTCTAGATTTTATTCTTTCACTTTGCTGGCATAAGTAAAATGTGTATCCACGCCAAATTACAGCCGTCTAGCACTAACAGCTTTTGATCTAAGCTACGGATGGACAAACATGACAAAACTATACAAGGGTTCTATACTACTATATAAGGGTTCCGTTTTGCCATTTTGGCTACGAAATCCTAAAAAATGGGTTGAATACGTGATAATTTCAAATTAAATATAATACTTTACACTGGCAGAAATTAGCCCTTAAAACGGCTAAATTGCCATAAATTCAAAGAAGAATAGCAAAAACGGTCATTACACTAATATTATAAAGGCGAAAGTTTGTGAGTATGTGAGTGTGTGTTTGTTACTTCTTCACGTCTAAACGGGTGGAGCGATTTTAATAAAATTTTGTATGGAGTTAGCTGACACCCTGGATTAACTCATAGGCTAATAAACCGCGGGTAACACCGCGGGGCACAGCTAGTTTGTCATAAGTGTCAAAACAGTTCACAGGACGGTCATTCCATTTGGCATAAGAAATGACACTTTATACTGGGTAGCCAGAAGGTACGCTAGACTGGCTACCCAGTATAAAGTGTCATTTCTTATGCCTAATCGAATGACCGTCCTCTGGCGTACCAACTACAAAGGTTGTACTTTAAAGGTTAAGGCCTAAAAGTTCTTATGAACAGTACATAGTAGATTACCCAAAAGGGGACCTAAACCGCCTGCAACAAAAAGAGAAATTTGAGGTTAAGTAACATAGTTTAGATAGCTAGACGATCTTTCGGGTGGGTGAATGGTGAAGGATTTTTGGGGGTCTTGGGCCCCCTAGCCCCCGCCCTTTGATCCACCACTGTCTTTTCCTAAGACGCAAACTACCCTATACCAAATTTCATCAAAATCGATACAGCGGATTAAGAGTGATAATAAAATTAGGTACTAGTGGAGCTACTATAAGCTTAGATGGATGTACCTATCTAATTTTTTTTACCGTCAGAGGTAATATTTTAAAGTAACCTACGTAATTCTCCGCCTAGAATACGGTAGTATTTAATCAAAAGAAAAACTTGATGCCGAGTAAAGTCTCGCCCAAGCAATACGAGGACAGCAAAAAGATAAGTAAAGTCCATCTGAAAGGAACGGTGGCTACCGCTTAATATACGTACGAGTAAATTACAGACTCGTTCTTTTCAGTTTTATTTTCAACTATAAAGCTCTTCTGTTTTGTAATAAAGTAAATTACTTATACTTATTTCTTTTATCTTGGCAATTTAGGATGATATCATACTATTTTTAGAAGTTATTTACTTTTAAGGCACCTGTCCGACCAACGGCGAGAAAAAGAGTAGCGAGTAGCGATTTTATCGCTCAAGACACGTACATACTTATGTAGATCCCGTGTAAACAAAAAAGATACAGATATTAATAGTTGATCGCTGAGTGTTCATACTGCCGGCGAGTACTCGCTGTATACTGCATCTCTTTTGTTTTCACTGACGGGAACTACAAAATATATCTGTTGTACGTTTCTTGAGCGATAAATCGCTACTCGCTTCTCGCTCATCGTCGTTGGTGGGACAGGTGCCTAACAAACCAACAAAATAAAACTCAATATTAAAGCTGCTAATGTAAATTGAAAATCTATAACCTACATGCATCTAAACGTTTGCATTTATAGTAGGTAGTAACTAATGGTGCGCTCCAGCTTCGGACAGATTTTTCGCCAGCATCTATACACATATCATAGTTACATGTATGACTAATATGTGTTGTACATACTACTGACTGCCTCTGTGGCGCGGTGGGAGTGTGTCCGACTGCTACGCAAGAGGTCGTGGGTTCGATTCGCATACGGAACACCCCTTTGTGTGATCCACAAATTGTTGTTCCGAGTCTGGTGTACTTTTTGTTCCGAGTATGTTTGTACCCTACTGCGGGAATCGTCTATCTTTTAAAAAAAAATATTATACATAAAACCTAATGAAAAAAAATATCTGAAGATAGTGCAAACTGCATTAAAATCCCTTGCCTTGATAAGATGTAAGCATACAGACAGCCGGAAGCAACGTTTTTGTTTATAAGATTCTAATACCTCGCTGAAACATAACGTCAAAAAATATGATGTAAGAAAGAAGTATTCACCTCAACTGGAGCTGTTCAATTTGTCAACAAACTCACTAAATCAACCTCTCCTTGAACGCAAATAAAGCTGAATTAACTTCAAACGCCTGCCGAAATGCTCGCTAGCATAATAACATCGACAATATTTGCTATTTAATTACATCAGGCGTTTTAGTATATGCGGTTTTGGTTGAATATTGGAAGATGTATTAGATATATACCTACATATCGTAATCGGTTTCAGCAATATGTAGCTACTAATTAACACTGTTTGCATTGCTAATCATTAATACTCCTTAGGTAGGTACTACTCACGACACGTAAACTAGCTATTCCCCGCGACTTCCCCCGCTTTATATATAACTTTTATAGCCTATATGCTATTCTGAAGTATAAACTACTTTACTGTAGAGTTTCATCAAAATCCATTCAGTAGTTTTTATGTGAAAGAGTAACAAACATCACATAAACCATCCATCCTCACAAAATATTACATAGTAGGATAAGTACCCAGTATTTGCCTCTAAGGCCCGTTTTATATAGTGCAACAGTAAGTACTTTCTTTCTAAGAACCTCTTTGTGCTCCGATTCTTTGCTACTAAATAAATAGTAGGTACTCGTCGTTGCATGTAAATTGCATTTCGAGAACACTCCTAGTAGTTTTGCACACTTAATTAAAATTGCTAGCTTTTTCAACTGTGTACCTAATTGTGACAACATCTAAGCCATCTCTTACATAGTGAAGTGCATTCAGAATGCTGACTAATCAAACCAACTTACCTATTGTGTAGGTCAAGGTATTGCGTCGCTTCAACACAAAGGGAGGATATAAATTTATTTATTTATCAACTAGCTGCCCCGTGCAACTTTGTCTGCGTAAATTTTACCCGTTTTTGCAACATTTCTCATTGCTGCTCCGCTCCTATTGGTCGTAGCGTGATGTTATATAGCCTATAGCCTTCCTCGATAAATGGGCTATCTAACAGTAGAAGAATTTTTCAATTCGGATTAGTAGTTCCTGAGATTACCGCGTTCAAACAAACAAACTCTTCAGCTCTATAATATTAGTTTATATAAAAAACAAAGATACAGTCGAATTGAGAAACACCTTCATTTTTGAAATCAGTTAAAAACAAGTTATCTATCAATTCAAAAAAGTATGAAATACAATCGGATTTTGTACCAGGGGAAGTACAAAACACATGCCACAATACACGCCAAACACCATTCGCCACTGACGATTGATAAAAAGAAAATATTTACGCCATTACAATGCAATTTGATATGGCCTCTCAACAGGTGTAATACTACATATGCTATGTTCTTTCCGCTGATCAAATTTGAATATGTAGCTTTCTCTCAACACATTGTATAAAATCTTTAGCCAAAACTGAATGAACCACACACGGTTACGTCAACGCAGCGTGACAGGTGCGTTCAGTTTTTTTTTTGCGAACTGGTCGAAGCCGAACATTCACCCGTAGTTTGAAGATTGACATGCCTGAAATAGTCACTCCTCTACAACGACAGCGAGACTAAAGTTGTTTGAAACAGTTTGAAACGACGGCCCCGATTCTATCCTACATCTCGGTAAACTAATTTAAGTTTCTGTATATGTTCTGTTTCTCACAAAGATCAGAACGGACGAACTACAAAATCGACTTATAAATTGTACTTCTTGGTTTAAATCAATCTATTATTCAATCAGGGCTACCCTTTAATTCATCGCTCTGTTTTTGTGGTTTATTTACTTAGAATAAGCTGTAAGTAATCTATAGACTAATATTGTAAAGCGAGAGTTTGTTTGTTTGTTTGAACGCGATAATCTCAGGTACTGGTACGAATTGAAAAAATATTTTACTGTTGGATAGCCCATTAATCGAGAAAGGCTATAGGCTATTTAACATCACGCTACGACCAATAGGAGCGGAGCAGCACTAAAAAATGTTGCAAAACGGGAAAAAATTACGCTGACGAAGTTGCCCGGGTTAACTAGTATATAATAAAGATATAAAACTGATCAACGGAGAACACAAAATACGCCCTTACTGAATTACAATTTGTGAATTACACAAAATGGTGTCCGAATCGAAGTCACAACGTCTTGTGTAGCAGTCGTACGATCTCACTGCACCATCGAGGCAGTCAGGCGTATATTAAAAGCTTAGACAATAGAATCGACACCTTAGTTATATAAATATCTTCAGGATGTTCACTTGTACAGATGTTTATGGATCATTAGTCGGATTGCGCATTTAGTCGACGTCTAACGTTTAAGGTTTCTTGCGGCCATCCACACAATGTTGGTTACTGTTTTCTTCTCAGTAAATCCTTGATTGAATATTATAAAAATATATATACATTACGGGTCTTAATCGCGTGAAAATTTAAGGTTAAATACCTTGTTTATTGCCCCACGTTTTGACCGTATTGCAACGGCCGTGGTCACGGGAACACTACCCGTGTTGAATATTGTTAATAAGGGGACATTATGCTACAAGGTACCTACTCTCCTTCAAAAAAATCTGAAACATAGGGGTCTGTGGCAGTACTGTATAATCCAACAAATTCGATAGTCGGATCACGCCCTGCAACACGTTTATCGGATTACCGCGGGTCCACTGTACCTATTCATTTAGCGCTACGCAAACAACCATAACTTCCCAGTGTGCAGGAACACAGGACAAAATAAAGTCGAATATTCGTTCGTACATAATGTTAGACTAGCTGACCCGCGCAATTTTCTCCGTTTTTGCAACATTTTTCATTTCTGCTCCGCTTCTACTGGTCGTAACGTGATGTTATATAGCCTTCCTCGATAAAAGGGCTATCCAACAGTTTTTTTTAATTCGGACCAGTAGTTCCTGAGATTATCGCGTTCAAACACACTAACATACTCTTCAGCTATATAATATTAGTAAAGATTACGATCGCCATAACTATGTCAATAGGACAATTCTCGTTTTATGCCCTTTTCCGTAGATGTTTTAAGACAAATCCTTAAATTATTTTTCATCTACTAAAAGGACTATTTGGCTAGTCACACAAGTTAGCTAAACACGCATTTTTTTTGTGTCCTAATATTTAAGATTTTTATATATTTTTTTTTTGACAAGACCAAACCCTGTTCACGTAATTCTACCCATAACTTATACCACTCTTATTTGCTATAGAACTAAATTATTTCTCAAATTTAAAAAATCGTTGACTGCTCAATTTCAGTCCCTCTGCTTACATAATAAAAATCAAGACTATTTTTGTCGAAAATAAAAATATATGAATAATGTAATGTTTCTTTTGTGATGTTGAAGAACAGTTTTTGCTAATTTATACTCTATATTTTAACCTAACTCTAGCGGGCTCCGTCACACAGCCACGCCCAAATTTGTCTTTGTCTTCATATGTTACACTAGCTGTTATAAACTCTCTCACTAGCGTAAATATTTCCTGTTTTTACAACATTTTTTGTTGCTACTCCGCTCCTATTGATCATAGCGGGATGTTATACAGCCTTTAACCTTCCTCAATGAATGGGCTATCCAACCGTAAAAGATTTTTTCATTTTGGAATAGTAGTTCCTGAGATTATCGCGTTCAAACAAAAAACTCTTCAGCTTTATAATATTAGTATAGATTTGAAACCATCGTTAGCGTTACGCCATCAAGCGTGTCCCTAAGAAAATTGTGCTTTTAGATAAGTTCATGGAATGTTATCCTAGTGAATAACATGCCATAAACTTACTGAGGTATTTATAAAAATAAATTCTCATTTATTTTTATAGCAGGTCAACAACCCAATAGGTAAGTTAGTGTTAATTTTAGACAAAGATTTGGAGTGACTACCCGAGATGTATGACCTTAACATTTTGTATTCTAATTGTGTACTATCTGTCGTTACAGATAGGGCTGCCAAACAAGGGTTCGATTTATAGTAATCCATACTTAGGTATCTTATATTATAAAGCTGAAGAGATTGTTTCATTGTTTCAACACGATAATATGAGCTGAGGAGCTGAGTAGCAATGAAATATGTTGCAAAAAACGGGGAAAATTGACGTAGACGAAGTTGCGTGGGTCAGTTAGTCTTTAAATAAGGTACCTACTAGCTGACCCGCGCAATTACGTCTGCATCATTTTCTCCCGTTTTTACAACATTTTTCATTGAAGCTAATAAAAAACAAACAAACTCTTCAGCTTTATAATAATAGTATACCTATAGATTATAAAAAACTAGCTGACCCGCGCAACTTCGTCTGCGTAAATTTTCCCCGTTTTTGCAACATTTCTTATTGCTGCTCCGCTCCTTATTTCTCCACTATTTAATGGATGTTATTATACATATAAACCTTCCTCTTCAATCACTCTATCTATTAAAAAAACCTCATCAAAATTCGTTGCGTAGTTTTAAAGATTTAAGCATACATAGGGATATAGGGACAGAGAAAGCGACTTTGTTTTATACTATGTCGTGATAAATGTCGCTGAAAATGTCTTTTAAAGAACTGAAAATTTACATTAAAAAATGAAAGTCTTGATTTATTCATTAATTCTTTGACAACATTTATTTTGTAATGCAGATACACAAAAGATGACAAGGCCAGTGCAGTAACTCAAGCAATATAAAGATTTATGAGTAGTTTTCTGGACGGCCAGTGCAGTTGATCAAGCTTTTTAAAGGCTACTTTGCCCAGCCCTGGGATAACTTTAGAATCATGATAGATGTCGTATGCGCGTCGCGATCCTTCCTCCTCAGACAAAGCGGCTTCATATCAAGAAACTGTTGGGAACACACAAACAATACTTTGACCATAAACTATTTGAACACTGCCTCTGTGGCGCGGTGGGACTGTATCCGACTGCTACGCAAGAGGTCGTGGGTTCGATCCCCACCCAGAATAAAACTTTGTGTGATGAGCACGATGGTTTATTCTGTGTCTGGGTGTTATTTATTTATAATATGTATATATTTAGAAATATATAAGTATGTTTATCAGTTGTCTGGTTTCGATAGTACAAGCTTTGCTTAGTTTGGGATCAGATAGCGTTGTGTGAGTTGTCCCAAGATATTATTATTATTAGATATTATTATTAATTTCAATTCGCGAATTTAGTTGTTGTAGTTTTAGAGCTACGAGTAGTTTAAGGTAAGGAGTCTGTGTTGTTAAACGTAATTATTTTTTATGTATTCTAATAAGATCTGTAGTAAGTCTAATATAAGCTATAGTCCGGTTTGATGGGTATCACAACTGTCTCAGGTATTCTTTCGTGAAATAGTGGTGTTAACACATCTCTGTGTTTCGGTTGAAGAGCACTGTAGCAAGTGTAATTGAGTATTTGAATGTCAAGTCAAATTAGTATCTTTTAAGCTATTGCATAGCTTCTATCGTGGGCCTTGAGCGCGGGGACCGAATCCAGAAATTCCGTAACGAAAAATCCTCACGCTCCCCACTCCGACGGGCACAGCGGTGATACTTTTTACTTTTGCCATCTATCAATGAATAGCAGAACTTTTAATGATTTTTTTTTTAAATTTAAAAAAAAATCATTTTTAAAAACTTAAAAATTTATTGCTTTTTTTAAATTTAAAAAAAAAACAATTTTTTTTAAATAAAAAAAAAAATTCAATCATTGTTTTTTTATAATTAAAATAAAACACTTAAAAATAAATATATTTTTTTTTAATTGCTTAAGTTGATAAAAATACTATGCAATAGCTTTACAGCGGCAGTCCCAGAGTGCCACACATTTTTTTTTTTTATAAAATGTCAAAACGAATCGTTCTGTAGAGATTTGTATGCAATTTAACATTATGACGTCATTATGTTCTGGCTTCAAATCATTTACTTTTAGTATTTATTTTGATGATTATAAATACTAAAACATATCAAATTATGCTCGAATATATATTTTTAAGATCATTTAAAGGCATATTATTATTTGGTAAGTGTAAAATAATTTATAGTTATTGTTTGATTTGACATTTAAATACCTAATTAATGCTAATGAGACTTATGAACCTATGTCTGAAATGAGGAGCGCGGTGCGGTGACATTTAGATGTTAGCCAAACGAGGATTTGGGTAGCACTGATACTGTTATGAGCTAGCGTGACGTTTACCATCAGACGTACGACATGGCCGTCTCCTCATTTCGTAGAAAAAAACCGGGCAAGTGCATTCCGGGCCACGCACAATGTAGGGTTCCGTAGTCCTCCCTCTTCTCCATCCGAATAATGTGGCTTAAGAAATGGGTTTTCTGTTGTTTTTGTTTCATACTTACAACGTTTTTAATTTGTACGAAAATTACAATACTTCTCATTTGATCAGCTCTCGTAAACTTGTACTTAGCTGTGATAGTTTTCCTTGTCTTTACATACCCAACATCAACCATTTAGCTGACAGGGGAAGTGGACACTTGACTCTAACAAAAATTTGCACTTTAAACCTTAATATTTTACAAACTGATACCTAAATCGAAAAATCGTCTTTCCAATCCCTAAACGTTTTTTAAAGACCTATCTAATGATACCCCACACGACGGGTAGGTGAGAAAAAAAATCACACCCCCACTTTATATATAAGGGATACCATTTTTTTTTTTCAAGATTTTATTCTTTCACTTTGTCGGCGTAAGTAATATGTGTATCCATGAAAAATTACAGCTTTCTAGCACTAACAGTCTCTGAGCAAAGGTGCAGACGGATGGACGGACGGACGGACATGACGAAACTATAAGAGTTCCGTTTTGCCATTTTGGCTACGGAACCCTAAAACAGAGATAGATTATAATATCAATATTGATTGTAAGATAAAAAATATAGTTTAGGTGCAGTATATAAAGGCCATAAAGGCTATAACAGACCTACTACTAGAGTTTATCGGCAATAACCCAATGACGGTATATCCGATCATGTCCAAAATAATTTTGATTTTTTGCATACTTGAGACCTGTCGAATGATGTACCTACCGTATGTTGAAGTTGGTATTCTCAAAAAAAAACTTCAGCTTCTGTAACATGTATGAAGTGCCCCCCCCCCCCCTAAAAATATTTTTTATCAGTTAAATAACAAACTAAGTAGCGGCTACTACAATAGAAAGAAAGAAAGAAAAAGTATTTATTTTATACACAGTACATTTAGGCAAATCTTAGTTACATACTTATTTACAAAATTTCACATCTGTATACAAAATTTGGATCTCAGTCACCTTTTCACCAAATTCTAGGTTGTCTTTAAGTAATATTTCACCGATTTTTTTATTATAAAATTTTGGCTACGGAACCCTAAAAAAACACAGTACACCATACTCTGACCTGGAGACCTATGATTTTAGAGTTTTGATTATTTTAAATATAACTTTTGTTCAGTATATAGGAATAATACTGACCTGCGTAGAAAGCAAACATGACTTTACTCGATCGTTTAACGTTTACCTATTGCACTCTTGCACAGTGAAGGTTAAATCCATTGATGACACTATTTGATACCAGACTCAAGATCATCGCCTACTACCAATCGTAGACCAATTTTCCTCAATTACATACAATTTTAAGAATATCCCCATAAATAGACATCTTGAAAGGTAAGGAAGGTCATCACTTGCCGTACATATACTTACAATTTAATTTAGGTTGAAGTGTGTTTTTATGTATTCATGTTTTTATGATCTATCATCATCAGCCTATCGCAGTCCACTGCTGGACATAGGCCTCTCCAATTGCACGCCACTTTGTTCTATCCTCGGCTTTTCGCATCCAGCTCCTGCCAGCCATTGTGCCTAAATCATCACTCCACCTGGCCTGAGGGCGTCCTACACTACGTTTGCCGAGACGTGGTCTCCACTCAAAAACTCGTTTACCCCAGCGGTTGTCGGTTCTTCGGCTAATATGGCCAGTCCACTGCCAATTCAGCTTGCTAATCCGGTGCGCTATGTCGATAATTTTGGTTCTTTGCCGATATATGTGTGCCGATATCATCTATACTAATATTATAAAGCTGAAGAGTTTGTTTGTTTGTTTGCGCGAACGCAATAATCTCAGAAACTAATGGTCCGAAATAAAAAAAACTTTTACTGTTGGATAGCACATTTATTGACGAAGGCTATAGGCTATATAACATCACGCTTCGAGCAATTGGAGCGGAGCAGCAATGAAAAATGTTGTAAAAATGGGGAAAATTTGCGCAGACGAAGTTGCGCGAGTCAGCTGTGCTCCTGTATCCGTTATCATTATTATCGCTATAGCAAACGTCTTTTGTCTTTATTTTTTATGTTTTGGTGACGTATCCCACTGATTTCTGCCCGTGTGGAGTAGGTATTTATTGTAGGTACCTACACTTTAAGTGCAACAAAACTCAGTCTTCGTCCCTATTCAACTTATTTTAAATATTAAATACAGAGCTATGAAATATATGCCAACTTGGTTTCCCGCTATTTTCACAACTCAATCTATTCCACTAGTTTCTACACTAATCCTTTTAGGCTTGTGAAAGCAAATATCAATTATTCAGCTGTATAAAATTTCGACATAACAACGAATTCGACAGCCAATTAGTTGATTTGAAAGATAAATTCAATATTATTCGTTTAGTAAATTCATTATTATCTGTACAATTTCGTTTCTGGCATTAGTTAGATATTAAATTTAATTAAGGCGGTGCGTACACTGTCCCACACTACGCTACAGAGTGCATGGCGACGAAAACTTGGTTCATGGTTGCGGGAGTGCAGATCTTCATCATCATGCAGATTTCTTCAAACTAACTTCTCACTAAGGTGTTAGTGAATGCGTTTTCTGTGTGTGAACTATGCGTGTTTTCAGTACAAAGAGAGATACGCCTCTTCAAACACGCCACGTAGATCTAGAACATGAATGCTTACTGCATTCTTAGGGTTCCGTCGCCAAAATGGCAAAACGGAACCCTTATAGTTTCGCCATGTCCGTCCGTCCGTACGTCCGTCCGTCCGCACCTTTGCTCAGAGACTGTTAGTGCTAGGAGGCTGTTATTTTGCTTAGATTCACATATTACTTACTTACGCCGACAAAGTAAAAGAATAAAAACATTATTTTTAGGGTACCTCCCCTATATGTAAATTGGTAAATTGGTGTGTTTTTTTTTCTTACCTACCCCATTGTGTGGGGTATCATTAGATAGGTCTTTTAAAAACGTTTAGGGGCTGTGAAAACGATTTTTAGATTTAGGGATTCGTTTGTAAAACAATAAACTTTAAAGTGCAAATGTTTGTTAGAGTCAAATGTCCCTCATTTAGCTGGAGTTGATTTGAATTCACGGCAGTAGTATATATAGTGAAATTTAAAGGAAAACTATCACAGCTAAGTAGGCTTGACAAGTTTATGAGTAATGCAGCAGCTGATCAAATAAGAAATAACAAAATTTTCGTCCAAATTGCATTGAAAAATATTATTAAGTAGATATAACATTGTAACTATGAAACTAATACAACAGAAAACCCACTTCTTAAGCCACATTATTTGGTTGGGGGGGGGGGGGGGGGACTACGGAACCCTACATTGTGCGTGGCCCGACATGCACTTGCCCGGTTTTTATTTATCGTTTGCCCTTTCAATTAACAAAATTATGTTCAAAAGAGATGGGTTAGAATATAATAAAGCATACTTTACGAAATTTAAATCGAAATGGCCTAACCAATTGTTTTGCATCATAAGTGAAAAAAGAATTTGGAAAAAATAAAGAACTTTGAATTACCTAACTACAGGCTGTCATATTCAAGTAGGTACACTCTATTACTATCTAGGTATGGAAAAATACTGTTTGAATTGAACTGAAACTAACTATGACAGGAAGCATGACACTCTAACCAATAAAGTATAGTCACGGTCATGATCAATAAAACATACAGTCAATAAATTATTATTTAATGACCATTGTTTTATATTTCTTATAGTACCTATCGCATAATGGAAATACCTAACCACAAATGATTTGACAGCAAAAGAATTGGTGATATATACAAGATTGTTTTTGGTATAGTGCAAAGCTCAGATACCTTAACAAGATTATTACATCAAGAAATCACATAAAAAAAAAAAAATGAAAATATTGAAAACATGCATATATGTCATTTCAGTTGTCTTGTGTTCTTCGCGCTCTCGTGCTCTTTACGTCCCGTAGTACGTTATCCATGGTTATTATTGAAATAAGTGATCACATTTCACATCACATTGTGAACAGGATTTGGTCTGTTAAAATGATTTATGAATAGCATGGTCCAAAAACTACCCCAATGGATTGCGTTACTGATTCTGAGCAAACTACTTTCAGGTTTGCACTATACCTACCAAGAATAACGTTGTATATAATAAATAAAGTCCGCGCAAAGCTGTATCTATCTATCTCACTCATCTGAACAGATGTCCAGACGTGTTAGAAAGAGATGAATGAACCGTCCAAAGTAAAACAGAGCTAAATATTTTGACTTCACGTCAAGGTATTCAAAGATTTGGACTCCATATAGATATTATCTCCATGACTTCACTTCAAAATTTGATCGAAAAAAATTCAAAGATTAGAAAATACCTGTAACTGCTTATATAAAAAAAATACCTAAAAAAGTGCAGCAGTCAATTCAGCTTACATTAAACCGCAAGGAGTCCTACTCGCTTTGAGCCTGCTTTTAATTGTTTTGAGAAAAATCAGTAACCAAAAGACATTTAGCAATTTAGGATCGTATTTTTGGGGTCCCGTAGCCAAAATGGCAAAATCGGAACCCTTATAGTTTCGTCATGTCCGTTTGTCTGTCTTTCCGGTGTCTTGTAGTAGCCGCTACTTAATTTTGATAGTTAATTAATAAAATTAAATATTTTTACTTCACACTAACTACGAAAAAAAAATTGTTGGCATACATCAACGTGTGGCACATTATTCATCAGGTCTTTTAAAAACATTTTAGGGTTTCTGATATTTTTTGTTGATTAAGTGAATATTTTTGGAATAAATCGCTCCGAAAGTTGCATAAATTGTGTCCGCCCCTTATCTTTTGAAATATGTCACAAAAAAAAACGCTTTACAAATACTTTAAATTAAAATTATATCAAAAATGATCAGATATCCCGTCATTGAGTTATTGCCGAAAAACTGCGTTTCTAAACAAAAGGGCGTAAGTGCCATGAAGATACGCTCTTCTGCTGATGCAATTATTCAAATCAGATTTTTTTATACGACAACGACTCCGGAACCCTACACTGATCATGATCTGATATGCTCTTGCCAGGATTTTTAACCTTGACACGCATAATAAGTACCTACTACTAAAACTAAAATGACCGTTCAATTTAGTTTCATCACACAATCAAACTATTTCAATAAAATCTAGGTTAATGAGAGCTTTAACATTTGATCAATAAGAAAACTAAAATGTTCTTTATTTTAAAAATTAGTTTACGTTGTCTAACTAAGAACCGATGTCGTAAATACTTTTACAGTACATTAGAAATCACGTAGCTACAACGTAAAGACTGAAATCTATACTAATATTATAAAGCGGAAGAGTTTGTTTGTTTGTTTGATTGTTTGTTTGTTTGTTTGTTTAAACGCGCTAATCTCAGGATCTACTGGTCCGATTTGAAAAAATATTTTTTTGTTGGATAGCCCATTTATCGAGGAAGGCTATAGGCTATATAACATCGCGCTACGACTAATAGGAGCGGAGAAGCGACGAGAAATGTTTAAAAAACGGGGAGAAATTACGCATACGAAGTTGCGCGGGACAGCTAGTCTATACTAATATTATAAAGCTGAAGAGTTTGTTGTTTGTTTGTTTGAACGAGGTAATCTCAGGAACTACTCATCCGAATTTAAAAAAATATTTCACTTTGGATAGCCCATTTATCGAGGAAGGCTATAGTCTATATAACATTACGCTACGACTAATAAGAGCGGAGCAGCAATGAGAAATGTTGCAGAAACGGGGAAAATTTACGCAGACGAAGTTGCGCAGAAGCAACAGCTAGTAACATAATAAAGATAAGTAGTATACGAACCACTAATAACTACTAATAAATGTGCAAAGTACACGTGGAGTTAGACATCATTTTAATGACTGAACACTGAACAATTAGTGTTAGAAAATTGCTATAAACCTATTAACTTTATGAGTTAAAAACGAAAACTGCAATTTTCAATTTTAAAGTTCAATTTCAAAACTATATAGCTAATACCTTTATGGTTATCTCTCAATGGTCTCCTTTCTTTCTAACAGTGTTGGTATACCCACTATACAACTTTTAAAAAAAATGTTTGTGAAAACAAGACATGCGGTGAGCTTCACTTGTCTCAAATTTAAAATATGTACTTTTAAAATGATATATACCACTAATTTAAAAAAATCTCACAATTTTTTGACTGAAGTGCAATAACTGAAAAAAAGACAATTATTCAGATTTTTTTCGTCTTACGCAAATACGTTTTTGCTTGCAAAACCATACCAAAAATGCAGTTTTGCATATCACGGTTTGCATTTTTAAGGGTTTATTTATATTTATAAAATTTTACTGGCGTCATCTGTTGATTATTTTTTTTTTAAATTATAATATATATTTTTTTGACATTACCAAACCTGTGAAAATAAAAATTAGCACTTTAAAGCTTAATATTTCATAAAAGGATCTCTAAATCGAGCTAACCTGGGACATACAGACGGATAGATAGTGCGAAACTATAAGAGTTCCTTGTTTACTACGGAACCCTAAAAAGGGAAATTATTTATGCATTACAGGTAAGCCAGAGACCTCACCTGTTCTTAGCGATAAACGCAACTACTGCCAAGAAAGATTCCTCGAAAAACTGACTCACATTGACTTCCAACTGTGAACCGGCCATTGTAATAATGATCTATGAATGAATGTATGGGAAGAGTCTATCTGCTTTACGATGTTACCTGTTTGTTATTTTTGAGTTCAAATTTCAAAGAACCGAACCGTTCGTCGAAATTCATGCATTAGGGTATACGTTTGCAATAAAATGGATAAGCAAAGAGAACATGTATGTGTAGACCAATCACATTATTTATTAACTTTTTCATATAAATACCTGCTCATAAAATATAACTTTATCTACAAGGTGTATATTTAATCCCTGTTCGATCCGTTTATGTGTTGTTAGGTATCATGATCCCATTTTTTAACGAAAAAAAATTTTTTTTTTTTCGTTGGCCGAGGTCATATGGGAAAACATGTGGCGGCGTAAAAGATTGTTTTGATTATAAAAAGGCCTTAAACAAACACTGTTGATAAAAAAATCTTGAAAATTTTACACATTTTGACGACTTTGGGTACTAAAATCATAAATTTTAATATTCAATTATAATTATTTTTTTTAATAGATATTTTTTTTTTTCCTATTTTTTTATTTGTATTATTAAAAGAATACTTAAATTCGCGTCGGACTGGGATTTAATTTACACGTTGAATAATATTGTTATAAGTAAAAATCTCTCCAATCGAGTTTTATAATACCTGTTTATAGTTTTTGGCTGTGAAAATCTAAAAATATTATCAAGAAATTACTTTTGTATTCTTTATGAAGTATTTTAATGCTAATTTTTATACACAAATATTATTTACCGAAAATCATATCATATGGAGGCTAAATTGACTTTGCAGTGCCGGAGTTAGTAACTCCTAAATTCCTTTTGGTGACTGGCTGGTTGGTTTAGTGGTTAGTGACCCTGACTGCTAAGCCGGAGGTCGTGGGTTCGATCCACACCCATGACAAAACTTTATGTGATGAGCACGATGGTTTATTCTGTGTCTGGGTGTAATTTAAATATAATATGTATGTATTTAGAAACTTATAAGTATGTTTGTCAGTTGTCTAGTTTCCATAGTACAAGCTTCTGCTTAGTTTGGGATCAGATAGCGTTGTGTGAGTTATCCCAAGATATTATTATTATTCAATCAACTAAGTAAAATACCAATCTATCAAATGATACCTACAAACGCAGTCTAGGTGAACATAGTAATTTATAGCCTGTTCCTTTCTCGGGCCTTACCTATTGTTTGCGAACAGGCATTACAAGTAAATGTAGAATCGACTTTTCACAACTGTAGTATTTTGCTTCCTAAGTGAATAAAATATCATCATTATTATTATTATTATTTGTGTTGATTATTTTTCCGCCTGCATGTCACTTTTCCCATTTAAATTTCCTAAAAGTATAATTAATAAAAGAGTTGTTATCACAATATAGGTACGTATCTAGTAAAGTTCATTATCATAAAGTGTTTAATTAATTTGTAAATTACTTAGATTCAAGTGTACCTGTTTTTAAATATGCACAAATTGGAAGCTAGTCAGATTGCTTATCCATTATCATTATTATCACTCCAATTACTAATAATTATTATGCGCGGGCGCATTTATTTCGTTCAAGAGTACACGGTCACTTGTAGTTGTGCTCAAAACGCCGTGAGAGACGCACGCCCGCGCGTCTCGTTATTTCTCGTGAATCGAACAAAACGTGGTGCAACCGCGTGTATAACACTATGGTGAGTCTTGGACGTTTCGTGTTATGCTATTAATTAACCTTGAGTTATTAATTCTATCTCTAAAATAGGTTTAAATAGTCTTCAAAAGAATTATTTTCAAAACTAAAGATGTATTATTTGTCTGTATTTATACTGTTGTTTTTTTTTTTTAATTAAAAATCCTTGACGTTATCTTTATTCGGTGGTATACAAGACAGTGTGTTGTTTTTATGTTACTGTGAAGTCAAGTCAAATATTAAACCGAAACGTGCATTTCAATGTAATATTAATCAAGGATTGCACAATTTTAATAAAGCCGTACAATTAAAATTTTTGCATACGAATGCGAAAGTACCTATGCGATCCGTTATCATGTAATTTGACTTACATTTTTATTGAGAACAACAAATAGCATTGAGTTTCTTAACATTAATTTTGCGATGTCGAATTGTAGACTGTCTTTCGTAAGTGATAATATTTAAGTTTTTAGTTATATTTTTGGTAACTAATGCCCTAATTATAATAAGTTTACAGTATTAATACTAGCGAATGTTTTGTCTTTGTTTTTCATTCCATTTTCAAAATAACACAGAAGAAAACAAACAATACCCACTAAATTATGAATAAATTGGTAAGAATTTATTTCATTACCGTTCTCCATATAAATTGTGCATATGCAAAGATTTGACATAATCGATAGCACTTAAAGATGCAGCGCTCGTACTAACGACTGTGAACTAAAGGTGTAGCGAGTTCGATACCCACGACACAAGTTATGTGGCACTAATTATAACTGATCTTCCGCGTCTGGGTGTACTTTGTGTCATTGATATTCCTACCTACTGTTTTATGTATCTATTAAGTCCTTGTCCTCTGTAATTATGCCCTTCTTATACTAAAGATAAAACTGTGCTTTTGTTATAGGAGATAGTTAATAACATCCGCGATTAACATGTTAGAAATTATATTAGGGTCCTTAATCACGATCTTTATTTCGTGTCCGTGACAAGCCCGTGCGAACCGATGCATGCGCTGTGCGCTCTAAGATGTCCGCCGCGCATCCGCGTAGATGCATTTCTAAGCGCAGCTCTCTATTTAACATTATAACAAGATTTTGACAGTTCGCACGGGCTTGCCGCGGGCACTGAAAAAATGAACGTTATTAGGGACCCTTATCATAATTTAATTATATTTCACCAGTGAAAGCTTTCCATTACCTTTTCAAATCAATGAGACAAACCAAAGCAATTCCATTGGATGGGTTTAAACAGTGATTCTTTAATGTATGTGATTAGGTGAAGACATTTTTTTTTTTTTTTTTTTTAAAGACAACTCCCGCAGTAGGGTACAAGCCCTGTGTCACGGGGGACTTTACAAACATACAAGTCACGGACACAAATTACAACCAGACTCGGAACAACAATTTGTGGATCACACAAAGTGGTGTCCCGTGTGGGAATCGAACCCTCGACCTCTTGCGTAGCAGTCGGATACACTCCCACCGCGCCACAGAGGCAGTCCAGTCAGTCAAAAATTTAGATACTTATAGGTACTTTGCATATTCAAAATTCAATTGAATTTCAATTTTGAATGTTTTGTGTATTAGGTACAGAATGTAAATGCATCTACATCAAACTATAAAGAAAAATCTTGCACGGAAAAAGTGTTGCATCACCCTAAAAAAAATCATGGCGGCGCCCATGCATTTATAATAATAATATGCAATCTGTGGTAAAATACACAGTGCCACTACGCAAGATTTAATGAAACAATTCAATTGTGGGTGAATGACGTCCAAAAGCTAATACGAACAAATATGTACAATACTGCATTTAAAAATGATGACAGTAAAATTTGCCACTAAATTCACAATTCTGACTGCCTTTTAAAGCAGTATGTTAATAATTCCTTTCTTATTTGGTTCTCCATATTTGCTCGACTAGGTACCCGAACCAGAAAGTGTAGGTTTAGTTAGCATTTGTCTATACTTCTATACTAATATTATAAAGAGGAAAGATTTGATTGTTTGTTTGTATTGAATAGGCTTCGAAACTACTGGACGGATTTGAAAAATTCTTTCATCGTTGTGAAGCTACACTAACCCCTGGTGACATAGGCTATTTTTATCCCTGTATTCCCACGGGAACGGAAACTACGCGGGTGAAACCGCGAGGCGTCCGCTAGTGATAAATAAATTTGCAAAGTTCTTTACACATTTGCGGTTTTAAAACGGGTTACAGTTTTTTGACACACATCAAAACACGTGGACCTCTAAAGTCATTATGTAACGTATTTTTTTTTTATCTTAAATGGTTTCCAAGATGATTATGTGAATAACATTGCATTTGATATATGCTGATGGCTCTTCATATACGTGCAATGTACGGATCTTTGCACAAATGGGAGCCTTATGATAGATAGTATCTGAGTGACCGATCGCTATTTTTTATTAAAGGACTTGTTCTAGAAATGACACCTTGCTAGAATGATTTATCGCCCCCGAAACCCCATACATGAATCACTAGCCGACCCGCGCAACTTCATCTGCGTAAACTTTCCGCGTATTTGCAACATTTTTCATTGCTGCTTCGCTTCTATTGGTCTTAGCGTGATGTTATATAGCCTATAGCCTTCCTCGATAAATGCGCTATCCAACAGTAATAGATTTTTTTTAATTTGGTCCAGTAGTTCCTGAGATTATTGCGTTCAAAGAAACAAACAAACTCTTCAGGTTTATAATATTATTATAGAAAATAATAATATTATTCTAAATATCGGCAACGGCTCCAACGATTTACATTATATTTAGTATGCAGGGGGTTATACATATACATACAAGAATTGCTCATTTAAAGGTATTAAATAAAATGGGACACCAAATCCAAACTGTTCAACAGTCAATGAACTTATATTTGCAAAAGTAATTTACTCTTTGACAAATAGAATAACTGTCAATTTTAACAGCTATTTCTTACTTACAACCAAAATACAATTGAAACTTGTTTAACCTTAAAGAAATCCGCTCTAATAAAATAATAAAAACCTTTTACAAGCCTAAGCAGTTGCCGCAAATACCTATCTACCCCCAAATGCTCAAAATGATAGTTAAGTTAGTCGTGCTCAATGTATTTCTGTCATAGGCTTACTCAGGATAAAGATTTGGGGTAAAAACCCTCCCGAAATTACAAAACCCTTCTTCGAAAACTATTCCCAGATAAGCCCATGATTTCTGTCGCTACAATTGACCTTTTATTCAATTATCGCTGTCTCAAAACTGAGTGACATTTGTATATTAACTCAAACAATCCAAGTGAATAACAGTAAAAATAGATTGTTTGCCCGTGTGTCAGTCTGTCTCGTTTTAAAGTCAATAAACTATAGCAACCGGAAATCAAACCTTATTTTTCATTCGCTTCAATCTATTCGAACGCAGACAATTTTACAGGAAATAAAATCTTTTCAGAAATACGATTTAAAATAGCACAATAGGGAAGATGCCTTGAGTGTTTTCTCTAGGGATTTGTAACTACAACATGGAACTTACTTTTATTTTCTAAGGAATACCTTTACACAATTGCTTCGGGAAATATTCTGTAAGTAAAAAAATGTGAAGAAGAAAATTCATCTACGCTTGTTACTGAGAAAAATCCCTTTGTGTTAATGTTTGATAAAGTGAGTTCTATACTAGTTACTTAGCAACTTAAGTCGCTTACAAATTTTACACAGAATTAAAACGGTAAAAAAGCAATGGATATTTGAAATGTTGTAGGTAGTCATTTTTAGGGTTCCGTAGCCAAAATGGCAAAACCCCAATGGAACCCTTATAGTTTCGCCATGTCCATCCGTACGTGTCGGTCCGCAGCTTAGCTCAGAGACTGTTTGTTTCTCACCTACCCCATAGTGTGAAGCATCATTAGATAGGTCTTTTAAAACCACTTAGGGATTCTAAATACCATTTTTCGATTTAGGGATCCGTTTGTGAAATATTAAGCTTTAAAGTGCAAATTTTTGATAGAGTCAAGTGTCCCCCACCCAGCTAAATGGTTGATGTTGGGTATATAAAAAACGGTACCTAGTAGTACCTATATATAGTGAAATTAAAAGGAAAACTATCACATCTAAGTAGGCTTTACAACTTAAAAAGTAATCAAATTCCATTGAAAAATACTTAAATAACGTTGTTAGTAGTATGAAACAAAAACGACAGATAACCCACTTCTGAAGCCGCATTATTCGAATGGGGGACTACGGAACCCTACATTGTGCATGACCCGACATGCACTTGACCGGTTTTTTATTTTTTTTAAAGATAACAGTACATTATTAGCAATAATAGCAATCCTGTTAACCCCTCCAGCTAAGTGTTAGGAAATTTAATTTGTATAGCGTGAATAGCGTATTATTTATTTTTATTTTAATTCATGCAAATACATTCCAAATGGCGGACTTAATGCCTTAGGCATTCTATACCAGTCAACCTTTAGGTGGGGTAGATAAAAGGGAGCTATGTTGCTATCCACACATTTGTTTTATGTTAGGCTTCGCCATTTATTCTTTCTTCGTCCGCATACTTTATTATATAAATTTATCAAATACTTACTGTTCTGCATTGTCACAAGATTGTTTTTGTAGTAAACACTGCATAACTGTCTGCAGTTATTAATAAGGAAGGAAAACAAATACAAAAACTAACCTTTCTTGTTTGTATTGGTTTTTCCTTGATTGGTGTTTCAAATCCGTATCGTTCAAAATTACAATCAAATTTAAACAATTCAATAATGCACAATTGATGAAGAAACACAGTGATGTTTTAAGTAAAAGGTGTAGATAGGTTACATAATTATACAACATTCGATCTTTAATGTCTGGTCTCAATAATCTATCTATCGATGGATTTGGCTACTAGAGGTATATATTTGACATAAGCTCCATACAAAATATGTCAAAATTCTACCTCTGGTAGCCAAATCTATCGATAGTTAGATTATTGAGACAGGCTGTAAAACGCAAACTAATGCACACATAGTTAACCTATATAGTGCAATGTCACACTTTTATAAAAAAAGTTGTAAGAGTAGGAAAGCATGATTTATTTATCACGAGCGAGAAAGAGAAAAATCTAATACAATGGTGATGCGACACTGACATTTTCAATGGCACAAAAATTTGATCGCTTTCTGAGCGCTTGTAACCTATCTATATATTTTCCTTGAAGAAACTCATCACAAGGGACGGTTTCCTTGTGATGTGTTTCTTCAATGATATTAAGGGGGCATTACACTGAGAGAATGATTTATTTAGCGCTACGTACACAGCGACACGATCGCCGGCCTCGCTCTTCCGCACACAACCATTACTTCACAGTGCGCAGGAGCGCAGGTCAAAATAAAGTAGAATATTCGTTCGTACATATTATATACATATATAGATTACGAACGCCATGACTATGACAATACGAAAATGCTCGTTTTTGCATTTTTCCGGAACTTCAAGATTTATTTGCGGGATCATATTAAGACATATCCTTAAATTTCTTTATGTCATCTACTAGAAAAACTCTTTGACTAGTGACACAATTTTTTTCGTGTCCTAATATTTAGGTTTTTTATATCAATTTTTGTGAGAGCCGAAGCCTGTTTTGCGTAATCTACCCTTATTAATCTACCCGTAATCTCATTTTGGAAATGCTTTTAGAATGTCTTAGTCTAAGTTAGACCTAGGTTACATAAGTAATTATTTGTTTTTGAGAGTAAAAGCGGTTGAACGGCAGACCAAACTTGATAAGACCAATGTTCATAGAAAAACTGACTCTATCACGTCTGCATAAGAGCGAAAATGTAAAAGAGTCAGTCATTCTAAATCAACAGAAAATTACTGCTCATAAATCCTCTTACAAAACACACAATCTGCTATAACGTAGCGGGTTACAAAGTTATTACACAAGACTCAAATCGTATCAACGCATAGCGTAAACATAGACGTGGGGAGACTGAACATCCCGCCCGTTTTCTCCTCAACCCCTCGTCTTCCACCCTATGACGTCACTTCGCAGGTACTACCACAGGTTACCTAGCAACTAGATAAAGGATGTCAAAGCCACACCTACGTTAGGACCAGGGATGTTGCGGAGCTTCGACTTCGACTCCGAAAGGTCGGAAGTTCCAATTGATTTAAACCTCCGACTCCGAGCGACACTTCTAAATCGGACGTATTTATCGGAGGCACGTAGCGTGCGGCGGCCGCTCCTTTGAGCTAATTTATACATAATAAATGTATTAAGGAAAAAATCTCACGCATTACTTATGATGGCAGGTTCGAGTCCCGAGCGATTTTTTCCTTCACACAAATGTGTGAAAGAAATAATCGCTCGGGCGGGACTATTAAGATACTTAAAAGAGAAACATTATTCAGTCGTATTAAATAATATGACTAAATAATGTTTATTTTTTTAAGAATCTTATTTTCTTAAGCCTGATATCCACATATTTGTCTTTTCCTACCACATCTATGTCCGACTCCGATTCCGACAAACCAAACTTAAAAACTGCGACTCCGACTTCATTTCCAATAAAACCACCTCGGTAACATCCCTAGTAAGGACCATGAAAGTATATCCAGAAAATACCGAGGTTACAGAAGGTAACCTCCATAATACGTACCTCGCTCGAGCAAGCCACACATAGACATCGTCCACGGATGCGTAATTAAAGACCAATTATTCACCTATGCGCACACATAGACATCGCTTGCAATAACGGGTACGGAAACTCGGCACACTTTCAGATAAATGTAGTCCGAGATTCCGTATCGGTGAACGTGAGCGATGTCTCTATGTCCGTTGCCAAAGTATGTGTAATGCTTGCCTTCTGTGCACTCAGTATTTTGTGGTA
The DNA here is from genome assembly GCA_945859575.2 of Herminia tarsipennalis. Lineage (NCBI taxonomy): Eukaryota > Metazoa > Arthropoda > Insecta > Lepidoptera > Erebidae > Herminia > Herminia tarsipennalis. The sequence goes on along the minus strand of OX243846.2, from coordinate 6,880,027 downwards.
AGGATTGATTTAATGTAATTAAAAAGATAGCGGTAAACGAATAATGTTGGTATTTAATTGAACAAGCAATTAGTGCTTAAGATTAGATTACACAAATATTATTAATTATACGTCAAACTGGTTGCAAAATAAAAATATTTAGGTTTCTACCTATTCCAGTTTCATCATGCGTAATCATTGTAGCATTAATTTAATCTTAGGGTCTTATATTTATCTAATCATATACTTTAATCATGTTATTACACCTAAGCATAGAGATCCGCTAATCACTCTAAAATCAACTGACAATCACGCTAATAGAAGTCAGTCTTTGACGTATTTCGTTCCCTTTAATATAGACTTAAAGTCTTCAGACTTAAAGTACTGACTTTAGAGGAAAATAGTAGACTTATATAACTGTCTGTGTCCAACTGCTACGCAAGAGGTCGTGGGTTCGATTCCAACTTGGAACACCACTTTGTGTGATCCACAAATTGTTATTTCGAGTCTGGGTATACTTTATGTCCTTTGTAAAGTCCTTTGTAAAGAAGTTTTGTAAAGTCCCGCGCGATACAGGACTTGCGCGATTCGTCTTTAAAAAAAAACTGTCTGTATGTCTATTTCTCTGAAGCGACACTTCCTACTTTAGTAATTTCAAGTTCTATAGTCAACTTTAAATGACAGTGAAAGCATTGTAGCATTTGAGTATTCAGCCGCTAGTACCCTAGCTGTTATCTATTAGTTAACTAGTTGTTTTACCTGAACGTACCTATACGAAGAACAGCATTATATTAGCCCCCTCTTTAAGCCATTGTGTGTGTTGTACTATGCTATTCGTGACTCTAGCCAACCCAGGCACACCCAGAACGCCAGCAGTCTGTCTAAATTGCTGCCGGCGTCAGATAGATGTCTTGATATATTATCTATAACTAGCTGTCGCCCACAGCTTCGCAATTTTAACCCCTTAAAGGTTGATTTTCAATTTCGATCAAAACACTGAAACACGTGTTTATTTATTTTAAACCAAAAAGCCAAGTACGAATATTCACAAATTTTACTTTAAATTGACGAAGTTCAATACAAACTTGCAACCCCTATTTTATCCTCTTAGGGGTTGATTTTCCAAAAACACAAAAACACTTGTTTTTTTAATTTTAAATGATAAAGCCAAGTACGAAATTTCATAGATCTAACATCAATACTGACAGAATTTCATACAAACTTGCAACCCCTATTTTACCTCCATAGGGGATAATTTTTAAAAAACGCTGTAACACGTATTTCTTTATCTTAATAAAAAAAATCTAAATACAAAATATCACCGATCTAACATCAAAACTGACAGACTGTAAAAACAAACTTGCAACCCCTATTTTATCCCTTTAGGGATGCATTACAAAACTAATTGCCTCGCTACCATAGCAGTAGTTAATATACAGTTCTTGTCTATTCTGTCATAGACAGCGCTTATGCTACATGCTTTGGTCGATGAAGCATTTTGAATGGCAGTCAAGCAGGTCAATTCACATATTTAAAGCAGTGCAGTTGCAATTCAGTTGCAGTTAAGTTTCGATTAAAACGGCCATTTTCATATACTTGTAACTTTTGAATCGATTTTAAAACGCTTGCGCGCCGTACTAGAATGTCGTTATTGCACCCTCGAGACGCATACTTGACGCAAGCGTATTTGAGATCGATCCCAAAGTAACTTAACTGAAAACTGAATGAAAACTTAACTGCAACTGCACTGGTTCAAATACTTGAATTGACCCCCAGTTCCATCAATGCATAACCTGTTAAATCCTCAATATATAGGTGTACTGTACAATGTACATATGTATAAAACTAGTAGGTAGCTAGGTATACATGGTCATGCCTTGTCGGTACATAAACTCACGTCAATTGCACACAATCTCGCCAGACATCGACGTTTCCAAATTCTAGGATAGCTTCCTAGAGCCTCCGGCTGGCAACGTTATATACTAAGATTACATACTATTAAACATACGCCTACGTATCTATATGTACATCTTTCTAACCTAAGTCAATAAAGGTCTATCTTAAGTTTGACCGTCCGATCCTAACCTTAATCAGATTGTTTGCGATGTTCCAAAAATGTATTTGGTTGTATTGTTTGCTGAATATAATACAACTCATGAGAATTCGTATTTATTTTGATATATTTTGGGAACAAATAAGATTACTAAATAGGTATATACACAATGTAAGTAACGTAGGAAAGTATTATCGTGATTTAATACTTCTTTTGTTTGCTATATTGTATATATCGTATCTAATTCTTTACTACAATATTATCCTTAAAGGTACTATTAAGTAAGTAAGTATATAACCTTGCTAAAATTGGTATATTTTAGCAATCTTTTCCTGTGATATTCTTTCAAAATTATTGGATTCTTAGCTTTATAGATGAACTAGCGGCCCCCGCAACTTCGTCTGCGTAAATTTTCCCCGTTTTAGCAATATTTCTCATTGCTGATCCTGTTGGTAGCAGCGTGATATTATATACGTCAAATAATGTATTCACTTAGGATGCAAAACAACTCTTGTGATACGTCGAGATAAAGCCGGAAGAATGGGTAAAGCCGGAGAATAGAACCTGGCAATAAAAACTCGCGGCCACTTTTTTCAAATTTCCAATTTTATAATGTTTTAGTGTTTATAAACTTGATATGGGGGTAGGGTGCTGCGACTAATATACTACACACCATGTTAAAGGACTGATGCAAATTGTATTAACAAAAAGTTGAAACTTGAGATAAACTAAAATCAGCCTTAGTGGGTACAATAAATAGTAGGAGCATCTACTTACAACAAAGGTAAAAACTATATGTGCTTAAATATTGGCCAAAGAACTTGTAACGAATGATTAAATATAAAATATTAATTCTGATATCAAAAGGAAGAAAAGAATGGTCTTTATTTGTCACACTGAAGTCGATACTGACCCTGACTGTTACCCACAAGTCTCCGGGTTTTACCCATATCTTTTAAATGTAATCAGTATAACACATACGTACCTAATCACTAAAGAAATTGGGTAGTTGACTATAAGAAAAAATAATAATTTTATACAAATTAGATAAAAGTAGGTCTTAAAACGCTTTTAAAATAAGTGTTTTTTCACAATTTAACATGCTTTAAAAACTGAAAGTAATGATTTGACGATAAGATCTTATGACGTCATAGGTTGTTATTCCATACACATTTCTAAAGAGCTTATCGTTTTGAAATTTCGTCAAATTTAGTCAACATCCATATTGTAGACAGAAAAATAAAATGAAGACCACTAGACAAATATATTGGAACTGACAATACCCGCACTTATCTCAAACAGATAGAAGGTATCACTTTATCTAAGGAACCGCCAATACACAAAAGATTCAAGGCCGGTTCACAGGTCAAGATCAGATCCACGCACATTTTATCTGCTAACTTAAACGTGCGCAGTCTAGGTTAGCATTCGACCGAGATCTCAGTATGTATGCGTCTATGACTGCATTGGCTAGTTTCGCTTGTTGAAAGGAGTTCGCGCCAGCTAAGTTTGCATTTGTGAAGTTGTATTCGAATGTAGTTCTGCGCAGGGACGTCTTTCCCCGCCCGTCTCCTTCATCCTCTCCCATATCTTAAATTCGAGCTGTGCGCTAACATCTGACGCGCAAACTTAGCTGGCGACATGTGTACTATGTGGCAAATTTACGGCTTAAAGATGAATACGAGGGTCAAACTGAAAGTTCTTAGAAAATCAAAAACTGATTACATTAGCCAGTTATTAGTTTTATTATATCTTTTCAAAATATTGTCCATTCACGTCAATACACCGCTGCATGCGATGGAACCACTGGGAAAAGCACTTTGCCCACTCGTTCTTAGGGGTCTCTTCAATGGCATCGCGATACGCAGACACCGCTTCTTCAGCATTCATAAACCGCTTTCCTTTAAGTTTTTCTTTAATTTTTGGAAATAAATAAAAATCACAAGGCGCAAGGTCGGGGCTATACGGCGGGTGACCCAGTAATTCAACGTTTGATGTCGCCAAATAGTCGATCGTTCGCTTGGCGGTGTGCGACGAGGCATTGTCGTGGTGAAGGAGGATCCTACTGTTTCTCGTTTCTCTCGAACTTTTTCCAAGACAAGTGGCAAACAATTGGTAGTGTACCATTCTGCAGAAACTGTTTTTTGATCCTCTAACACAATTGTTGCGAAATGACCTATCCTTCCAAAGAACGAGGCCACCATTTTTTTTCCCGCACTTCGATCTCTTTTCACTTTAGTTGGCAACTCCTCGAAAGGAAACACCCACTGAGCAGATTGTCTTTTGGTTTCAGGATCATAACAGTAAATCCAGCTTTCGTCACCTGTTAGTATGTCGAACACAGCATTTGAGTCACCTCCGTTAAATCTTACAATCATTTTACGGCACCAGTCCACACGATGGAGTTTTTGAGCCTCAGTCAAATTATGAGGTATCCACCGGGCGCAAAGCTTCCTGACCGCTAAATTTTCGTGGAGGATTTTGTGCACTTGACTCATACCGATGCCTAAGCTTGTCCGAATCTGCTGGTAGGTCACTCTTTTGTCAGTCTCTATCATACGCCGCACAACACAGATGTTATCTTCAGTCGTCGCCGTAGAAGGCCGTCCCTCACGTAAATCATCAGTGAGATTAGTGCGACCACGTTTAAACTCATTAAACCAGTTGTAAACAGTCGCACGAGATGGGGCTTCATCGTGAAAGGCCAATCGTAGTCTATCATAACTTTCTTGTTGACTTAAATGACATCGATAGTCATAAAAAATCATTGCACGAAAATTTTCTCGTGTTAAATTCATGTTGACGTGACACAGACAATTTTCAATTTGCCGCCAAATCGTAAAACAAATGACAAATGAATGAAATATGTACTCAGTAATATTGGCAAAGAGTTATATTTTTAAATTTTAGAATTATTTTTTTATTATATAGTTTATAAGTGGCCAGTTCTAAGAACTTTCAGTTTGACCCTCGTAGTACAGACATAAACACTTTTGAGCAAGATTTAAAATTAAGTAACTTTTGAGTATTCGGAGGATACTATAAAAACAGAGATTATAAGGACTATAACAAACTCTTAATTGAAACAAAAATATAGCGGCTTTGAATCTTAGAAAGTTTAATGCTCACTTTATTTATTTCATCGCTAACCTCTCAAAACAGGTAAAGAAACACATCGCAATGAAATCGGCATGTCGAAAACCAAAAATTCGAATGCACTAGGTATAGAAAAAGTTGGACTATCCAACAGTTAAAGCATTTTTCAGACCAGTAGTTCCTGAGATCATCGCATTCAAACAAACAAACAAACTCTTCAGCTTTATAATATTAGAATGATTATGAATGCCGATGAAGCCATCATTAATTATGCTCAAATAAAATAGCATTATTTGTATCTTTGAATGATTTATGAACGCCGATAAATATCTACTAATTCAAATAAGCTCAAATTTACCTGTTGATCGGTCAAATACCATAGATATTTATGTCAATACGAGTACATCCGTCAGTAGATGGGTAGGTACATCATTATCTACATTCAAGAACGCGGTACATTCGTTTCGTTCCTAGATCGATGCATCTTACCGGGCTCACCGAATGACCTAGTTACTGCACTATACTTGTCACCCTCACATTTCCTAAGACCGGTCGCCTAATGCTGGTTGGAAGTTGAAATCGATTTTAAATTGGAACAACAACTATTTGGGCTTACTTACTTTGTATCTAGGTAATTTAATTTACAAACTGAGGCGTCTAAGTGACAGTATTGTACTTTTATTTTGTTGTTCTGTTTTATTTGCTACATTACAAAACGTTAAAGTAAAGGTGTAGCGTTATCTATGTTAATAAAGTTGTAACTGGCTAATGAAGTATTCATTTGAATGGTTTTTGTAACAGCAATAGAAGCCAGAACATATTATTTTTTTAAGAATGTTTGTCTATCTGGCACGAGGCTTCGCCCCCGCAGATCGGACTGCGATAAAAGTATAACCTTTCTCAAAATCAGCTCAGTATCTTGTTCAAACAAGCAAAGAAACATACTCTTCAGCTTTAACAGATTATTATAATAGGTACATAACTTCATTTTATTTGACCTTTTGTAGTCAAATTTTCAATTCTGTCTTCATTATGAAAATATATATGTATATTACGGGTCTTAATCGCGTGAATAATTTAAGGTAAAATACCTTGTTTATTGCCCGACGTTTCGACCGTATTGCAACGGCCGTGGTGTACAAATCGCGAAAGTTTATCAATATTTATTATTCTGTCTTCTTTTATATACCTGGGTCATAATAATCAATTATGACTAGGTATAGTAAAAGTGTCATCAATAGTCATCATCGTTAATAACTTACGACTTTAATAGGTGGTGAATTGATGATAAAACAAAGCAGATGCGTCACTTCATTAATAGAACGATAAAATACAGAAACAAATTATCCACTGTCTTTGTCAAAGATTAAATATGATAATTTATACCTATTTAATATTAAAACTATAGATATGCTGTAAGTCACACTATTAGAGCAGGAGCAATAAATTTTGTTTTGAAGCGGTGGTGGCCAAATAGTTCAGGCATCGAACTCGCAATCGTGTCACGGTTTCGAATCCTACCCGTTATACTACCGACGTGAACCCACTCCTAAAACAAGCTATTTAGGGTTAACAGAATTTCTAGTAACGTGGGACCTAATCCCAAATATAATTTTTTTCTAAAAAAAACAAGTGCGTGGCTTTATGGCTCCCAAACAAAAGGACCTTGGTGGACTTTAATGAAGATATAATTTTGTTTGATAATACGTTCAGGCGTTTTCAGGATAATTTTAAATTATCTTTGTTATCCTACACACAAATTCGCTCTTAAAAGTTATATAGACTTGTTTGTTTTTTTTAAATTAAGATAAATGTTACTCTAGGAGAAATTCTTTTTAAGCTTGTTTTGAACAATTTTTTTCATTATTAAGTAAGTAGGGTCAGATATCCGATAGTGAAACAGTCAAAATTCAAAGTCTCCTACAACCTTCGTTATCACAGTTAGAACTGTAATCTTTGAGGTTATCGGCGAATTTTATTGGTTATCGGATGTCATGGCTTTTTTAAGAAACACGTAAACATTCAGTAAAAAATTAAAAACAAAAAAATGTATTTTTTTATTGTGTCCACAACAGTGTTCACAATGAAATGCCACGAATTCTACAATGAAACAATAGTTGAGATTATTATTCTGTATAATTAATGAAGAAGGCGACACTTCTCAGCTAATTCTTTGATATTTCCCAAAATGCGAATTATTGTATTAACACAAAACTTATATATTAATGTGCGAATATCACGAGCCCTATTTTTTTTTCAACCTACAAACGCCCAATGTTGAGCAAAGGCCTCCCCCAACCGTTGCCACTCCTGACGATTCTGGACCACAATCATCCATTTGGTCCCGGCTGCTTTGACCTGATCGTCGGTCCTTCTAGTAGGAGGTCGACCAACACTGCGTCTGCCGAGTCGTGGTCGCCACTCAAGAACCTTTTTTCCACATCAGTTAAAGGTTCTTCGAGCGATGTGCTCTGCCCATTGCTCTAATTCTCAGCGCTATATCGGTGACTTGTGTTCTGCGGATTTCTTCATTGCATTACTCTGATAATTGATCATCAATAATTGATTATTAATTGATAACCATGTACTTATTATATTAGTATATGAATAAATGATTATTGCGAATCCTATCTCTCAGAGAGACTCCCAGCATAGCTCTCTTTATAGCTCTCTGTGTAACTTTGAGCTTATTAACGAGGCCTACAGTTATGGACCAAGTTTCGAATCCATACGAGATCACTGGCTGCACGCATTGGTTGTAGCCTTTTATCTTTAAGTACTGAGGGATCTTAGACGAGAACATGGTACTCGGTTTTGCGAACGCTGCCCACTCACTTCACTCATTATCATTACGCGAATATCAAACGTCAAAGCTTAATCTAAGAGTGATATAATTTTTAGATATATTCTTGATGGAGCGTTCACTCAGAAAACCTTGTTTCTGAGTGAACGCTCCATCTAGAATATATTTATGTAGGTACTTAATGTAATCAAAACTGTCCAAACCATTTGTAAATCAATTTAAAATCGAATAGTCATTTTGCAGATAGCTTCACAATTCAAACCATAAACCAGATGCATGTCCAATCAACAAAATTGCCCACAACTAGGAAAATCTATTGATTGGATTTGTAAAGTGAATGCAGAAGTGAATGAAAATATTCTGGTTACAAACAAAAATCACAATTTTACGCGACTGTCCCAAAAAAAGTATGTTTCGTTTTCGTATTGTTCATATCGATAAATAAGTTCGACTGTTCGAGTAAGATTGGCTAGGTTCTAGTGTAACCAGATCTTTGACAAGGTAAATAGGTACAAGATATAGAATCTTAAACGAAGAGTAGATTAACGATTAAACGATAAAATAATGATTTTTAATTTCCTATCTCCACTTTGTATTTCATTGAGTACTACCTGCAGGTAAAAAATACACGAACACAAAAGAAGAACTGAATAAAGAAAATTAAAAATGTCAGAAATAATTGAAAACCGGTATTCCTACCAAACAGTAAAGTCGATTTAATAATAATGAACTTAACAACGAATAATTGGAGCTCAGTTTTAATTATAAAATGGTTGCTGATATCGTTTTCCACTAGCTACATGCTCGAATAAATGCTTCAGGGCGAATGAGCTTTAAAAATGTAATCTGATGTTGCAATGGATTTACAGAGTAATGCACAAAACACTGCTATGGACTGTTTTTCTGCGAATTCAAACGATATTGGATATCAGGTGCTTCATTAGATTGAAATGGATTGTTAAATCTGTTTTAGTTTGAATTTTGATGTCATTATTAAGTCTATTCAGTGCAAAATGTTTAATTAAATTGTATGTTGTCATTTTGTAAAGGGCATTGCTATTATATTGATCAGCGTATTTGCTAAAAGTAGTACCTACTAAATACTCTCTAACTCAGTTCATTTTAGTGGTATATTCACAGAAACACAGAGACAGAAACTGTTTGTGAACGAATTGGAACTGATGTTTTTTTTCTTTCTTCCATTAATTAAAGAGAACTATGGTGATGATGATGTTTAGCTCTGGATTATATCCTCCTGTATTTATTTTCCAATCGATACACCATTGAATTAGATTAGCCCTTGGTTAAGTAAATGACCACATTAATTTAGGAAATATTAGTGTTTTGTAAATTTTCTGGTATAGTTTGTTGCTCAAGCTGAAATTCTGAAAGCGAAATTCTCAAATATAACATATTGTTTTGTATCATGCGAATTTTACCAACGAAATATACGAACTCAAAAGTATTTAACGAAATATTGTATACTTTTGAGGACATCTTAGGGTCTTCTATCGTTGGGTCGTCTCCACAAATGAACGATTATTTCGCCAGCGTATCGTCGCGACTCGTAACGGAATCGCCGCATGTCCGCGACGACTCGTAACCGAATTGTCAAGTTTTCAAGGCCGCCTGCGTTTGACAGCCGCGGAACGTGGCGCTCTTGCAGCGAGAGCGCGGCGAGCGCACAGCGATATACTCGTCGCAACGCCGCGATAAAATCGCCGTGTAAAGCCACGTTCTAAGAGAATGTATAGAAATAGGTGGGACGACGATAAGGCATCGGTCTCTCAATCACAAGGTCGCAGGTTCCAATCCTACCCATTATACTACCGACGTGAACCCACTTCTAACACAAACCATTTAGAAAGCTTAGCTGGAGGGGTTAACAGGATTTCTAGTAATGCGGGAGCATAATCCCACATTAGTAGTTTACTTTAAAAAAAAATACAATTTTTCGGTGGCGAAGGGTCCTAAGAACACCATTACTTTCGGTTTCCCTTTGGATTGTAGTTTTTTTTATTTATTTATTTATTTATTTATTTTTATTATCAAAAACACGTATACATTTTACACACTAGAACAACCTCATAGAAATATAACTTAGGTACAGATTGTGTGTTGTTCCCAATACCCTTGCTAAGTTGCTACAGCAACTTGTATTAAAGGTGTTGGGCCCTTCCCTCGGAGAGATCCATTTAATATTATATTTTATTACATTTATTTTGTTTTGTTGTTTTGTACATGATTATTAAGAAACAAAAGAAGCGTACAGGGGTGTTTCGATTAAATTAAAACTTATACTTAAACTTAATTTCCTATTTGTGACAAATATGTAAGTGTGTGTGTGTGTGTGTGTGTGTGTGTGTGTGTGTGTGTTTGTGTGGGTGGGTGAGGGTGTGTGTATGTTGTGAATGTGAGAGTATGTATACTATGTGAGTGCGAGTCCCATATGTAATAATTTTTCCGTGTCATTATAATCAATAGTTAGCAACCATTTTATTAATTTGAGTTTTACCGCAGAACTGGTAAGTGAGTATAAACTTAATGTTTTATTTAAATTATTGTAAAGATGTGGTCCTTGGAAACAAAGTAGCCTTTGTGTTGTGGTGAACCGACTGGGGTATGGTTGGCATACTTTGTCCTTGCGTCTTTTGGCAAGTACTTGAAAGGGTGTTTTTTGATGTTGATGGAGTACTACATTTAATATAAACAATTGCCTGACCGTCAGTACTTCACAATTTTTATACAAAACTGTAGTAGGAAAGAGAATGGGTCGAAAAGTAGCAACTTTCAGAACTGCTCTTTGTGCACGTTCAAGTTTGAGCATGGCTGTTTTGGGTGCTCCTCCCCAAACTGAAACGCAATAGCATAGTAGAGACTGACAGAGTGCGAAGTAGGTAGTTCTGAGGATTTGAGGTTCTGCCACGTGACGAAGATGCTTAAAAATAAATATCAGTTTTCTTGTTCTCTTTGCCAGCAGTTCAACGTGCGGTATAAAGGTCAATCTGTCATCAAGTGTTACTCCAAGATATTTTATAGTATTAGTACGTTCCAGGCTAGGGCAGGCGCAAGGTGCGGAGCATGGTAGAGGACAAGAGTGTGCTAATAACGTGAGAGAGTCTGGGGGTTGGTTGGGTCTACGGAGAGTGTAAGTGAGTATTTTAGTTTTGTCTGTGTTAAGAGTCAGGAGATGCATATTGAGAGTTTGTGTGACCAAGTTGAGTCCTTTCTGAGCCGAAGAGAAGGTATCGTTCCAGTCAATGCCAGAGAAGGTGAGAGCGGTGTCATCAGCAAAAGCTGTGATTTTGCCGTTTGTGAGTTTAAGATTACAGAGACTATTGACATAAATAACGACGTTACTTTGTATTAAAGATACTATCCGTTTCAAATGAGAAGATAATCGAGATCGCGACAACTTCACTCTGTACTTGCCAAAATTGTACCGCTAGCAACAAAAACTCCCAAGTCGGGTGAAGTACGTACGTTTATGGTAATGGAACGGACAAAATATTTATTTTCTTTGAACTATGTACCTAACATTATTCTTTATTATAATAATAATAGTATTCTTTTAACACCAAACAGAAATAGGCAAAATATAAGAATATTCTACACTTTTGTGGTCTTTCAGTCAGAAGTGATATATTTTTTTAACTAAGACATATCTAGAATAATAAAAAGCAAAATACAGTGCATATGTAAGTTCATTATATATATACTGGGTAGTTACTTCTGTGTAATACTAATAACAACTTTTTACGAATCATTTTATTGCTGACCTTACGTCATATAATGAAGTTGCAGTCGTAATGCGAATCAAAATGTCATCATGACAGTTATCAACTCATTTGAAACGCATAGTACTTACAAAGAACCATGTCCAGCAAGATTTAGTTTTGTATCGGGTTACCTCTGAAAAAAATTAACCCTTCGCTACTGCTATTCTTTGAGAATTCGAACAAGGTGAGCGTCATACGATGAAACAATGACAATAATAAATCACACGATGCTCGACAGGTTAACATTTACAACAAGCGTGATTTTTTGTTACGAATCAGCTAATTTTATTGTAAGTGACAATGGCACAGTTGGCTGCTTAAACGAATGCTTACTTTGTAAAATATTGCGTTGAAATATGCATAAATGAGCACTTAAAGTGACTTATTATTTCGTCGATTGGTCAGACGATAGATAATGTAGTACTATCTTTACTACCTAGTAGCCGTATTGACTACAAAGTTAACGTTGCCTTGCTTTACGGTGAATCCCACTTTTCAACCGACTTCAAAAAGGAGGAGGTTCTCAATTCGTCTGTATGTTTTTTTTTTTTTTTTTTGTATGTTGGTTCACTGATTACGCAAAGACGGCTGGACCGATTCGAAAAATTATTTTTGTGTTTGAAAGGGTATACTTCCAAGTTGGTCCCATTGTCATCCGATCACGATCTGATGATGGGATCCTAGAGAAATCGAGGGAACTCTTAAAATATCAGTGGCACACCTACAGTTATTTAGGTATATTTCACAGTGATTCGTGCATTTACTCTTAAAAAACACCAATTGGTGAAGTGGAACTGATGATGAAGACCACAAATGACGAGTAGACCTATTCAATATTTCACAGTTTGCGATTTAATAACTTTAATAAGGTATTGAGTAGCACTTTATTCTCGTTATACTACTATTACACAATGTAATAGAGCTGATAGTGAACTCCTCAACAATTAACGGCCCTGCATCGGGGCAAGCAATATTTTGTAAAAGGATTTGAGCAGTTGACATAAGCCTATTGTAACTTAAGTGAATTACAAACCAAAACACTAAATTGATTGTATTTATTTATGTATGTATGTATTGCTGTAAGTATGTATACTATTGTATAGTTATGTATGTAGGTATATATGTATATATGTATTTTTGTAAGTATGTATAGTATTGTATAGTTATATTGTTTTATTTGTGTATTATGTAAGAATAATAAGGAAGTTCTTACAATTAGGTTACTGCACCTTTCACACATTCCATTTCTACACCACCCTAAGGTAGACTGGCAGAGAATGCTTTTAGCATTAAGTCCACCTTTGTACAACTTTGTGCATAAAGTTTTAAATAAATAAATAAATAAATAAAAAGTGAGAAATAAAAACTTTTTAACAAAAAAATATTACCGACTTCAAAACTAAGTACCTACAACTAAAAAGCAAAAAAATAATAGGTACACCTAGGTGGGTAGGTAGTAGGTACTTAGTTTTGAAGTCGGTAATATTTTTTTGTTAAAAAGATTTTATGTCATAGCTGCAGGGGCCAACGTCCTTGTCAGCTCTCGTTGTAGGTGCCTAAATTTTCTGATAAGTAGATACCTCTATGGACTTATACAGGGTGCTGATTTAGTTCAGTCCACTTCTTGTCAGGGTGATCAAACGAATTTTTTGAAAAAAGTAGTTATCTACTTACAGTTAAGTTACTTTGGCTAGTATACAGATAGTGAGTGTCTCTTCATACTAGAAGTACTCTTTATGCGTAGCTTGCTTACAGGGAACCGGTTTAGTCAGTCGAATTCTTGCAGGGGGAGGGCGATTTTTTTTATTTTAATTAACTTTTTATGAAAAAACCTTACACCTCACAATCATAGTCTGATTGTGACCTGTTTTTTTTTTTTTTTAAAGAACCCAATTTTTTTTCATAAACATGTTAATTAAAATTCAAATCCGATGAATCGCGCTCTAACCCGCGACAACGCGCAACGGTTACCAACATTATGTAGATATCAACAACTCTTTTCGCTCGGTAGGTAAAGCACAAGGTTGAAGTGCGAAAACCGTTGTCGCGGGTTGAAGCGCAATTCTTCGGATTCGAATTTTAATTAACATGTTTATGAAAAAACTAGCTGTGCCCTGCGGTGTTACCCGCGGTTTATTAACCTATGTGTTAATCTAGGGTGTCAGCTAACTCCATACCAAATTTTATTAAAATCGCTCCAGCCATTTAGACGTCAAGAAGTAACAAACATACACACTCACACATTCACAAACTTTCGCTTTTATAATATTAGTGTGATGAAAAAATTAAGATTCTTTTAAAGAAAAAAAACTATTGACAATCATGGTCTAACCCCCCCCCCCCCCTGCAAGAATTCGACTGACTAAATAGGCATCCTGTAAGCAAGCTTAGCTTAAATAACTGTCTTCTTCTTCTTAGTTTCGTTTATCGCTCCGTGAACTGACGTAACTGTTTACTAGCCAAGTAACTTTACAAAAAAACAAAATATTAAAAATTTTAAAAAAGCCCAAAGCTAAACTTTGTAACAAGAAATTTAAAATGAAATTTAGACCACCCCGACCAATAGGAGGTAAATATTACAAAGAAAATCCGTCTAGGCTGCCAATCGCTGCCCTCTGAATCGGACAAACCGTAATCGAGATAAATGGCAACATTGGACTGAACACACACACACACACAAGCAATCTCTCACCCAAAACGGATATACCTTCTTTGTTCGGTCGTGGTAAAAACATTATTAACCTGAACATAAGCTTTGATTTGTAATTTAAAAATTCAAAAGAAAATCCGTCTTTACCTTTATCTTTCAGTGGTCATGATAGTAGCACCTTATAGGTATGAAGAAGAAGAAGAAGAAGAAATAATTTATTTCGACATAAAAAATACAATTTTACACACATAAAATGACAACACATTACCAATATCAAAGAAAAACAAAAAAAAACCACGTACTTATATTTAAACAGATAATTATATCGAAAACTTTTTAACAAAAAATATTACCGACTTCAAAAATAAATACAAGGCAACTAATAAGCAAAAAATAATATACCTAGAATAACAAAAACAAATTAAACATTATGAAGTTGGTGCCATGAAATAGTAGTCTTTATGTTTTATTCGGCACCAACTTCAAAATATTTAATTTGTTTTTGTTATTCTAGGTATATTATTTTTTGCTTTTTAGTTGCCTTGTATTTATTTTTGAAGTCGGTAATATTTTTTGTTAAAAAGTTTTTATTTTTCACTTTTTAGTGGGTTGGTTTATAATTCACTTAAGTTACAATAGGCGTATGTCATTTGCTCAAATCCTTTTACAAAATATTGCTTGCCCCGATGCAGGGCCGTTAATTGTTGAGGAGTTCACTATCAGCTTTATTACATTGTATAATAGTAGTATATCAAGATTAAAGTGCTACTCAATACCATATTAAAGTACTTCATTGAATCGCAAACTGTGAAATATTGAATAGGTCTGCTCGTAATTTTTGGTCTTCATTATCAGTTCCACTTCACCAATTGGTGTTTTTTAAGAGTAAATGCACGAATCACTATGAAATATACCTAAATCACTGTAGGTGTGCTTTTAATATTTTAAGAGTTCTCTCGATTTCTCCAGGATCCCATCATCAGATCGTGATCTGGGGACAATGGGACCAACTTGGAAGTATACCCTTTCAAACACAAAAACAATTTTTCAAATCGGTCCAGCCGTCTTTGCGTAATCGGTGAACAAACATACAAAAAAAAAAAAAAAAAAAACAAAAAAAAAATACAGACGAATTGAGAACCTCCTCCTTTTTGAAGTCGGTTGAAAATAGGACCTAGTTCAGCATAATTATGCCAGGCTAACGCCTGGCGCTGATTTTCAACTAGGCCCTTAAGTGACTACTATAAGTTTCGTTTTTAAAACACTTTAACTTTTTTTTTAAATAACACAATAAAAAAAAAAGAAAACCCACTCAAATGTTGTAAACAGGACTTTAAAGTACCTAAAATGGTAAGGTATGAGCTGTATTCGGCGTTATACAGCCTATAACAAGACTCTGCACCAAAGTGTGAGTGATAA
Source organism: Herminia tarsipennalis (assembly GCA_945859575.2). Lineage (NCBI taxonomy): Eukaryota > Metazoa > Arthropoda > Insecta > Lepidoptera > Erebidae > Herminia > Herminia tarsipennalis. The sequence goes on along the minus strand of OX243846.2, from coordinate 6,864,248 downwards.
CCCTAGTCTAGATATATACTTACTATGGTAATAAAATACCTAATCAGTTACTTTCATACAATTATTATCCTTGGTTGGCATCTTATTGACATAAAAATCATTTTCATTGTTAAACTAGCTGTATCCCGCTGTGGCAGCCTATGTGTTAATCCAGGGTTTTTTTTTTTTTTAAAGACTACTCCTGCAGTAGGGTACAAGCCCTGTGTCACGGGGGACTTTTCAAACATACAAGTCACGGACACAAATTACACCCAGACCCGGAACAACAATTTGTGGATCACACAAAGTGGTATCCCGTATGGGAATCGAACCCACGACCTCTTGCGTAGCAGTCGGACACACTCCCACCGCGCCACAGAGGCAGTCAGGGTGTCAGCTAACTCCATACCAAAATTTATTAAAATCGCTCCAGCCGTTTATACGTAAAGAAGTATCAAACATACACACTCACATACTCACAAACTTTCACCTTTATAATATTAGTGTGATTACCTGTCTGAAAACATATAAGTTTTTCTTTTAACAACTTTGTGAATTAACGTTTATTACTAGAGATTATTATGTAATTAAATGCCATGCTAATTAACTCATTACCACATACTAATTGTGTTATCTCTGAGCACAGACACTTGAGTACCTACCTATACGACCAAACTTAAACCTAATAAATTGGCTAAAACCATTATCTTACGATAAAACTGAAGCCTCTTGATAATATTATCAAAAACTAGCAGACCCGCGCAAATTTGTCTCCGTAAATTTTCCTCGTTTTTGCAATATTTTCAACTCCGCTCCCATTGGTTGTAGCGAGATGTTATATAACATCACACTCCTATAGCCTTCCTCGATAAGCAGGCTATCCAATTTTTCAATTCGGACCAGTAGTTCCTTAGATTATCGCGTTCAAACAAACAAACTCTTCAGCCTAATAATATTAGTATAGATAAGTTGAAATTACAGATTATAAACACACACTCGCAACATGTGGACACTTCACAAACTTATACAATAAATATTTTCATATTATTTTTATTTTTTATTTTTTATTCTTAAAAAGAAAAAATAGTTAGTAGATCTAAAGTGTATGTGAAAGAGCAACAGCCTCCTAACACAGACAATATACAAGCCTAAAAGGAGAGCTCTAAACATTTACTAAAAATAAATAATTTTATTATTATAAACTAATTTTATACTTAGTCTAAAAGTGCAAGTAAACTTGATTTATCACTGATTAAATGTTGAAAAACTTGCACGATTCGTACACATCATAAAATTATATATACTACGGGTCTTAATCGCGTGAATAATTTAAGGTAAAATGCCTTTCGTTTCGTCGTTTCGACCTTATTACAACGGCCGTGGTAGACTGGTTTATACTGACTAATTTATCTAACTTAATGAAGGGGCATGGTCAAAGTCCCCCGCAATACAGGGTTTGTACCTTACAAGCCCTGTATCGTGGAAAAGTTTGTAAACTTACAATCACGGATACAAAGTACAACCAGACACGGCACATCCATTTGTGGATGGCACGAAGTGATATCCCGTGTGAAAATTGAACCCACGAACTCTTGCGCAGCATTTATACACACACCCACGCCACCGAGACAGATATTTCATTGATTTAACTACTTTTACAAAAAGTGTTATTTTATTTGCGGGAAACTGCAAATACCGGAATCCCGCAAATATCGTATTTGCGGGATCCCGCAAGATAGAAATTGTTCAATCCCACAAATACCGGGATTGAAGATGGGCAACGAGATTAGAAGCCCGAGTAGGTGTCATCATAACAAATAAAAGCATTTATAAATAATACCAATGGATTTCCATAAAATACTAGTATTTAATATAAACTAGTTTTTCAGATATTTTTTCCGACCGCTCGAAGTCATTACGATTAATACAAAATATATGATCGTATTGTACTCATTGTATTGATGTGAAATAGTTGTGAATTATTTCAAACTTCCATTGTCAACAGTATTCAAGGCACATTACATGGTTATTACTGTTGACATCATACAGTCAAAATAATATAACGCGGTTGATAATTTATTACAATAGACAGCTCTCAGAGCATTAACTATCCAGCCACACTATTGCCAATAATATGTGATGTTTGAAGGTTATGTCGCGTCCAAAGAGAATATCTAGGCGTTTGAAAAAACCAGGACTCCGCCTTAACCTCACAAAATTGACCACTCTCTAGAAAGAGACAACGCTACTTTGTTGACAATACCTGTCAAAGAGACAGGGCCGCACGAGTTTTTTCTCTCTTTCACGTCGCAGTCAATATTTACTTTTTAATTGAAAGGGATGGCGCAGTCCTGTCGGGTTAGACAAGGTACATTCGTTCCGTGGCGAATTCGATAACACCGTACTAATCGTTCGCAAAAAAAATTAAAAAAGGTCTATGGTCTCCACCGCAAACATCAAATTCTATACTATAATTCTTTTCCATTAGCGACATCGCTTTTCGAATGTGACTTTGTCTAGACCCCCTGGTCTATACGTCAATGGATTTATCCATAGGCACAGAGTATGGACGCGTTCCATATCGCTATACAGGTATGAAGTAAAAACAGGCTGCAGGTACGGCCAGTAGTCGTCTCTTATCCACACCAATAAAAAAGATAGTAGCCGCACAGTTATGTTGTCTCTTTCTAGAGAGTGGTCGATTTTGTAAGGCTATTGCTTAGTTCAGTCTCTATGTCTACGAGTACGAGTGTTGGCAATGTGGCACCGGCTGAAGAATAATACCACTCCACCTCTTCCCGTTGGGTGTAAATGCTACGTACTTTAAAGTCGTCCTCTGCGTACTTTAAAGCCTTACAGCGATCACTAAGCGTGGCGCTTATGTGAATTACCCCCAATTGTCTATATTAAAACGGGGAGATACGTGCCCAGCAGTGGGACATCATAAGGTTAATGAACACGAGTGTTATGTGATTGAAGGTAAAACAAAGCCAAGAACCATCTCAATTATATTAGCTTTCTAATAAAAAAAACCTTATCCAAATCTGTCCATTCGTTTTGGCGCTTCAATTCACAAACAGACAGACCTACCTTTTGCTTTTAATGTTAAAAATACCAAACATAGGTTGTTCCAAAATCATACGAAACCCGATCAATTTCGACTCAATTGAAAAAATGTATGATCGCTCAGGTACTGAGAACAAAGACTATCGAGTATAGATACAGAAATAAACCCATTTTTATTCACAAAAAAAATCACGAAATAACTAAAGTAAAGCCTGCAGGCATCGCAGATTACAGCTAGTAGGTATCTAATGTAAACACAGTTGTGAGATCCATCGTCTTCAACCGATTGCATAATTAGGTGCTGTCCGAATCGATAACGGCCCTTTACGTCTGTAAATTGCCAATCACGGGTATTACATTAAAAGCTGTATTGTTGCTTATATATCTGTCTCACTCTCTTATTGGTTATATCACTTGTTATATATATGTTTCTTCTTCTGCCTTCATTTATATGAAGAACATCTCGTAGGTATTGACTGTTCTACTTGGATGTCTTGTAGAGTAGATTATAAGGGAGGTATCCCACCACTCACCCTCGAACTGCGAATCACCACGATTGAAGTAGTAAGGAAATGCCCTTAATACAACAATCGAAATAGATTGACAGACCGCACTCAAAAAGATAGACCTGTAACAAAGAAAATTAGTGACAGGTACTCTTACCAAGTCGAGTGGTAGGCACCTCCGGACCCTTGACTTGCAATATTCCGCTTCCACGAAGTGAAACTGTGGAAGCGGAAATGGCACCGACTGAGCCTCAGGCTCAGTCGGTGCCAAACTGTCCTGAGGATGCCTCGTGTAGAGGCGAAACACGTGTCGAAGTTTCACTTCGACACGTGTTTTGATTTGAAAAAAATCTCTTTTTTTGTTGGATAGCCCATTCATCGAGGAAGGCTATAGGCTATGTAACATCGCGCTACTACAAAAAGGAGCGGAGCAGCAACGAGAAATGTTGCAAAAACGGGGAAAGTTTACGCATACGAAGTTGCGCGGGACAGCAGTTAATATATAAATTATACATCTGTAAGATTCTCGGAAAGACAGATCCTACATAACTCTATGCTTTTACTGCGTTCTCTTTAATTCTAAGTACCTACATAAAGATACGTATTATCCGACTAACCCGACTTACTGCTCACGGTCGCTATGCCTTCGTAATAACAAAGTACTTTGAGGCACTGATATATTCACAGAATTGCAGTTGCCAATCAATCTATCACCCACCACACATAGACAATTGAAATGAATGTCAGCGCATAAGACAATACGTCAATTCAACATCTAATTAGTATGTTTAGGCCTACATCCCTACATCCGAACTAGTTGTATGAGCCCCGGATAGCTAAACCACAAAACACTGTGAGTAGAGAAGTCAAGTTATCAACACTGATTTTATTAACGGGGGTACTCCCCGTTAATAAAATCAGTGTTTTTAAAGAAATGAGAAAATCCAAGACTCATAACAACAATTTAATTACACTAAGTGGTGTTCCGTGTATGAATCGAAAGCACGACCTCTCGCGTAGCTCTTATAATCGAAAGCACACTCACAATGCACAGACCTTCGATCGAGCAGCGCACATATAAGTACCTACCTATTAATAGCACACGGACACATTCTCAGAACATACATACATATCAACCCATATGATGGCCCACTGCTGGGCACGGGTCTCCCCAGTAGAACCTACTGGTATGTAGATCCTGGGGGTAATTGCCATAATCGCCACGCTTGGCGAGCGGGTTGGCGATCGCAGTAAGGCTTTAAGTACGCAGAGGACGCTGCTGCCCGTCCTCCGGAGTGAAATCCCTTAGTCGCCTTGACGACACCCACGAGAAGAGATGGGGTGGTACTATTCTTAAGCCACCAGTAAAAACTAGTCCTTGATGATTCCATATCCGTGAACGAAATAAATAAAGCTCTCACAACAGTTTTAAGACTACACTTAAAAGCAACTTCAAATATGCTTCAAGATTATAAGTCAGTCTTTTTAGCAAACTATAAGACTGAGATAACAAAACCGGGCCAGTGTATGTCGGGCTACGCACATTGTAGGGTTGCGTAGTCCCCCCCCCCCCTCCCCATCCGAATAATTCAGCTTAAGAAGTGGGTTTTCTGTTGTTTTTGTTTTATTCTCAAACTCATCTGCTTTATAATATTTTCCCCATTTAATACCCCACACGATGGGGTAGATGAGAAAAAAAATCACACCCCACTTTACATATATTCTTTCACTTTATCGGCGTAAGATATATGTGTATCCATGCAAAATTACAGCCTCCTAGCACTAACAGTCTCTGAGCAAAGGTGCGGACGGACGGACGGACGGACATGGCGAAACTATAAGGATTCCATTTTGCCATTATGGCTACGGCACCCTAAAAACGAATGCTCTTTAGTATAACTCATAAGAGTTGTCAAATGCTATTTAACTAAAAGAGTCTGCTATAATGCAATTATAAGAATGTTCGGTCAAATGTGCTTATAATTTTTGCTTATAGGACTACTTTGCTTGTTGTACGCGTTGTATGAAGCTTTCCTTTTGTACCTTCTTTTTGTTTTGTGGCTAAACGGTATGTAATAGACTGACCATTTAATATTCTGGCCTGTGTGTCATTTGGTGGTTAGTGATCCTGACTGCTAAACCCACGTTAAGCCACAGGTAATGGATTCGATCTACATCCATGATATAACATTAATAATAATAATAATATCTTGGGAGAACTCACACAACGCTATCTGATCCCAAACTAAGCAGAGCTTGTACTATGGAAACCAGGCAACTGATAAACATACTTATTTATTCCAAATACATAGAGACTAGCTGACTAGCAACTTCGTCTGCGTAAATTTTACCCGTTTTTACCCGACTGTAAGGAAAGGTTATTGCAACATTTTTCATTGCTGCTACGCTCTTATTGGTCGTAGCGTAATGTTATATAGCCTATAGCCTTACTCGAAAAATGGGGTATCCAACAGTGAAAGAATTTTTCAATTCGGACGAGTAGTTCCTGAGATTATCGCGTTCAAACAAACAAGCTCTTCAGCTTTATAATATTAGTATAGATAAATAACACCCAAACACAGAATAAACCATGCTCATCACACAAAGTTTTATCCTGGATGGGGATCGAGCCCACGACCTCAGGCTTAGCAATCAGGGTCATTAACCACTAGACCAACAGTTATATGTCGAGCCCGATGTTTATTCTACTGCTTCTTTTTCTAAGGTTTCACAGATCTCAGCCCTAAACAAATACGGCAATAGAATATACCATGTACGTATGCTAGCTGCTTATCCCAGAGGAATGTATAAGGAAATAGATAGGTAATACCGTAATCGAAGCGTTCATAAATAGGAAATGGACTACACACGTCGCTCGTCTACTTACATTTTATTTTCGGCCCCTAGAGTCTGGAATTTGTGGATGTTCTTATTATTTTTCATAGAGTATTAAGTATTACTTGTAAAATTCAAATTGCTTAGCTTTAGTTGCTACGGGTATATACATATGTATATAAGAGAAAGAAGAAATAAATTGTAGGTAGTTAGAGTACATCTTTTCTGTACTTAAACCGAAATGAATGTGAAATCAATACTAATTTTGTTTGTATGTTTGAACGCTATAATCTTAGAAAGTAGGTACTAGGTCGAACTGAAAAATTATTTCAGTGTTGGATAGTCCATTTATCGAGGAATGCTATAGGTTATATATCATCACGCTACGACCTATAGGAGTGGAGTAGCTATGAAAAATGTTGCTAATACGGGAAAAATTTACGCAGACGAGAATCATATTAATATGTCTGCGTGTCCATCTAAATCACTGAAAGTTCTTTCACACTTAAAGAGCTCTATAAGACTCGCCCCAAGTTCACACAGACTTTCCCTTACTTTGTATAACATTGATTGCCACCGAGCCACATTGGGTCTGTGTAGACTACGGCTCGAATTCTCTATTAGAGAGACTTCTTGTCGCTATGCCTTCGTAATAACAAAGTACTTTGAGGCACTGTTATATTCACAGAATTGTAGCTGCCAATCAATCTATCACCCACCACACATTGACAATTGAAATGAATGTCAGCGCATAAGACAATACGTCAATTCAACATCTAATTAGTATGTCTATGCCTACATCCCTACATCCGAACTAGTTGTATGAGCCCCGGATAGCTAAACCACAAAACACTGTGAGTAGAGAAGTCAAGTTATCAACACTGATTTTATTAACGGGGGTACTCCCCGTTAATAAAAGCAGTGTTTTTAAAGAAATGAGAAAATCCAAGACCCATGACAACAATTTAATTACACTAAGTGGTGTTCCGTGTATGAATCGAAAGCACGACCTCTCGCGTAGCTCTTATAATCGAAAGCACAGTCACAATGCACAGACCTTCGATCGAGCAGCGCACATATAAGTACCTACCTATCAATAGCACACGGACACATTCTCAGAACACCTTCAGTAAAAACTAGTCCTTGATGATTCCATATCCGTGAACGATATATCTCCTGATATTGGTCTATCGCAAGCAAAATAAAGCTCTCACGACAGTTTTAAGACTACGCTTAAAAGCAACTTCAAGTATGCTTTAAGATTTTAAGTCAGTCTTGTAGTAAACTATATGACTGAAATAACAAAACCGGGCCGGTGCATGTCGGGCCACGCACAATGTAGGGTTCCGTCCTCCCCCCCATCCGAATATTTCAGCTTAAGAAGTGGGTTTTCTGTCGTTTTTGTTTTATTCTCAAACTCATCTGCTTTATAATATTTTCCCCATTTAATACCCCACACGATGGGGTAGATGAGAAAAAAATCACACCCCACTTTACATATGTATATTCTTTCACTTTATCGGCGTAAGATATATGTGTATCCATGCAAAATTACAGCCTCCTAGCACTAACAGTCTGTGAGCAAAGGTGCGGGCGGACGGACATGGCGAAACTATAAGGATTCCGTTTTGCCATTATGGCTACGGCACCCTAAAAACGAATGCTCTTGAGTATAACTCTTATGAGTTATCAAATGCCATTTAACTAAAAGAGTCTTCTATAATGCAATTATAACAATGTTAGGCTAAATGCGCTTATAATTTTTGCTTATAGGACTATTTTGCTTGTTATACGCGTTGTATGAAGCTTGCCTTTTGTATCTTCTCTTTGTTTTGTGGCTAAACGGTATGTAATAGACTGACCATTTAATATTCTGGCCTGTGTGTCATTTGGTGGTTAGTGATCCTGACTGCTAAACCCACGTTAAGCCACAGGTAATGGATTCGATCTCCATCCATGATATAACATTAATAATAATAATATCTTGGGAGAACTTACACAACGCTATCTGATCCCAAACTAAGCAGAGTTTGTACTATGGAAACTAGACAACTGATAAACATACTTATTTATTCCAAATACATAGAGACTACCTGACTAGCAACTTCGTCTGCGTAAATTTTCCCCGTTTTTACCCGACTGTAGGGAAAGGTTATTGCAACATTTTTCATTTCTGCTACGCTCTTATTGGTCGTAGGGTAATGTTATATAGCCTATAGCCTTACTCGAAAAATGGGGTATCCAACAGTGAAAGAATTTTTCAATTCGGACGAGTAGTTCCTGAGATTATCGCGTTCAAAAAAACAAACTCTTCAGCTTTATAATATTAAGATAAATAACACCCAAACACAGAATAAACCATGCTCATCACACAAAGTTTTATCCTGGATGGGGATCAAGCCCACGGCCTCAGGCTTAGCAATCAGGGTCATTAACCACTAGACCAACAGTTGTATGTAGAGCCCGATGTTTATTCTACTGCTTCTTTTTCTAAGGTTTCACAGATCTCAGCCCTAAACAAATACGGCAATAGAATATACCATGTACGTATGCTAGCTGCTTATCCCAGAGGAATGTATAAGGAAATAGATAGGTAATACCGTAATCGAAGCGTTCATAAATAGGAAATGGACTACACACGTCGCTCGTCTACTTACATTTTATTTTCGGCCCCTAGAGTCTGGAATTTGTGGATATTTCTTATTATTTTTCATAGAGTATTAAGTATTACTTGTAAAATTTAAATTTCTTAGCTTTAGTTGCTACGGGTATATACATATGTATATAGGAGAAAGAAGAAATAAATAGTAGGTAGTTAGTGTACGTCTTTTCTGTACTAAAACCGAAATGAATGTGAAATCAATACTAACTTTGTTTGTTTGAACGATATAATCTTAGAAACTGAACTGAAAAATGATTTTAGTGTTGGATAGTCCATTTATCGAGAAAGGCTATAGGCTATATATCATCACGCTACGACCTATAGGAGTGGAGCAGCTATGAAAAATGTTGCAAATACGGGAAAAATTTACGCAGACGAGAGTCATATTAATATGTCTGCGTGTCCATCTAAATCACTGAAAGTTCTTTCACACTTAAAGGGCTCTATAAGACTCGCCCCAAGTTCACACAGACTTTCCCTCACTTTGTATAACATTGATTGCCACCGAGTCGCATTGAGTCTGTGTAGAATACGGCTCGAATTCTTTCCTAGAGAGACTTGTATCTTTGCAATAGGTACATTCTTCCACTTCTTGGCGTTTCAACAGCAAACGTTGTAGATGATAAGGCCCAGAACCCGGCCATGTCAACTGCATTGCCGGAGGCAGCCATCAAGTCCTCCTTTGTGCAGGCGATCGGGCACACAGGTCACGTTGTAATGGCCTAAGAGAAGCTGAACATCGACTTTTATCCATCTGATAACTGACTGAACACATTTTGATAGTCAAGCTATCAGCTACTATCAGCTACCCGCGCAACTTCATCTGCGTAAATTTCCCCCGTTTTTGCAACATGTTTCATTGCTGCTCCACATCTATATGTTGTAGCGTGATGTTATATAGCCTATACCCTTCCTCGATAAATAGGCTATCCAACAGTAAAATATTTTTTTAATTCTGACCAGTATTTATTGAGATTATTGCGTTCAAACAAACAAACTCTTCAGCTTCATATTATTGGTATAGATTAAATAAAAAATATGTATTATATGGTTATCAGATGAGACATATCTCCCCTACTATATGACTACATTATGTTATGTTAATTATATTATTAATAACGAATGCGCGAAATGAGTGACAGATATAACCCAGGCATTAAGAACCTTCAAATTTTATCTCATTCCTCATATTGTAAAACAAATTACACTATCAGTATGTAGATACTTATGTTTGTTTAATATCAACATGGATATTAAATGAAGGTGGAAATGGGAATACTCTCACGACAGATTCGACTGATTGTTGCTTGAATATGTTCATTAAACAATGAGTTATTTATTGGTATTGGTAATTATGTAGGTTGTTTAATATCTATAGCTTGTTAAATGTAAACGTCCTTTAGCCTTTACCTTGGTACCTACCTATTATAAACTTATCTATTGTTTTACTAAGAGATATTCTTTTGAGCGAACTTATGTATATTTTCTATCAATATTAAGTAAATTTGTAGTGAAAATGTATCAAAAATCGTGATTCAACTTGTGACCATCGTCAGTGCATCCTGGACGAAATAGATAGAGTTAAAACTTATTTAGCTTTTACTAACATTTAAACTTTCGCGTTGCATGATTATAACTATTTATTATACGGGAATTATTTATATAACATCGCGGCGACCACTTGTGACCACGGCCGGTGCAACCTGGTCGAAACGTCAAGCAATTTTAAGGTAAACAATGCGCGTTAATTTCCATTTTAATAAATAGTTATTAGGTAGCTTTAACTCCTGTGTTTAACTTTTATGACTTTTAAAGGTATGAAAACAGATTGCTATATTTAAATCATACATAGGTACAGTATGTCCCTTTGCAAAGCTATTGTTTTGTACACAGTTTTTATGTTACAATCACAATAGCATTGCTTTTTGTTCATCTACCATTTCTGCGTGGTTGAACAAAGGCGTCAAAAAATTGATACACGTTCGTTGTCATCATGCAACATCGAGCAGTCCAATTAATTTTGCGAGGCACATAGACATAAGTGATTGTTTGGCCATAGTAACCAAAAATTTTCCACAACCTATCTACCTGTTCAAAAACACATACACGTATGTAACAACTATAAACAAAATCAAACAATGCGCGGATCTCCGTGCGTAACTCAAACTCCGCTATCTCGAAATCTAACTGAAGATGTTTATAACTTCTATTGTTTGTCATCCGGCTCATTATAAATTCACGTTGCGTTGTAATTTTTAGGTTATACTATCGCTGATCAACTTGCCATAAGCACTGTAGTATCTGCCATAAAAAATGTCTGCCGCAACGAGGATTTGTTTAAATCGGAAACCTATTGCCATAAATTGAAATTGAAGTTACGTGTCTTGTCTATACTAATATTATAAAGCTGAAGAGTTTGTTTGTTTAAACGCGGTAATCTCAAGAACTACTGGTCCGAATTAAAAAAAATCTTTCACTGTTGGATAGCCCATTTATCGAGGAAGGCTATAGGCTATATAACATCACGCTACGACTAATAGGAGCGGAGCAGCAATGAGAAATGTTGCAAAAACGGGGAAAATTTACGCAGAGAAAGTTGCGCGGAACAGCTAGTATTAAATAAAAGTCTATGTTCAAGTGACAAGTATTTGATGAGTTCATCGTGTAACACGCATTAGAATGGTGACGTTTTTAAATATATGAAAAAAGTAGTAAACGCGCCAAGACGCACCTCAAGCCCTCTTCGTCTGAACATGGGCCAAGAGATTCAAACTATAGAGTAGTTTGAATCTCTTGGCCCATGTTCACTGTATGGCAATTAAAATTTATAATAAATTAGCCGACGCGAGTAACTTCGTATGCGTCAATTTTTCCCGTTTTGTTCGTAACATTTTTCATTTCTGCTCCGCTTCTATTGGTCGTAGCGTGATGTTTTATAGCCTATAGCCTTCCTCGATAAATGGGCTATCCAACAGTGAAATAATTCAGAGCAGTAGTTCCTGAAATTATCGCGTACAAACTAACAAACTCTTCAGCTTTATAATGTTAGTATAGATAGATTACTATTAGAAATAAGAACAGTACCGACACAAAAATTCAAAAATAATATGTTTTCAAGGCTTTTAGACATGTGTTTTTATTATGTTAATGAATTTTTAAATCATGTATATTGATATTATGAATAAATAATTAGATATAAATTTGTGATGAATTTTAATTTCTCAAAGAATGTTAAAATTAATTTATAATAATTGTAATGTTATGTACCTATTTATGATTTGCATGCATAATTAACCTACTATTTCTACACCAGCAAGAACTCAATGTACCATAAACTAAGAAATAAATGTTTTAACATATCTTACCTTAACGGATGACGTATAATATTTTATGTACCAACAAATAAATCCAGATTGAGGTGGTTTGACAGTTTTTGATTAAAGAGCATATAAATTTTTGCTGAAGAAGCTATAATTTCCTTGCCTCGATTTATGGAAAATTTTGTAACATACTTTGCAACATTGCGGCTGAAAAATCATAGATTTGCAGTTAAATGTAGTGTCTGTGTACTGTAGTTATTAGTTTGATACCTATAATTAAAGAGTGTGTGTACCTATGTAAAACAAATTTGCTGTTTTCATATTTCTATATTGGCACCTGTCCCACCAACGACGATGAGCGAGAAGCGAGTAGCGATTTATCGCTCAAGAAACGTACAGCAGATGTATTTTGTAGATCCCATCCGTGTAAACAAAAGAGATGCAGTATAGAGCGAGTACTCGCCGGCAGTACGAACACTCAGCGATCAACTATTAATATCTGTATCTCTTTTGTTTACACGGGATCTACATAAGTATGTACGTTTCTTGAGCGATAAAACGCTACTCGCTACTCTTTTTCTCGCCGATGGTTAGACAGGTGCCTTTTTACTAATTCTAAACCATGCAACAGATTTTAATGCAGTTTTCCTTATCATTTTCCAAAAGATTTATAACGTACTATCTTTCGCCCAAGGATCCGCCCGCGTAGATGTCGGTTATCGCGAAAAAAACTATCCTATCCTTCCCCATATCCTTCCCCGGGACTCAAACTATCTCCATACCAAATTTTATCTAAATCGGTATAGCTGTTTGAGCGTGAAAGCGTAACAGACAGACAGACAGAGTTACTTCCACATTTATAATATAAGTATGGAATAGTATGGATAATAGGTACCTACTTGCTCATTTAGAAAAAAACTGAGCCGAGCCCGCTAATATCCTATTTAAAAACTAGAACTAGGGCTTGTTACTCATTTCCAGACCAGAAATTACCATAGGCTATGATTATGATAAATGCCTACAATTTGACGAGTGTTATGCTTACATTAGTTTTTTTTATTGTTATTATTATATCAAATAAAATTCACGAGTTATAAGTATTTATGTTGAGGAAAATCAATTCTTAAATTAACCTTTTATGACCTTGAGATCAGGTCAAATCATTTGGCATCTATTTTATTAAAGTTATACCTAATGCGTTTATTTATCACTAGCTGTCCCGCGCGACTTCGTCTGCGTAAATTTTCCCGTTTTTGCAACATTTCTCATTGCTGCTCCGCTCCTATTGGTCGTAGCGTGATGTTATATAACCTATAGCGTTCCTCGATACATGGGCTATCCAACAGTGAAAGAATTTTTCAATTCGGATCAGTAGTTCCTGAGATTACCGCGTTTAAACAAACAAACTCTTCAGCTTTATAATATTAGTATAGATTTGACTGACTGACGGTATACCAACCAATCCGGGTATGGAAATATTTTCCTTATCGGTTACCTGTAGAATACTGCAATTTAGCAACTTGGTGTTGAATGAGAGGTTGCGTTGATGCACAAAATTTATTTTAATACTAATCTTTATATCTCCAAAAACATTGTATAAGGTTGTTCTATACAAATAGGCTCATTATAATTGTAACAATCGTAAAAAAAAACTTGAGAGGTGTCAAGGGACACCCGGATGGAACGAAGTTCCTTTCGATGAATTAGTGAAGGAATTGTATAGTTTTTTATTTTTTTTTTTAAATTTGGCGCCACACCACACTGTTTAATGCGAAATAGAGAGATGAAACGAATATAACTTGCTTGCTTTCTATGAGAGAGAGAGAGACAGATAGAGAAACACGCGCACGCCGCACGGCTTACAACTATAGCAAAAAGTGTCGTTACAACTTTTGGTCTTAATTTTTTCCGTCTAGCCCCCTTTCGCAACGCGCGATAAGGAACTTCGTTCCAAAAACCTCTGAACACTAAACTAGATGAAAACCTATAACTTAGAGGTCTGTGCTCAGTCATTTTGTTTAAAGAATAGCTTAGAAACGCCAATTTTTGCTCTTAGACTGCCTTTGCATATTCTGCCAAAGATCATCAGACCTCGCTGTACTTAAAGGACGTTTAGTCGTCAATTGTGGCGCGGTGGTAGTGTGTTCGACTGCTACGCAAGAGGTCGTGGGTTCGATCCCCACACGGGACACCACTTTGTGTGATTCACAAATTGTTGTTCCGAGTCTGGGTGTACTTTGTATCCGTGACTCTTCTTGAATATTGTATAGATTCCATTATAAAGTGTACTTATATTACTGCTTAGTCCACACATTACAAGTCTTCCTCCAATTTATTTATCCTTAGGTTTATCTTAGTAGTGGATTTGTTTAATTGATCTAATACCCGACTATATTTAATAAGGGGGTGTTACGGGTATTAAAAACATAAGCCTTATGATAAAATATTACTCTCAGGAAATAACTACTTATTTTCTGAAATGATTATAATTAAATATTTTTTATCGAAGTTATCTAATAAATTAGTCTAATCGATACAATTGGATCTTAAAGTCGATAACGATAAAAAATAACATGCAAGGCTTCCGCCATTATAATTTACTTACTAATGTAAATTCCGATAACACACTATAACTAATCAAGAAATATTGTAACATGGTCATTAAAAACAAAACAAAGAGATAAACATTGTTGTGTTAGATTTTAAATTGAATTTTGTTCGCAAATGAGGAAAATGGGAAATAGACACTCGCGTAGAGACAAAAATCTATAAAATTTAGATATTTTAAAATTGATAATTTTAATTAATAACAATAAATTATGGTTCACTCAAATCATTCATCAGTTTTTTGTTCTGTTCGTCTTAATACCAAGATAGTTTTATTGCTCCCAAAGTGACCGGCGAAAAATAAAAAAATAATAATAAAACACTATGGCACTCGGGGACTGCCGCGGTAAAGCTATTGCATAGCATTTTTTATCAACTAAAAAAAAATCATTTTTTTTTTTTAATAAAAAAAAAATATTTAAGTAAAATAATAAAAAAAACTAAAAAGTATCACCGCTGTGCCGATCGGAGTGGGGGGTGTTAGGTTACTTTCGTTACGGAATTTCTGGATTCGGTCTCCACGCTCGAGGCCCGCGATAGAAGCTATGTAATAGCTTAAAAATAATTGGGGATTTTGTATGGGTAACTGTGCAGATTTTGAAGTTGTTTTGTGGTAGCTCAAACTTGGCGATGAAAAGTAGCTTAGTGTCTTATTTTCACAAGGATAAAGATTTCTGACGTTGTACCACTCCAATCTATAATAGTGCTTGCATGGCCTTAGTTGAACTCAGAAACAAAATAACAGGAAGATGTTGATTACCATACTCTTATATGCGACGATTGCTGACTGACACCATAACGTTTGTCGGCTCACTTATCTCGAATTGGAAAATATCCCTCGGGGAGAGACTCACCTAAGTGTACCTACTGATGCGGTCAGACTACTGCCAACAACAACAAGATTTCCAATTTATTTTGACATTTGGACAGTCATGTGACAAAATCATATGGTACAGTAGGATCAACGTAACTAGGCCGGACTGAAGTAGGCGACAAGTGGTTGCGCAGATGCATTTTTTGGAAGTAAATGGTGACAGGAAGCGGGGGGCGGGGGCGGTAACTAAACCAAGAGAATTAGAGATGCGATTACGCATTACATTGTCATAATTAGTATTACTAATTCATGTTTTTTTGTGATTATTTTCGTAAAGAAATTGTTTTTCAAAGTTTCTTTTAGTATTTACTGTAACTGTTCTAAATTTAAACTTTTATGAACTTATTTAAATAGTGTTTTTATATTGTTGAATTAAAATGTTGTTAGTATTTTTAATCGATTAAACATATTTAGTCGTTTTCGTAAGTAATTTCAGGGTCGCATCTCTATGACATGCGCGAAAGTGATAAAAACCTAACTTCAATCCGGTCAAGATACGTTGATCGTACTGTAGTCAAAACCAACGACCATTTGTCACAAGTGTCAAAAAAGAGGAGTTGTAAAAATGGCGGCAAACTGACATGTCGCTATTTTTAGCTCCGCGTTTAAAGTGTAAAACAGTGTAAAATATACTTGAAATACGTGATAACTGGACAAGAACGAGACTTTGTGATGAAAAAAGAAAACTAGAAAGAAATTATACTTGAAACTGGCGTATGCACATAATGTGCGAGCCATAATCTCTACCGATTTATATTAGAGGGAAAAGGAAAAAAAGTGTCAAAAAGTTGAAAGGACGGTAATTCGATTTAGCATTTTATATTGCTGTCATTTTGTACGGGGTAGTTAATCCAGCGTACTAGGTATAGACATTTTTTTTTTGTTTGTTTTAAAAAAGACGACTCCCGCAGTAGGGTACAAGCCCTGTGTTGCGAGGCACTTTACAAACATACAAGTCACGGACACAAAGAACACCCAGACTCCAACAGTTTGTGGATCACACAAAGTGGTGTTCCGTGTCGAAATCGAACCCACGACCTCTTGCGTAGCAGTCGGATACACTCCCACTGCGCCACAGATGTAGTTAATGGTTGATCAAAATGATGATAGTTTGTATCAAGGTAAAACACACATACACAGCAGTGGCGAAGGGACTGTGTTAACTTGTGTCCGTGACTTGTATGTTTGTAAAGTCCCCCGCGACACAGGGCTAGTACCCTATTGCGGGAGTAGTCTTTTAAAAAAAAAAAACAAAATCTTGAGTTCCTAAGCGATGTCTAACTAGGATATAAACGACATGTGCAAATTGCAAATAGGTCAAGGCCAAGCCTACCAGTATTGATAATGTTTCATTTGTAATCAAAATATCGATATGGCAATTTGTTAAAGGCAACATCATATTATTAAAATTAACATAAATATCTATCGCTTTCATCTAATACAAAACACTAATATACAGAAGCAATTTTTATCGCTAAAAGATTATCGTTATCGCTGTTAATAACAAATTGTTATTATCGCCACATTAATGTATAATTAGATAGTATTATTTATAACAGGTAGATTAAGACTAAAGTGTGGTAGAATTTATTACCAAGATTAGCCTTCGCTAGTGACTTTAACCGTATGGTGCCCTATATTCGGCAAAAAACACCAAAATATATCGCGGTTCATGTTGACGAAACAACGCAATTTACTGAATTTAAAAATTACTGTGACGTCATAAGCGGCGGTAGCTTAATGGCTAAGGCATCGGTCTTGCAATCGTGAGGTCGCGGGTTCGAATCCTACCCATTATACTACCGACGTGAACCCACTCCTAACACAAGCCTTTGAGCTTAGCTGGAGGGGTTAACAAGATTGCTAGTAATGTGGGACTCAATCCCACATTGCTAGTTATCTTTAAAAAAAAAAAAAAGTAAGTTCCTATCGTCAAATCATTAGGTACTTTTAGTTTTCGTTTTCATGCTTTTAAATTCAAAAACATGTTAAATTGTAAAAGAACACTTATTCTCAGAGCATTTTAAGATCTACTATTACCTGATTACAGTAAAATAATTTACTTTTATTGTAGTCAACTACCCAATTGTCTAACCCTGACAATACGACCACGACCACTCTGCCAAGAGTGCTTCGACAGCCTCCTTTTATTACTCAAAAAATAAGAGAAACCAACGAGCAAAGTCTTGCATCGGCCATTTCCTAAATTCCAAAATGTCCAGGCCAATAATACTTTAAGAAAAAGGTGTAGAAAGCAGTGGCGAATGCTCCTTAGAATACGATTCCCTATAGTTTCATAAATCCCTGATATTAAAACAATATCATAATATTTAGCTATAAACAAAAAATGTTACGCAATAACAACTCATACCTTACAAAACATTCAAAATTCCCGCGCGAATCACGTAAATACGTAGTGCGCGGTTAGTAACTATATAATTCTATCTTTACAGCAACGGTAACACGTACACGTATATCCCTTTCTTTGTCTTTTCTACTACATGTAATTACGCTGTCTCGTTCACTCATTTCTTTCATGATTTTGATTCACGTGTTTTAGACCATCGCGCATCGATATGCCGATGCAGCTGCAGCAATTTTATACGATTTAGATAAGATATCTTCGTACAACTTCGTGAATATTCGGATAGAGTAGATATAGGGCGATGGCAAGGACATAACGTAGGTTTTTTTTGACACATTAAAGTACCTACTTACTTATTTTTGTATATACCTGTAAAAAGTAATGATATTTGCTTTATTAACAGCCTACACTGTAAACAAGCGTTTTGCTTTATCTGTGCGATTGGTTTTTCGGACATCATATTTGTTTTATCAGCTGATTGAAAGTTGCGCGTATTTGAATGTTTTGCATTCATAAAAAAAGTATTTTTTTGTGAAATAAAGTTATATTTATAGTGCAAGTTAGTATTAGATAGTGCTTTTGTAGTGTTGTGTTGTGTCATGTAATAAATAAATACATACATATTATAGATAAATAACACCCAGACACAGAATAAACCATCGTGCTCATCACACAAAGTTTTACCTATCCTGGGTGGGGATCGAACCCACGACCTCCGGCTTAGCAGTCAGGGTCACTAACCACTAGACCAACAGGCCAGAATCCACTTAGAACGGTACAACTTTACAATTGCAAATGTCCTTGTAAATCATTTGGGTATATTACAGTTTTTCTTTTTATCAACAGCACTTTTATCTTTATTTATTTAGGCTGTGTAATTAATTCACATCCTTTTGCGTGACTGTTGTTCTTCCACATTTTATCTTTGAATGTAGCCTGAGCCTGACTTCCTCTTTGTCACTACTAGATAGTCAGACATACCTACCTGTCTAAGTTCTGACCACGTTCCCACTAAAGTCTGACTAGACGGATATTGTATGACTTTTTAATCAGTTTCGAAACCGAAAGTCTGACTAGACGGATATTGTATGACTTTTTAATCAGTTTCGAAACCGAAAGTCTGACTAGACGGATATTGTATGACTTTTTAATCAGTTTCGAAACCGAAAGTCTGACTAGACGGATATTGTATGAATTTTTAATCAGTTTCGAAACCGAAAGTCTTACTAGACGGATATTGTATGAATGTTTAATCAGTTTCGAAATATACTTTAATTAAATAAAAACAATATGAGATGAGATGTCAATCGTCGTATTACATTTTAGAACTATCTGACATTATTATATAGGTAGCAGGCACGCGCAACTTCGTTTGCGTCATTTTATTTATCTTTTTTTGCAACATTTTTCATTGATGCTCCGCTCTTATTAGTCGTAGCGTGATCATGATAGTGATAACGTGGCCAAAACGCGATTTACTTCACATGGACCTACTTATCTTAACTTATCAATAATTATTGAGCAATTCGCAGATTCTTACAATATCTATAATATATCATGTATTATTATTTTTCTATACTAATATTATAAACAGGAAAGATTTGTATTTTTGTATGTAATGAATAAACTTAAAAACTAATGGACCATTTTTTTAAAAAAATCATCAATCGAAAGCTACAATAACGGAAAGTAACATAGGTTATACTTTATTGTCAAAAAAAATAGAGATCCCTATGAAAATTCCAATAATGTAACTCAAGGTACAAAAAACTACGATATGACATCCGTGCGAAACCGGGGTAGGCAGCTTTAGCTTTTTTTTTTTATTTATTAAAAACTTATTTTGTGCTTTATCCATGTGAATGGTTTTGCGATGAAAATACACCAATTGTGCCGACCCACCCACACTCCTGAAATACATTTTGAGGTGTCTACCAACCCACGCCACAGTCTTTATAATGTCTACATTTGTACAGTTGCTAGCAGCCCACATCAATTCTTTTATGAAAAGAAAGCTATCCGTATAAATATAAATTATTTTTTTCAATTGATTTTTTTTTAAATTTCTACCTTTCTTTCTACCTAGCAACTGAAGACAAACTGCTAAGTTGCACTATAATATAGAAGAGTCAGCAATTTTGGCTCTGGGAGGATGCACTAGGCATCGAGACAGGCAGATAGTTTTGAAGAGCGGTCCGGGTCGGTCGTACTAAATCCTTATACTTAAATTCTAGTTCCATAATTCTATCTCATTTACTATTTCAATATACTTTAACCTTGTGCTCATATTTTTTTTTTTTTTTTTTTTTGTAATACAGTATCTATTACAATACTTTATATAGATTACAATCTAGCCTAAAGACTAATGAGTAATTTAATTATGACCTAAATTGCTATAAGGACTTAAATCTAAGAATGTGTCCAATAACACTTATCTTATTGTCTCTATTACTTATGTGAAGTCACTTTGTTCATGTGTTCTTTTACGTTGCACTTACACTACATTTAATATGTAATTTTTTTTAAAAACCTAATTCCGAAACCCCGTATAACAGTGCGAACGTCAGTGTAAAGAAATCTGCACGCGGGCGTTTGCATCGCCACACCCGCGTCTTTCTCTGCATGTATAGGTAGACGCGTGATTTGCCACACTACGATTGAATGAAGCGGCGGTAGCCTAATGGCTAAGGCATCGGTCATGCAATCGTGAGGTCCCGGGTTCGAATCCTACCTATTATACTACCGACGTGAACCCACTCCTTACACAAGCCTTTGAGCTTAGCTGGAGGGGTTAACAAGATTGCTAGTAATTTGGAATTCAATCCCACATTGCTAGTTATCTTTTTTTATTTTAAAAAAGAAAAAAAGAATGCGTTTTATGTGTTGCACTATACTATACATGATGCATGACTTACAAGCATCGTAAGAGCACGCACTCCCGCATTACAGTGCATGATGCGGGGCAGTGTGCGAACCGCCTTAGGTATAGCTCATCGTGAAAGGTCAACTACATCAAAATCCGTTCAGTGGTTTCAGAGATAATCTATAAAACAAGCAAATCTTTTCTCTTTATATAGTTTTAGAAATATAAGCTACTAGCTTTCGCCCGCGGCTCCGCCCGCGTGGATGTCGGTTATCGCGATAAAAACTATCCTATGTCCTTCCCCCGGGACTCAAACTATCTCCATACCAAATTTCATCTAAATCGTTTTAGCTGTTTGAGCCTGCAAGCGTAACAGACAGACAGACAGAGTTACTTTCACATTTATAATATTAGTATGGATAAACTTTCCAGAAGAAATTGTGTAAATGATTGTGAAAACCACAGAACATTGATGCCTACTACAGGTGTAACCATAACAAAATTGGTTATGCATTTTAGTGGAATTCAGCACATAAGCAGATAGATTTGAAAGCTGACTTTAGGTTGTTCTATGCATATGCAATTAATTAACATGATTGATCAGTGATCTGATCACCTATCTATTTATTTACCTGACCGAAATTGCTTACACCTCACATAACAATCAGCTTACATAGTCGCCACGCCTACGTCACAATCATAAAATACATAGCTACACAAGACCGGCTCACACGACAACAATAAATCCACACACACTTATACACTCACATGCTGACGATCTCATCTTGCGCTGTTTCAGTTGAGAGTCGACTTAGTTCGACCGAGATCTTTGCGAATCCAAGGGGGGGGGGGGGTGCAACAGAGGCAATTGTCCCCCTTCCTCGAAATCCCTCACACATGGCTGGTATTAAGTCAAAATGTAGAAAAAAAATGGTTGTCTGTAAAATCAGTATACGGACGATATTTTTACGTGATAACGTCATTAGAAAACATTGGTGACATTGAATAAACTATTATGCCTGTGACACCCTTTTTTATACATTTCCAATTCTATCGCAAATCACTGCAATCGCCAAAACATTGATGATGTTGTAATAGACAACCGTGCCTGTGACCATTGGACGTATATACCTGGACCGCGCCATCCCTTTCAATTAAAGAGTAGATATTGACTGCAAAGCGTGAAAGAGAGAAAAATCTTGTGCAGCCCTGTCTCTTTGACAGGTATTGTCTACAAAGTAGCGTTGTCTCTTTCTAGAGAGAGGTCAATTTTGGGTGTTTATGGCACCGTCCAGGTCTATACGTCAATGCCTGTGACAGCAGGTTAATCGCCATTCACGTTTCTTAGCAACGAGTACATAACGTGAGCGTGACGTCACACTTTTTCGTGAGTGCAGCCGGTTATCGATTTATAAGACTACTACGCAAGAGGTCGTGGGTTCGATCCCCACCCAGGATAAAACTTTGTGTGATGAGCACGATGGTTTATATGTTCGTAAACTTTTGCGATTTGTTGACATTATAGAATTTTATAAGCTACGGGTCTTAATCGCGTAAATACTTTATTTTAAGGCTAAATACCTAAGAAAATAAACAGGTAGACATAAAGGTATTTAGCCTTAAAATAAAATATTTACGCGAGTAAGACCCGTAGCTTATAAAATTCTATAACACGATGATTTATTCTGTGTCTGGATGTTATTTATCTATAATATGTATGTATTTAGAAATATGTATATAAGTATGTTTATCAGTTGTCTGGTTGCCATAGTACAAGCTCTGCTTAGTTTGGTATCAGATAGCGTTGTGTGAGTTGTCCCAAGATATTATTAAATTATAAGTGCGTGAGGCTGTTTTCCCTCGTTGTAGGAAGCCGGCCATCTGTACTATGTAAATTATGTCACAGTATATTGCTACATGTAAACGTATGTTATATATGACAACCGATCAATATCACTCAATTAATTACATCGAGAAGAGTGCAGGGCGATAGTGACCGCGACCCGCGGCGTCAGCTCACTATACATATGTATATGAGCTGCCTGTCCTCCGAAAAAGAGCAGAGTAACGTAGTGATGCGGAACGGAATTGCGGACTGGGTCTGAAGTGGAGCGGAGTTTATGTGCTTTTTTTTAAGTTACCTAGCAATGTGGGATTTTGGTCCCACCCAGCATCTCCAGCTAAGCTCAATGGCTTGTGTTAGGAGTGGGTTCGCGTCGGTAGTGTAATTCGAACCCGCGACCTCACGATTGCGAGAGCGATGCCTTAGCCATTAGGCTTCCGCCGCTTTTTTACACCTAGCTTTAGCCCGCTGCTTTGCCTGTGTGGCACACTCAGAGCTGGTTTCCTGAAATATTTTGGTATTTCTTGTCCATCACAAAATAAACTTCTGTGCTACTAATTTTTATTCATTGCTCCACTCCTATTGGTCGTAGCGTGATGTTATATAGTAGTATTAATGGGCTATCAAACACTAAAATATTTTTTTAATTGGAACTCAAGTAGTTTCTGAGATTATCGCGTACAACCAAACAAACAAACAAATTCTGCAGCTTTATTAAATTAATTACCTATAGATTATACCTACCTACAATTTTATAGAATAGATGGAGGCTACTTATAACCATTTTTAGGGTTCCGTACCTCAACAGGAAAAAACGGAACCCATAAAGGACCACTCGTGTTTCTGTCTGTCCTTCTTTCACAGCCAATTTGCCCCGTATATACTGCACCGATTAAATTCAAATTTTTATGACCCAAACACGGATGCTTCACCTAAATAAAATATTAATTTATTAAACTAGATTTTTTTTAATACCAACTAACTGTATCGTGTAACATCTCAAATGAAAGCTACTGAGCATAATATTTTGACAAAAAACAAAATTTAGTTTTAAACCTATAGATTGACAGAAAAACAATAAGATGTCTGAATTTTGAAAATGGAAGTCATTTATGTATGTGGAACCAAATAAGAAATTTTTAATGGTTGAGACAGTGCGGTGTGTATAAATAGTTTTCCGAACTCTTTACACACCTACAACTTTGTACGGAACCCTGAATGCGCGAGTCCCACTCGCACTTGGCTGTTTTTTTTTATGTAAATGTGTCACTATATTTCTTTTGTAATTAGTCTGTAATCCATCTATAAAATAAAATAAATATATTAGCACTGCTCCGCTCCTCACCGCTTCGGTGTAAAAGCAGGCTCATACTGACATATCACATTAAAACATTTTTGATGTACTCATATTTGGGAAACATGGCTGACACTTCATTTAATAAATCATTTCGTATACGATTTATTGTTATTTGCTGCACGAATACAACGGACCGTGTACCAATAGGAAATCACGTAAAACTGTTGCTGTTTCTTTTCGAATTACAGCAAAATTGCCTTAAAATTATCTATCTGGTATTAGGGAATTGAACAATTCAGTAAATATTAATAAATAATTCTGACACGATTACAAAGTCATTAGGTAAATAATTATTAGCAGACAAGGGACCACCGCAATCATAAATATTCTCTCAAAATCACTTGCCCCAGAATATTAGAACAATACTTAACTTTGAAATGTTCTTAATATTGTATCTATCGCTACTCAAAGTTTAGTAATAACGATATCGAATATTGGGGAGGATTTAATGACTTAAAGAATTCCAAAGTTAGAAGACTTTTTTTTTCTCAGACGGGATTCAAATCTTCGACGTAGAGATACCTTTGACGTTTACCAAATCCGGCAACGAGACCACGCCTGAAAACGTTCAATTTATCCTTCACTAGCTGTCCCGCGCAACTTCGTATGCGTATTTTCCCCGTTTTTGCCACATTTCTCGTCGCTGCTCCGCTCCTATTAGTCGTAGCGCGGTGTTATATAGCCTATAGCCTTCCTTGATAAATGGGCTATCCAACAAAAAAATATTTTTTCAAATCAGACCAGTAGTTCCTGAGATAGGCGCGTTTAAACAAACAAACAAACTCTTCCGCTTTATT
The DNA here is from genome assembly GCA_945859575.2 of Herminia tarsipennalis. Taxonomy (NCBI): domain Eukaryota; kingdom Metazoa; phylum Arthropoda; class Insecta; order Lepidoptera; family Erebidae; genus Herminia; species Herminia tarsipennalis. The sequence continues at coordinate 6,839,174 of OX243846.2, read as the reverse complement.
ATACTGGGTGGCGCAAAAGTACTGGCACTAAAGAAAATACTTTTTTTTTTTTATATGACATTTTCTGTCATTCTGTTGTTGAAAATTGTGTAGTGAACAAATGTAAAATACACTGAAAATAAACATGGACCGTTTTACTCCCCAAGAACGTGGAATAATTGTGTCAATGTTCTTACGGAATAATTCATCAGTGATAAGAACACAACGTGAATTTCGTCGACGATTTCCCCACCGTCCGGCACCGATTGGTCGCACAATTCGACGCTTTGCCACACGCCTTGAAGCAACTGGCTCAACATTGGATAGACCTAAGTCTGGGAGACCAAGAACAGGCCGTTCAGCTGAAAATATCGATGCTGTGCGCGAAGATGTGGAAGAGTGTCCAGAAACATCAACGAGGCGACGTGCCACGCAATTGGGCATTTCCAGACGGACCCTGCAGCGTATTTTGGTGAAAGACTTAAAGATGTTCCCGTATAAAACTCAAATGACTCATCAGCTGCTGCCTGCTGACCACCGAGCTCGTCTAGATTACTGCCAGCGCGTCATAAACCTCAACCTTGAAGAGGATGATTTTCCTTCAAAATTGGTTATGAGTGACGAAGCGCATTTCCATCTCTCAGGGCATGTCAATAAGCAGAATACTCGGTTCTGGGGCACTGATAATCCGCGCATTATTCAAGAAACACCTCTACACCCACTAAAAGTTACTGTATGGTGTGGCATCTGTGTTGACAGAGTGATCGGACCCTATTTTTTCGAAGACGCTGGAGGCAATGCGATAACTGTCACTGGAGAACGCTACAGAACCATGTTACGTGAGTTTTTGATACCCAGTTTGGACGAATTGGGGCTGGAGCACATCTGGTTTCAACAAGACGGCGCTACGGCACACACAGCGCGCGACACTATGGACTTAGTGAGGGACGCTTTTCCAGGCCGAGTTATCTCTCGTTTTGGCGATTTGCCTTGGCCTGCAAGATCACCCGATCTGACCAGTCCAGACTTCTTTCTTTGGGGTTTTTTGAAATCTCGGGTGTATGTGAACAAGCCACAGACTCTCGCAGCTCTAAAAGAAAACATTCGTCAAGAAATAACGAACATATCGCAGGAAGTGTTACGGCAAGTTATGCAAAATGTCATAAATAGGGCTCAAATGTGTATCAACTCTGGAGGTCACCATTTAAAAGACATCATCTTTAAATCCTAATGGTACGAAATTTAATGGCACAAATATACATTTAAAAAAATCTAAATCTAGTTTTCTAATTTAGAAAAAATGTTATAGCTGAACCAAATAGGGTCTTTACTTTTGCGCCACCCAGTATTAGTATAGATAATTCCGAAAAATGTTGACCTTATTCTGGGAGCACAGCTTTTCCCTTCTATTTTCTTAGGTAATCGTGTGGATTCTGGCTCTGATGCTTCACCAGCTTTATCGACCGTGTTTGGCTACGTACTCATGGGAGGTGGTCAAGACGCAGCGTCGACCAAAGAGGTAGACGCTGCGTCACAGCGTTTGAGCTAGATGAAGTTAGAGAAACAGCCGCTCAAACGTCACTTGAGGCCAGATGACACGTCAAAATTTATTTACGTCATCTGTCACGCGAGACAGGGCTGCTTGCCACGCGTCCTTATTACACCATCATATTATGGTGCATTCAAACGCATGGCCAGCAGCCCGACACGATCCGGCGCGTCACGGTACCAAAAAACTTGTTCACAAAAGGCCAAGCAGCACATTCACGCCTATTCACACGCTCGCTCTCGTGTATCTTCTTTTTTAAGCTATTGCATAGCTTCTATCGCGGGCCTTGAGCGCGGGGACCGAATCCAGAAATTCCGTAACAAAGAAACCTCACGCTCCCCACTCCGACGGGCACAGCGGTGATACTTTTTAGTTTTGCCATCTATCGATGAATAGCAGAACTTTTAATGACTTTTTTTTAAATTAAAATAAAAAAAAAATTTTAAAGGAAAAAAAAAATTAAAAACATTGTTTTGTTATAATTAAAATTTTTTTTTTTTTTTTAAATTCCTTTTTTTGTAATCTATACCAATATTATAAAGCGGAAGAGTTTGTTTGTTTGTGTGTTTGTTTGTTTAAACGCGCTAATCTCAGGAACTACTGGTCCGATTTAAAAAAATCTTTTTTTGTTGGATTCATTTATCGAGGAAGGCTATAGGCTATATAACATCGCTACGATTAATAGGAGCGGAGCAGCGACGAGAAATTTTGCAAAAACGGGGAAAATTTACGCATACGAAGTTGCGCGGGACAGCTAGTTTAAAAATAAAATTAAAGAAAAAAATTAAAAACATTGTTTTTTATAACGATTTTTTTTTTTTTTTTTTTATTGCTTAATTTGATAAAAATGCTATGCAATAGCTTTACCGCGGCAGTCCCCGAGTGCCACACATTTTTTTTTTGGTCCCACATTACCTACTAGCAATCCTGTTAACCCCTCCAGCTAAGCTCAATGACTTGTGTTAGGAGTGGGTTCACGTCGGTAGTATAATGGGTAGGATTCGAACCCGCGATCTCACGATTGCGAGACCGATGCCTTAGCTTAGGCTACCGCCGCTTGTTGAATATCACTTTGATCGTGAGCGTGTAAGCCCACCATTACGATTTGACGGCAATCGTCTTCTTTTATTTGTTTTGCATTTATGTATTCGGCCGAAAGATTTAAAGCTACCTACTCGATATTATTTTTTTCTTTTTCGTTCCAAGACGGTAAGAGCATGAAGGCATCCTTAACAATTAACTGGGTATCGATATTCGGCAGTTCATTGAACGATGGACCATTTTTTGTGACAAACTGGTATTCTGAGAGTTCGTCGTTCGTGTACGGTTTCCATAAACGGGAAAGTAACTGTGTCTGTCTCATTAGGTAAAGTACCACACCGCTTTGATGAATTTTGGTCTGAAGGTGCTGGGGACGGACGGGGTGCGTATAATTACCACAACGAACCAATTATATCAACGATACTGTATGATATGGTCACAAAACCGAGGGTAAGCTTCATCGTACAAGGCATAGATAGACATCTATAGAATCTCGGAACATATTCGGTACATGGTGGTCCGAGAATCCGTGTCGGTAAACCAATACATAGACATCGTTCATGAATATAGAATCTCGGAACATATTCGGTACATGGTGGTCCGAGAATCCGTGTCGGTAAACCAATACTTAGACATTGTTCATGAATATAGAATCTCGGAACATATTCGGTACATGGTGGTCCGAGAATCCGTGTCGGTAAACCAATACTTAGACATTGTTCATGAATATAGAATCTCGGAACACATTCGGTACATGGTGGTCCGAGAATCCGTGTCCGTTGTTCATGGTGTGCATGGCTCAAGCACGTTAATTGAACGTGTTCTCTGTACTCTTGGTATAACATAGTGCTATTGTTTATAGGGTCGTATCGTTGACTGAAAGATAGTATCGAAGTGATGTCCTCTGATGAAGAAGAAGTATTTCTGTTGTTAAACTTTCGCGATTTGTACACATTATGAAAATATATATATTACGGGTCTTAATCGCGTCACGGATAGACTCTACGCGTGACCACGGCCGTTGCAATACGGTCGAAACGTCGGGCAGTAAACAAGATATTTTACCTTAAATTATTCACGCGATTTAGACCCGTAATATATATTTTTTCATAAGAAGTACTTCGTCAAGTTTTCTGCATAAGTCTGTAGCTTCGTAACTCCCAAACAGATAAATAGCTATGAACCAGTTCATCTCATTCCGATTATTCATGTTTCTTGTCAAAAAAGCGCGTTAAAGTATGATTGATAATATAATACTATACTAGTACCATAAGGAAATTTAAGTATAATTCTTGCCAAACCAGTTGCACAACAAATTGCAAGACCAATTTGAAGTCATCAATCGCAGCTGCGATTGAAGTGTTCTCAAACAGACCCGAGAATCAGTGGTTTTTGCGTTTTACAGTCTTTAATGAACTACATTTTTATTGCGATTAATGACCTATTTATCAGTCGTAACGATCAGAAACACTAATTACAAGTGGCATGCGAGTTTCTCACTATGCGTCTTCATAACTATCATGACTTGGATAAATGGTTTTCAATGAATTTAATCTATACTAATGTTATAAAGGTGAAGAGTTTGTTTGTTTTAACGTAATAATTTTAGAAACTACCGGTCCGAATTGAAAAAAATTTTTACAGTTGGATAGCCCATTTATCGAGGAAGGCTATAGGCTATATAACATCACGCTACGACCAATAAGAGCGGAGCAGCAATGAAATATGTTGTAAAAACGGGGAAATTTTATGCAGACGAAGTATTTAATAAAGTACGCCGGAAACCAGAATCGGAAGAATTTCAGTAAGATTGAGACATTTTTTAACCTCAGCCATACTTATAGATTAGATACTTATTGTCTTTTCCTTTCTTATCACATCAAAAGTAAGATATTAACTAGGTATGAGATATGTCTGCTGTGACTGCAGATGTCTATGAATGTTTTTTTGGAATTTGTACTAATATTATAAAGCTGCAGAGATTGTTTGTTTGAACGCGGTAATCTCAGGAACTACTTATCCGAATTGAAAAAATATTTCACTGTTGGATAGCCCATTTATCGAGGAAGGCTATAGGCTATAAAACATCACGCGACGACCAATAGAAGCGGAGCAGCAATGAGAAATGTTGTAAAAACGGGGATAATTTACGCAGACGAAGTTGCGCGGGACAGCTAGTTCTAAATATGTACCTAGTTGGTATCAGCATAAATATGAAAGTTTATGAAGGTTAGGTTACTTTATATGAAAGTTTGTGAGGTAGGTACTGATTTAAGAAAAACATATTGAATAAATTGCATAAAACCAAACGGGAAATAAATAATTATAATAAAAAATCTTTATTCACTTAGAAAGCAAAATACTACATTTGTGAAAAGTTGATTCTACATTTACATGTAATGCCTGTTCGCAAACAATAGGTAAAGCCCGAGAAAAGAACAGGCAATAAAAACTCGTGGCCACTCTTTTCAAATTGCCAATGTTTACAATGTTTCTTTGTTTATAAACTGTTTATATGCAAGTAAGGTGCTGCCACCATTATATTATACACCATGTTAGAGGACTGATGCAAAAACAAAAATATATCATAATTTAGAACGATACATAGACTTACAATCTATGCTAATATTATTTAGTACCTACTAATTTATATTTTTGTATGTAACGATAAACTTAAAAACTACTGAACCGATTTTAAAAATTCTTTAACCATTAGGAAGCTAATTTATCGGGGAGTAACATAGGTTATATTTTATTGTGAAAAAAAATAGAGATTCTTACAAAATGACAATAATTTAACTCAAGGTATAAAAAACTACGATATGACACCCACAAACGTAAAGATTTTGTAACCCCGCTATTCATACAATATTCTAAATTATTAGAACGCATTTATTCCTCTCACTAACTAGGTACATTTGCGGTTCAAGTGGAACTAATTCCCAATTACGGAGAAATGAGCTACCGAGAATTGCGCATCTCTGTCGCTTCAATACCTCTGATTTTGGTAAGCTTCACAGACTACTGTAATTATTGCTTATTGGGGAAATACCTTCACCTTACTGGCGTCAACCACATACATAGATTCAAAGATATTTCAGGTGGTCAACGTATATTAAACTAGTTCTCGCTCGCGGCTCCTTACGTTCATAAAAAATACTCCACGTTCGTCCCCAGAATGTCACGCCCAGAATATCCTTGCCAAATTTTCAATTTTTTATGTAAGTAATTATGAAAAGCGTAATATAGGTACACTCGACCCCGACCTAGTAGACATAGTTTATCGCGATAATAAGTACCTATCTTATTTCAATATCTAACAATCACCTTGCGAAATTTCATTCGTTTTAGTCGTGAAAACACGTAGACAGACTGACATACAGACACATTTCCGCACTTTTTAGGGTTCCGTAGCTAAAATGGCAAAAAACCTTTATAGTTGCACCATGTCGCATTTCGCCATCCGTCCGCAACTTAGCTCAGAGACTATTAGTGCTAAGAGTAGAAGGCTGTAATTTTGCATGAATACACATATTATTTACGCTGACAAAGTGAAAGAATAAAATAAAAAAAAACATTTTTTTTGAGGGTACGTCCCCTATATATATCGTGTATCATTAGATAGGTCTTTTGATGGGTATGTGAGAAAAATCACGGTATTAGTAATTATAGTGAAATTAAAAGGAAAACTGTCACAGCTAAGTAGGCTTTACAAGTTTACGAATAACAGCTGATCAAATGAGAAGTAACAAAATTTTCGTACAAATTCTATTGAAAATTATTATTAAGTCGGTATAACGCGTTGTAAATATGCGACAAAAACAACAGAAAACCTACTTCTTAAGCCGCATTATTCGGATGGAAAGCTATGGAACCCTACATTGTGAGTGGCCCGACATGCACTTGCCCGGTTTTAAGGATGAAATGTTGTTGGCATCAGTGGCGGAGGTTCCTTAGAAGACCATTCTTTACGGTTTCTCTTTGAATAAAAGAAAAGAATAGTATTGAGTTACCTCACGAAAGTTTTACTCTTCGCCTCTTATTGGCATACTTATTTGCGAACCCATTCGAGCATCTTCCTGCATTTGTTTATGAATGTCAGTGTTGCTTACGATTTTGTGAACAATGACCAGTGTTGAAGATAATGAGTGAACATGTGACAACGAAAATAAAAACAACAACACCTTTGTTTTGTAGTAAAATAAATGTCATCATTGAATTGTAAATAATTAATTAGAAAATTACAAACACGGCGCTTTTGAAACCAAAACATACCACATAAGAGTTAAATAATATTTAAAATTGACATATTGATTGTGTTTGAAGTGAAAACTTCTTTAGAGGCGTTGTGCACTAGTTAGGATGGGTAAAAAATGTTAACCTCGCGTCAGGACATTTTTTTTTTTAGGATTTTAAGATTTATCTTTATCTAATGTTACTAATATATAATTAACAAACTCGCACTCTAAAAGTCTACTTACTTTAGCAAGAGATTTAGAGCTATTCGTACAAAAGAGAGGATAACTGCTACATAAAAAAATCTAACTTACTATTGTGTAACACCGGCTCCACACATTGGCCTCAACATCGGTCTCAACGAATATAACATGTTTAAGAAATAAAAAATCAAAAAATCACTTGTAGATCTAGAATACGCTCGTCCCATCGTTGGTGCCGATGCTATTTTCTAGATCCACGCGTTGGACGAGTGGCGTTGAGAACGATGTTGGAGCCAACCTATGGAGCCGGTGTTACGGTTCATGGTAAATACTCTTATATAAACACTTTTTTTAAACTATTGTGATTTTTTTTAATAAATTTTTCGTTTATTCATACTTAGGTATGTTTATTATTTACGCTACGATAATTTAATAATCCTGGAATCCCAGGGTGAGTCAAGGTTAACATAGCATTTGAGGTCATTGATCCCAAATGGCACTAGCTACGCCGACATACGCCGATCACTGATAATGCAGTCAATCTGTAAATGTACATAACTGCATGGAAAAATCGGTAAATTATTTCGTTGATTTCGGTTTCGGAATCTAGCTATAACTTTAGTTTTACATGGCTGCTTCAAAAAAAGCGAGGATTGTTTTCAGGGCTCATGTTACGTCTGTGAGTTTCTGTAACTTCTAACACAGGTAAGGCTAATGGTATAATAAAAAAACGGATTGCACTACGGGAGTGCCGGCAGAAGTGAAAACTTAAAAAAATATTTTTGTTTTAAAATAAAAAAAGAAGTCGTCTTTTTTTAAGAAATCGATCTTTAAAGTCCACTGAAGTCACTCACTTTTAAATAAACACGACACGCTGCTATTTCTCATTTCACCGGGTGGTGGGATGAGAAATAGCAGCGGTTTTTTTTAATTTTTTGGTACACATGAAAGATTAAAGTTCTAATAAGATTTTTCTAGAAATATTGCAAGTTTTGTTCCAGTGTTTTTACTTGAAGTGTGTTTATAATATCAAGTCGTATACAAAGTAGCTGCTAGAAAAGTATATGTTAAGAACTATATAGTTTTAATCGTTTCACAAAATATATTATGTAAGTAAAAAACTTTAAATTTAAATAGCTAGTACGAGTATAGCTATTACATTTTTTTTTAGACTTAACTACGAATTCTAATGAAAATTAATAGATTATGAACAGATCCAAACCAACCACTGAAATAAAGCAATTTGTTTATAATTTAGATTTTTTGATTTTAATACCCCTCCTGTCGCGTGAGGTCTAAAAATACAGGATGATGATTATATTTGAAAAAAATACCACCTGCCACCTAATTTTGTCAGATAACTATTTACCACATATCTGAGAGACCCCGGAGTAAAATCGATGTTTCTTTGTCAGGTTTCGATTTTACTCCAGTAAAACAAGTGGTAGGTGATTAATAGTTAATATATTAATTATTGTAAATAAAAGGATATATTAATTATTTTCCAAAACTGATATTACAAAGTTATTTAGTGTTATGTAAAGAAGCCACGAGCGGGAGGTTAATAGTATATTAAAAATCACTCTATAAATAATTACAAATCTCGTATAAATAATTTCATCTACTAATCTATACTAATACTAGCTGACCCGCGCAACTTCGTCTGCGTAAATTTTCCCCATTGTTGCAAGATTTTTACTTGCTGGTCCGCTCCCATTAGTTGTAGCGCGATGTTTTATAGCCTATAGCATTCCTCGATAAATGGGCTATCTAAAAGTAAAATTTTTTTTTAATTTGGACCCGGAGTTTCTGAGATTATCGCGTTCAAACAAACAAACAAACTCTTCTCTCTCTTCTAATATTATAGTATAGTTATAAATGTTAGGGGTGGACAACCCTTATCACTTAGGGGCATGAATAATAGATAGTCATTTTCCCTTTTTTTCATTGCTGCTCCGCTCCTATTAGTCGTAGCGTGATGTTATAACCTATAGCCTTCCTCGATAAATGGGCTATCCAACAATAAAATATTTTTTTCAGTGCAGCCCAGTAGTTCCTGAGATTATCGCATTCAAACAAACAAACAAACTCTTAGGGGTATGAAAAATAGATGTGGGCCGATTCTCATAGATACCGGATAAGCACAAAAAATTTCATCAAAATCGGTCAAGCCGTTTCGGAGGAGTATGGCAACGAAAACTGTGACACGAGAATTTTATATATTAGATTATAAAGCTGAAGAATTTGTTTGTTTGTTTGAACGTAGCAATCTCAGGAACTACTATTTCGTATTGAAAAAATCTTTTTGTGTTGGGTAGCCCATTTATCGAGGAAGGCTATAGGCTATATAACATCACGCTACGGCTAATAGGAGCGGAGCAGTAATAAAAAATGTTGCAAAAACAGGGCAAAAGTACGCATACGAAGTTGTGCGGGACTGCTAGTTATATATATTTAACATAGGTTCGTCAAAATTCGACCTCTAGCCAAATCCATCGATAGATATATTATTAAAAACGCCCGATAAAGACCATCTTGATTTCCCTTTGTTGTGCTTTACGTCAAACAAATATGAAACGTGAAGTTAACAAACTGTGAACATATTACTTCCACGCCAATAATAAATTTTCCGGCCAAATGTTTCACATACAGATATCAATTAGTAGCCAACGATTTTATTATTCCTGCAACATGATACAGAGGGCTGTTGCGTATGACGTAGGTATTGATTTTTCATATAAAACAGACTATTCTAGGAATCACAATGATGCAACGGATTGATGCAATCAATTTGATAGTGTACGTATGTTGCATTAAGTTGGTACGTCTATGTTGATGACTTGTGCAAGGTGCATAGGTCATGGCCGCTAGTTGAAGACCTCTGCAAGATACGGCTTTCGAAATTGTGGATAATGTAGGTACTTATAGTTATAACTATGTAGCTTATATAAGCGATTTAAATCAATGGAGGAAAAATTCGCGACCTTAGGGGTACCGCCCCAATGTGTGGATCACACAAAGTGGTGTCCCGTGTGGGAATCGGACCCCTTGATACACTCCCACCGCGTCACAGAGGCAGTGAAATTAATCATGTGGAGTCAAAATTCGACTCAGATGGACATGTCTCGAACTACAAACAGAGCGAATTTCGAATTCAAAAACCTTTAATTAGTTGATCTACGTTTTTTTTTAAATATCTTCAATGCACAGACACACAGCTACTTTACAACTTTATAATAGAGAAAAGAATACGCACATACATAAACATACATTACTTAGGTATTATTTATATCGTAAACACAACAGTCATTACTATAGCTTACCTACTGACACTAAAATCATAAGGCTTATTACCGTTCTAAGAACTCATTTTTACGAAAACGAATTCAATTCATCAACAAAAACAACGTTGATCCGTTTAAAACTGCTAAATCGAATTTTAAAAGGGCCGAACATTTAACAGACGATAAAACTATACTTTTTACGTCTAGCTTAAAATATGTTGTAACTAGTTTAAACTTTTTCCATAGAGTTAGGGATATTTTAAATGTAATAGGTATTTCCATTCCGAAAAACTCATCAGAATGCATGAAGCTTCAACTCTTTGCTCAATTTGCGATGAAACATTCGAAAATGTATGTATGTCCATGTCCATGTACAAAAGTTTTGAACCAGGTCTGATCTATGGAATATTTTTTACAAGTTCTGCGAAATACCAAATCTGAATGTAGTATGAAATGTAGGTCAGTTTTTGTGTATGGAACAAAAATATAACTGCATCAAAAGCTGTAGACGAGAGATAGGGATATTATCACCTCTATTTTTCTGTTTGTAGTTTTTTTTTTCGTTATTAAAAATCGTGATAAATTTTTAAATGCTTAGTCTATTTTCGATTCTTGTGACCTAATTGATCTCACAGTTTTGGTCAATTTTATAAGTTTTGTATGCAGGCGCGCATTATTTATATAGGGATACCTACCGAGTGATAGGTATCACTCAGTATCATCCGTTTACACCTATTTATACTCATAGGAAATAATGGAAAAGAGAATTGTAGCCATTACCACAGGAGAAAATAGCTATCTCTTGCCCTTACAAGAGAAGATATAGCTTTGAAACGTAGCGAAGTAGGCGTACTTCGTGACGTTTCAAAGGCCAATTACACTTACTTTTGAGATAGTAGTTATGGGTTTGTAAAAACGCAATAGGTATCACTTTAATTCCTCGCTGAGGCAACTCAATATGCGTAAAGAAAACCTTTATCAAAACAGTGACAAGCAGCACTCACTTGTATATTTTTCACCGGTTTTAAAAAAGGTAGTAGATAGGTACTCTGTTTGACCTGTATGTCTCGAAATCTAGTAAACTGATTAGGATGAGGTTTTCACTATTCGACTGCTCATTTTTCTGGGAAGGTTTTAGTGTATAAAACGTTGTCGTAGGTTATAAGACACCTAAGTTCAATCAATCAGTCTGTATCGGTCCACTGCTGGACATAGGCCTGTCCTAATACAACATCCGGTCCTCCACCTTCCAGCATCCAATTAATTCCAGCGACCTTCTTTAGGTCTTTGGTTCATCTGGCTGGGTGTCGTTCTTTCTTACGTTTATCAAGTCACAGTCTCCACTCTAGGACTCGTTTGCTCCATCAGCCATAGGTCCTTCGGAATATGTGGCCTGCCATTGCCATTTCAGCGTGCTTAACCTGTGTACTATGTCGGTAACTTTAGTTTTTTATCGGATGACCTCGTTGCGAATTTTATCCTTCAAATAGACTTCATGCCCAGCTGCGCAACTTTGAATTTGTCTGGGACTAGCCCAACGTAAATGTGAACGTCTAACCACCATAGGTCATAACAGGCAGGACGCACTGGTCTTCAGGCATTGCGATAGAAGCGAAGAGAAGACTCAACGAAGTTTGCTAACTAAAAATTAAAAAGTGTCAGTTGAAATTTGCATTCGATGATGTGTTTGAAACATAGTCGGCCTCCTCCAAAGATTGCCATCGCTCCCTATCTTGAGCTAGCTTTATCCAGGAACAGCCAGCCGTCTTAACAATGAAATTCTTGCCATTTCGTAAGTGGTCTTCCTCTGAAGCGTTTACCTAATGGGCCCGTTCATGACGTCAGCCTTTTGGGCCACCTATCGTCCTGGAGTCGAGCTACATTCAGGCTACCCGAAGATACATATCCTTTTTGAAGTCGATTAAAAATTATTTGATTGTTTTGCCATGACTTGTTTATATGTATTCTGTTAGGAGGTCGTTGATTCTATTCCCAACCGTGATAAATGTTTGTGTGATGAGCATGTCTCCAATACCTAACAAGCACGATTGTTTATTCTGTGTCTGAGTGTTTTTTATTGTATTGTATGCAAGTAGGTATGTATTTAGAAATATATAAGTGGTCCTAAGATGTTTGTTTACTTACTAACTGTGCCCGCGACTTCGTCCGCGTGAAGTCACAGTCCTCACTCTCTATACACGTTAGCGTAGGTAATAAAAAAGCCTAAGTTACTTCTTACAACATCAGCTGTCTGATAACCAAAGTCCTGTCTAAATCCGTCCAGTCGTTTCGGAGATTAGCCGGAAAAACAGTCAGAAGGACGCACACAACAAAATTAAAAGCTGTTTTTGTTTTAAGTAACATATATACTTTTTTATGCATTTAGTAAAATGCTGTTATTTCGACATTACAAACAGACACATCATTTTTTTAAATTTTTTTTATATTTTATTTATATTTTCTTTCCATGGCGTATTCCCTATGCATCGTGAGCAAGTTTTATTACGAACGCGACAGACGACACCAACCGACAATGTGCACGTCACTCAGTTATAATATGCTATGACATACGACGGAAAACACATACAGTATCGTTAGCTAATAATGATCTTATATTTAGATTTAGCTATTCTATAAGACATAGGTATGGTTTCTTGGAATTATGTCGTTAGATAGCTATAGTATGATTGCATCTGCATCTAAATATATTTATTACTAGCTGACCCGCGCAACTTCGCCCGCGTAAATTTTCCCCGTTTTTGCAACATTTTTCATTGCTGTTCCGCTCCTATTGGTAGCGGCGTGATGGTATATAGCCTTCCTCGATAAATAGGCTATCCAACAGTAAATATTTTTTCAATTCGAACCAGTAGTTCCTGAGATTATCGCGTTCAAACAAACAAACTCTTCAGCTTTATAATATTAGTACATATAGGTTTAGATATTATGTAAGCCATAGGGTTTCGTGGAATTATATCGTAAAATAGCTATACTATGATTGCATCTGCATCTAAATAAATTTATTATGAACCACACCAGTTGGGTTTCACCTTCAGTTGGGAACCACACCAGTCCCTACTGAGAATGATCACCGTAACCAACTTCGGTTAGAAGTTTCTTTTTAAAGACAACTCCCGAAGTAAGGTACCTACCTACAAGCCCTGTGTCGCTGAGGATATATAAACAAAAAGTACAGCCAGACTCAAAACATTTGTGGATCTCATGTAGGAAACCAACAACCTCTTGCGCAGGAGTCGTAGACACTCCCATCCCGCCATCGGTTTACAAATTAGTACTTAAATACTTATGCCCAATAGATAAGGTTTTTTGCTAGCAGACCCATAAGAACCCCAAACGAACTTAAGAAAGGGTATTAGAAGATCAATGACCTCTGATCATGGAACTCTGGGTTATTTTGAATTTCGTCTTTTTGTCAACTGTCAATTGTTGACAAAAAGACGCAACAAAAAATAACCCAGAGTTTAAACGTTATTCGATACTTTTGATGTCATGTTTATCAATTTTATAGCGATCAATTCTCATTCGCTTCGATTTGGCAAGCTGTAGATGCCCACAAAACTAAAAGCTAACGAGAACTATCTCTTCTGGCGGAGCCAGGAGGGAGGTGCTAAGGGTGAACCCCTTAAATCCTCTCAAAAATGTCTGAGCACATAGGAGCCAAGCGCCCTCAAATCATAACCATGGGCTACTTAGCGAGGTCATAAGAATTGCATATTTCCAGGTGCTAATTCAATGATAATTATCACCTAAGCATATCTTTTAATTAGTAAATAAACGAGAGAATAATATTATCATACTAGTTTAGGGTAGGTAAGAACATCAATTGAACAAGCAGGCGACATTTTGTAGTAAATTTTTTTAAAGTTCTTTCCATCAATTTTCAGAGAATATTCCTAGCAACGGTGCTAGCTGCAGCGGCACTCACATCGGGCAGCTTTGTCAAACCTTCAGACGGGAGCTTCGAACTGCTCATTCTCCACAACAATGACATGCACGCGAGGTTTGAGCAGACATCACAACGCAGCGGCGCTTGCACCACGGATGATAGGGACGCTGGGAAATGTTACGGAGGCTTCCCGAGAGTGGCATATGTGTAAGTTACCTTTGTCCATTTCTTTTATTAAGAAAAGTTAGCATGATTTATCAGAATGGCGAACAAATGTGCTATAACTCCACGTTTAACGTGTAAAAATGAATGAAATGCGGACAAAATCCGTAAGACCCTGTCCTGACCCTGTAAAGTTCACCAGTGTTATGCTAAAAATACTGGTGACATTGGCTTTCATTGGTAAATCGACCTCCATTTATACGAACTTGATCATCTATGCCGCCATTTGCGGCTGTCATTATTGTCATTTTATTGTCCAACGACCATAAATTTCAGCGCCACGTAATTTTTTTGTAATTACAGTATTTTAAAACCGAATCTTTTGCGGTAAAAATGTACAATAAATAGATAGGTACTTTGCAGAATCAAAAAAAAATTAAAACATTGCAATGAAACTCAAAATAAGAAAAAGGATGTGTACCTAATAAAGGCTACTTATTACAGATGCTATGAGAACAGATATTTACAAACATCTGTTTCATTAAGTTCCATAAATAAATGAAAGCATTGATCGAAGGGCTAAACCATTTGGCCAATTTCATCGACCAAATTACACTTACCAAGATATCATGTTTCATCTTTAACATAGGTTCTTGACTCTGCTTTTTCTGTGAGTGCAAAAAAAAACACTGTTCGATCCAATACATCTGTCATAGTAAATGATGTAGGTAAATACTACTTATCATCCATCAGCTTAGGTAAAAACTAGGCCTAACTATACAAAAAATATTTGTAAACATTTGAACTTGAACCAGAGAATAAGTAATAAGTAGTACTACGTTACTTTGAACTCTTAAAAAACGTTCGTCTTTCTTTGCATCGCATTGAACATTTACAAACCAGTAGGATGCCTTCCGGGCAAGTCTGTATATTCGGGCGATTTGTTCATTGAAATTACGCAGTGGGTTTTGGTACGGTTTTCCTTATTATTAGGATTTCTTCCGAAGACCTAATACATGCATGGCTCAGTCTACCAAAGTTTCATCACAATCTGATTAATGGTTTCGGAACGCAGACAAAACAAATATTCGAACTTTGATTTTTATTCATATAAATAGATAGATAAGCAGAGAATAACCGTGTAAAACGGGGGAGGGTCGTTAACATTGAGACATACTAATATATAACTAATAATAATATACTAATATTATGAAACTGAAAAGTTTGTTTGTTAGTTTGAACGCGATAATCTCAGGAACTACTGGGTGGAATTGAAAAAATATTTTATTCTTGGATAGCTCATTTATCGAGGAAGACTATATAATTTCACGCTATGACCAAGAGGAGTTGAGCAACAATGAAAAATGTTGCAAAAACGGGGCTAAAAAAGATAGTAATATTATAAAAGTGAAAGTTTATATGAATGAATGGATGCGTGGATGTTTTATAATCAATCACGCCACAACAAGTTATCGAAATTCGATGAAATTTGGCACTTTCTTATTTCTTTTTTTTTTACGCGAATGAGTACCTACTGAATATATTGAGGGGGCCCTTAATATACTCAGTAGGGACAGTTTCAATAATTTATCCATTGATGGATTTGGCTTCTCGAGATAGAGTTTTGACATATTTTGTATGGAATTTATGTCAAATATATATATATATATATATATATATATCCCCATCCCTCTCTCTCTAGTAGCCAAATTTATCGTTACATATTGAAAACAGCCGTATATGCGAAAGTAACTCTGTCTGTCTGTTACGCTTTCAGGCTTAAATGTCAAGATCGATTTAAAAATATATAGGTTTGGTGACATGTGGAGGTGAGACAGGTACAGAAGCTACTAGAGAGGCAAACGTATACTAGGATCCACCGTATACATACATTCAAGAGGAAAAAAAAGTATACAAAGATCCATCGGTGCATCCAAGAGTAAACAAAAGTATCCAAGGATCCACCGGTGGGTTCAAGAGGAAAAAGGTATACAAGAACCCACCGGTGGATCCAAGAGGAAACAAAAGTATCCAATGATCCACCGCTGGATCTAAGAGTAAAAAAGGTATCCTCACGTGTAGATAGATTTGAGCTGCTGCAATCCCAATGTCCAAACGGGCGGACGGGACAAACAAAATCTTCTTTAATAATAACCGCTATTTTTCAACGGTTTCAGAGTTAAGGAAGCGAGAAGAGCGGCACAAACCGGCGAAGGTCCACCAGTCTTATACCTCAACGCCGGAGACACATACACGGGAACAGCCTGGTTCACAATCTACAAATGGAAGATAGCCGCTGAATTCCTCAACGCGCTCAAACCTGACGCAGTTGTGAGTTCACAAAAACATTTTTGTTCAACATTTTTTGTTACATCAAGCGTTTTTTTGTCCGTCTATCGTGTTGTGTTGTATTCATCAGCAAGATTCGATGCTCATTTACATGGTTATAAATTTAAAAAACGATTCACGAAGGTCAATGCCGTGTAATTAGGTATATCAAGCGTAAAGCTATTTGACCAAAGATACGTTACGTTGGGAAGATAGGAATGAGAGTAAAAACCACCAATACAACCACAACCTAAAGAGTGAGGAAAAAGAAATGACCTACTATACTGGCTATACGGGTTGGTATAAGGTTTAATTTCGAGTTTTCCTTCTCTAGGTATTATTTGTATCTGCTTGAATTTTATTCCCTTCGTCGCCTCTTATGACATCCGCCGGTATAGAAGGGGTGGTGAACTGGTGACTGCTGTATTCTTATATGTATGGACGTTATCCATTACCAAACGGACAACTCTTACCGCCGGGAATATAATAGGACATCGGGTAACCGCTGCTTGCCTAAATGAACGGGTTAACATTGCTAAAAGCAAGAGGGTATTGGTTGATTTTTGATTAACTAAACACATCTTTGGCGAAGCGATAGTCTAAAAGACTATTTCTTGATCAGATAAACATTTTGTCTTAAGTAAGGTAAATAAGACCGTTATCTTAATTATTGTATATACAATTTTAGCTTTACAAAAAACACTAGCTACTATCTATCTTAGCAGTAGATTTCGAACGAAACGTACCTACCTGAAAAAGTGGGAACTGTGCACATGTGAATGTATAAACATTACACAAAATAAGAAAGATTAAATTCTGGTCTACTCGAGGCAAAATGTAAAATATCTATTCTTAAAATATCTTCTGATGTGCAACCACCCTAAGATTTGAAAAAAAACGTGATATCGTAAAATTATAAATAACTTCGACAAGAAATACTTACAGATAACTCTTGAAATATAAAACGAGTTGCTAAAACCTCGAATACTGCTAACTGAAGATTTAATTGCTCACCTCGGTATCGAAACTGAGCAAATGAAGGCCAATTACCGTAAGGAAAACACAATCATCAGTACTATTACCAATTATTATGATCTCCTGTCTGATGCCTTCTCCTCCTATTATAATTATGTAGGTACCTACCTAAGTATCAATGTTTCATGATGTAATGTGTTTTGCCAAATCCCAAATCTCTAAAGTCAACAAAATTTGTTATCTACTGAACACATTCAAATTAACAAACTTATTTTTTTATCCAGAATTTTTCAGTATAATTAGAAAATAATTCATTATAATTTAAATGTATTGAAAATTCATTAAATTGTTTAGTGACCTGCTGGCGGTACTGACGACTAACAAGATCAAGTTAAATGAGTCTCTTTGTGCGAAACATCAAAACTATGTAGGTACATATCAAAGATAATAGATGTATGTTCTGAGGTACCTACAGTCGGCCAAGACATTGGTCTACCAGTTTTGACAAAGTTTCCTGGGTAACCAAAATAGTTAGGTTTAGCATTAAGATTCAACTAAGTATTGCAAAAAAAAATGCCGCCCGATTGTAGGTACCTCAGAACACACATCTACTACCAAAGATAATAGATGTGTGTTCTGAGGTACCTACAGTCGGCCAAGAAATTGGTCTACCAGTTTTGACAAAGTTTCCTGGGTAACCAAAATAGTTAGATATAGCGTTAAGATTCATCTATTGCAAGAAAAAATCATCCTTCTTGTTTATGACGTGCAAATAAAATTCAACCATACAGGGTGGTAAACCACATTTTTGGTCTATTGTACACACTCTGTAGGAATTTGTATAGGAATACAGTCACTTTGTTTCGATGATTATAAAGTCTAAATCATTTAAAATCTTGAACGGCGGGACCTGCTATTACTTGATCAAATCGACAAGTGTTCACATAAATTTCATATCAAGTTCGCAATGCAACATGATACAGTAAGATAACTAACATAAAAAAAAATGTGTGGCACTCGCTGACTGCCGCGGTAAACCTATTGCATAGCATTTTTTATCAATATATGCAACTATGTTTTTTTTTTCCATTACATTTCGGAGCAGCTCGTCTCGATCCGCGCGAGCTTCGTACAGTCGTACCATATAGCGAACGCTCGGCCGAGCTACATGGTAGGCGGAGTAGGGGTTGTTAGGTTTTATTTTTGTTACGGAATTTCTTGATTCGGTCGCCGCGCTCAAAGCCCGCGATAAAAGCTGTGCAATAGCTTAAAACCGATCGCTAGTGTTAGCGTGAAAACTTTCGTATTTATAATATTATTAGGATTGAGATCCACTCTATTCCACTCTGCTGGTGATTTTTTTCCAAAAAAACTTTTAAATATTATTACTATCAATAAAATAAATAAATCAAAAGACCAACCAACAAAGTTCTTTTTTAATGACATTAGTGGTAAAATATACACATACAATTTGATAAACCACAAATGTGTAATAGGCCATAATCAATATTAATTTACCTAAATCGCATTTTTTTCTCATTAATTTCACTCTTTGTTTTACCGAACACTGTCAATGATATCCCACGGTATATTTTAAAGATGACTACTTTTTGTTGTTGACATGATAAAATGTAGAGTAGGTACCTATTATGATTTTTTAAATAAAAAGGTGTTATGGAAAATAAATTTATAATAGATAATTTTAGTCTAAATAAGACCTAATTGTCCTGTATGTGTCCTCTTCCTTAGTTCGAACTAACAAAACAACCGGTTGCACTCCGGGAGTGCCGGCAGAAATGAAAACTTGAATGAAAAAAGTGAATATTACATACTGATGAAATTTGAATAATATTTTTCGATCTTACTGACATAATAATAAAACAATATGAAATAATAAACCACAAATCATAAAACCAAAATTAGAAAATAAAATAAAAAGGGAAAAAAATAATCGTTATTCGGACTCGCATCTTCTGGTTACTGGACCGCCCGATTTCCCACCTGAGCTATAATAATATTGTAGATGGTGGCGAAATTTACCTTCGTATTCTAATGATATTGTAGCAGTTTTTCATTGCTCTCCCTCCGTCTTACGAATTTTCGATTAGGTCACGCGTCCTGATGCGAGTTTAACATGTTTTCCCCATCCCAAAAAGTGCACAGCATTGTACACTTTTTGGCTAAAGAAATTTTCACTTCATAAACAGTCTATGCATAACACTTAAGTAAGTACGATAACACATTTAATGAGCGAGCATCTATTAAACTTAATTTCCATTCAATGATTGGTCTATTACAAAATATCAGCTGTTTGACTTCAAAACGACTTTTTTCTCTTGCAAAGCACGTTGCATCAGCAAAAACACTGTTTTTTTTTCATAAACGTCTGCAAAATTTCAAAGTGTAATTAACGATTTATAAACGCAGAACAGTAATTATATTTAAAATATCACCTTGAAACGATTCTTATAAAAATACATAGCATTATCTCCTTATGAATAATTAAATGTTTTTGTTTACGTAGTAGATAAACATAATTATGTATATATTTATCTAGATAATATATATTATTTGCACGAGATATCATACATCCTGTAAAGATACACAATGTTTTACATAACTTCACAACACAGGAACAAATACGCAATTTTTTGTTATGTATTTTTATTTTAACAAACATATTTTTGCTTATAGAGTAAAAAGAGTCAAGCACATTTTATTAAGTTGAATAATAATAATAAGCTTTATTTCACTTTTTACGTACTGCAGTACATGTTAGGTAAATAAATAATGAGATACTTACTTGAAGCATTGACTTGAAGCACAAGCAATGTTAACTAATCTATCAACGATTTACAATTGAGTAGTTGACTACAATAAAAGTAAATTATTTCATTTATTTAGGTAATAGTAGATCTTAAAATGCTCTAAAAATAACTGTTCTTTTACATTTTAACATGTTTTTAAATTTAAAAACATGAAAACAAATACTAAAAGTAATGATTTGACGATAGGAACTTATGACGTCATAGGTTCGTATTATATACACATTTCTATACAACTTGTCGTTTTGACGTTTCATAAAAAGAGACTGATTTGACTTAACAGTCAACATCCCTATGGCTGTGAAAATTCGCTTGCGATAAAGTTGATACATAAAGACATAATCGTAAAATAATCTTTTTTTTTTATAAAAGACAACTCCCGCAGTAGGTTTCAAGCCCTGTGTTCGTGGTGTCCTCTTGAGTAGCAGTGGGACACACTCCCACAGCGCCACAGAGGCAGTCATATCATCTCTATTGAAGAATAAAATAATAAAGTACCTAATTGTTACAAAAATTGCGTCGAGACCTAAAAAAGATCGAAATACCTGATTCTCCCTAATAAAAACTGTAGGTATCTATTGTTTAAATATCTCGAGTACATACCTATAGCTTACTAAATATGTCGTCAACAAACAAGCGAATATTTCAAAAGGTAGCAACCTATCTGAAAATTGATCGAGCCAGCCCAAAGTTACGGGAAAAGCCTAAGCCTAAGAGTTAATCGTGGCCTTTTGTTTGCCTGACGTTGTGAGCAAATTGCAACAGTCGTGGTCACTGATGTACCTCCCTGATGTAATATTTAGGAAAATATTACATACTCGACAGACACTTCATCATATTCAAGTTGATATTGCAGGGCCAGTTCTAAAAATTACAAATATTACGACTCCTAAAATAATTTCGCATAAATAAACCTGTCTTATGCGTTATCACTAATTTTTGTCATGGCTTTGTTCTCATTAAGTTTGATTTAAAATGAAATTCGAAATCTCGTTTAACCAGTTAGGGTTTGAATTTCCAAAAAATCCGATCTTAGCCTGCGTCGTAATAAATTTGAACACAACCAATTCGGTGATTTGATCAGGTCGCGATGATAATGGCTTGTTTGTGGAGACTATGCGACGATAGTAGACTAGACGACGAGAGTGGAATCGCCGCAATTCTTTCTCAATTCTCTCGTCGCCCGTGGAGACGGTCCCTAGGCAGTCATCCACTTCGTAAGAATAGGATTTAACGATGACAAATGCGCGGGAGGAAATCGAAAACAATGTTAAAATCTCTACGCAATTAAGAGTCTACAAATCGTTTATAAAAACAAAAAAAAATCGTGTACCTAAATATAAATAAGGCTCCTAAAAAGTGGAAAAAACCCATACCTAGTCTGGTATGGGTAGAACAGGTCGATATTATTATCTTCAAACGTATTGTATTCGTGACTGCAAATCACGATTTTGCTACAAAAAAAAATATAAAAACAAGAAAAATTTATTAAAACCTCATAAAACTAGACTGCTATTAATATACCTACATTAAATACACATTCTGCCAAGTAAAGTTATGTCACATTAGTCCCACAATTAAGGCGAAACTGATTACACTTCTTAATTATAATAAAATTAGAATGATGTCCATAGGATATACTATCCTAAGCGTATGCTTATGTCGTTCCCACTGTTGGGATACAGACCTCTTTTCTGTGCTGGCCGTCATCTGCCACATGATCTTTCTGCCGATTGGTAGATGTCATATTTTCAATTTTTGATTCTTTATTAATTTAAGGGTTCTCTTTGAAAAGTTCTATGCCGGTTTCCTTACGAGATTTTCCTTAAAGTAGAATGTTCGAAACCTCGTCCTTCGGCATTTGAAAAACAAGTTTAAGATGATACAGAAACTAAAATGAATTACTACTTCTTTTTAAGAAGAACAATCTGTCAACGATGTAAGTATTTAATATATTAATTCAGGTATAACTAACAATACTAAAACTAGAGTAGAATAATAGAACCAACTAACATCACTCACCATTGTTTTGTCTGTCTTGTGCAAGGGTTCTTTGTCTTTTGTGTATAACGGTGCTGGTAACAATAATCCTTTAGATAATAATATTATTACGGAGCATAAGCAAAACAGAGACTGTCCTTGTTGACGTCATTACTGTTATAATGCTATTGGCGCCAATGTTGGCTCAGTACGATTGAATTCCATAAAGTAGTAGAACCAAAATACGCCATTAGTAGAGTTGTTTGACTGTCAGTACCTACGTCAAAATTCAATTTACTCCTCTTCTCTGTTTATGCTCTTTATTCTACTCTAAAGTATCAACCTCTTGAAAAAGGTCATATTTAGACTGACTTTATTCGTTCAAGGAAGCAGACATGGTAGATCCATGTCTGCTTCCTCCACTACTAATAAACTAACCTTTTCCTGAGATAATAATTTTTCTTTCTTTAACCTTAACTTTGAAAATAATAAAACTATCTAAGTTTTTATTTCAGCTATTTAACTTTTTATTTCATTTTTCTTTTCAGTCTCTTGGTAACAACGAAGTAAGTGCAGACAGCAAGATTTCACCATTGCTAGAGAATATCGACACCGTGATCCTAGCAACCAACGTAAATATAAAATCTGCTGAGAAAACGACAAATATACATAAATCTGTTATATTCAACAAAAAAGATGTCAAAGTTGGTATCGTAGGCTACTTAACGCCGGAAAGTGGGATGCTAGACAGCTTTGGCAATGTTGAATATATTGATGAAGTCTTAGCTCTGACAGAAGAAGTGGAAAAACTCAGAGAGCTACACGTCAACATTATAATTGCCTTAGGTCACTCAAACCTTGACAAAGATCAAGAAATAGCCAGAGAGGTTACTGGTCTAGATATGATTATAGCTGGTAATAAAAACCAATTCTATTGGAACGGTACCACCGTTACAGATGCTCAAGAAGCTACAGTGGTGACACAAAAATCTGGTAGAAAGGTGCCAATCGTATATTCAACCGCTTACAATAAGTACCTTGGAAGTGTAAAAATTACGTTTGACACAAACGGAGAAATTGTTAAGTATAATGATAATGCAATTCTTCTAGATTCATCTGTGCTCCAAGATACAGAGTCTCTAAATATCATAAAAAAGTATGAGACAGAAGTTGCTTCAAGATCCGAAGAAGTACTTGGTAATACGGCAGTTGTACTTGATGCTGAATCATGCTCCCTAGAAGAATGTAATTTCGGTAATTTCGTTGCTGACGCTATGATGTATTACTATGCTACAAGATATGAAGGCTCGACTTGGACGGACGCCCCAATCGCTATGATTCATAGTGGGGCTATCGGACGCTCAATTGCACCAGCCAATCGACCTGCTGCCGTTACTAGAGCTGACGTACTGGCTGCTCTACCTAGAGGAAGCAACTTAGTTGCTGTCATTATTGATGGCAGACAACTCATGCAGGTTTTAGAGCATTCCGTCGCTAATTATAAAACAAATACGCCGACTGATCGGTTTCTACAGTTTTCTGGTATCCGAGTTGAATATGATATGCGCCAAGCACCTGGTTCTAGGGTGGTGAATGCAGTAGTCCGTTGTTGGAATTGCTTCGTACCAGAGTTTGAGTTCATCGATAATATAAGAAATTACAAAATTCTCATGCCTGCTGCATTGGCTGACGGAGAGTTCGGATACAGCATGCTTGTGGGAGCTCCAAGGACGAATCTTGCATACGATGAGGTCACCTGTACATCTGAATATATCTCGTTAAGGAGTCCTGTATACCCAGAAGTAGCTAGTCGGGTAATAGTTAGAAGTTCGGCGACAGCTATTGCCTCTTCCTTCCTTATTATTAATTTATTAGCCTCTTTTGTCTACATGCTTAACTAATGTATTGGCGAAAGACCGACACTTGTAAAAAATCGTTGTGCCGTGTGATAGCAACGATTTTGTGTCTCGGTCCTTAATAAGGACCAAATTGTATTTTATATAAAAGTGACTATTTATTTTATTTTGTTGTTTAATTTATAAAACTGTATTTGGCGGTTCTCCGCAGTTTTATTTACCTAACTAACTTTTGATATGATATTTTTATTATGATTTGTCTCGTTAAAAAGTTGTTTTATCAAACATACCTTAGGGTCTGGCTACACGCAGCGACTTGAATGCGCAAACAGTTTCTAGAAAAATTGGCGAAAAAAACTGCATGGTGTCTACACGATAACGACTAGCATGCGCAAACGATTTGTGCAAAAATTGGCACAAACTGTTTGCGCATGCAAGTCGCTCCGTGTAGCCCCTACACGCTCCACGCACAATCTTACTAGCACAAACTGGTTAGTGCAAATGTTTACGTACCGTCTTCACATACATATGCTTGTGCAAATCAATTTTGTACAAACTAGAATTTTGTACTAGCCATTTGTGCGGTATACCGCTTTGCCGTCTTAACGCACATTGTTTATTTGCACAAACAAGCTTTTTTGCAAATAAGATTGAGCGTTTAGCCGATCCCTAAGCTTAGATTTGCAGTAGGTAATCTCTTCTCATGCTCATCTCTGCAGACAACTTATGCAGGTTTTAGAACATTCCGTCGCTAATTAAAACACAAATATGCCGACTGATCGGTTTCTACAGTTTTCTGGTATCCGAGTTGAATATATGCGCCAAGCACCTAGTTCTAGGCTGGTGAATACAGTAGCCCGCTGTTGGAATTGCTACGTACCAGAGTTTGAGTTCATCGATAATATTATTATCGAGTTTCTATTTTCATGCTAATGCATGATCTTAAGCATATTACAACCTATACTGCGATTGCCTTGTTTTTAAAAGTAAAAAACCAAACTACTCTTGAACATAAACCTATTTCTTGATTTAGGCCTTAACGTTGCGATATTCTGTAAAATGGATCTATATAATTTTACATCCCTTAAAATAGCAAATATAATGTTGTCTTGTTTTATTTGGTAGAGAAAACCACCCAATTATTGGCACTTTAAGGTCCTTTTTACACATTCCGTTTTCAATTCGGGTGCCGTGTAGCCGGCGACCTGTACCCGGCGCGAAGTGTATGGCGATCTACGATAGCTTCCACACGTTCCGGCGTCCGTCCGTTCCGGTCGCTATACATTCACCGCTTATATAATATTGCTTGACGGCGGCGCGGCCATGCGGCCGTCTAGCATATTGGTATTCTAAGTATATAAATAAACTTTATAACACATTTGCTCGTAAAGGTTCTCTTATTTCACCAATTTCAATATCGTAATGTATCTCATTACGTACTTGTGCGTTATTGTAATGTAAAACGCACGGTTTATCAAAGTGCTCCGTCTCCGTCGAACGGTACTTTTTAAATCTTAGCAAAGAGTTTTTATGTCCGAAAAGTGGTCAACATTTTATGAATAAAATTAACTTTAGGATATAAATTATATTAATTAAACATTCAATTCTTTAATTTAATAAATTTTGACCATAATTACAACCATTTATCTGTAACAAAACACAAAAATATTAATTTACTTTATTAGTAATACTGGCTGTTTTTGTGCCTTTGCATTTTAAAAAAGCGCTGATGCGCGCGCATCGCTAATTTGTGAACAAGTAAAAATTATTCCGCGCGCTTTTTCTTTTGACTGTATTGTTTTTTTTATTTATTTCCTGGCAAATATCTTATAAAACGTCGTATGACATACGTGCGCTTTGATAATTACAGCCTCTGCTTTCTTGTAGCCCTCGCCTAATTTTCAACTTACCGCACTATCATAATGTACTAATAAAATTCTTTGACACTAAATATGCTCGCCGCGCCGCTGTCATTTCGATATGAATAGGGCCTACCAAAGGCACATTATTTAAATACGTTTAAATAACTATTTACTTAAATAAAATAATTCTGTTATAACCTATAAACTTTATAATAGTTTAATAAATAAGAGATTAATGAACGCAAAAGATTCATTATTTGCTTAAATATTACAGTATTTTCCCTTATCGACATAAACAACCTTACCCTACACTACATTACCCAAAGAGTAAACTAATACTACGGACATTACCTACGACCACAAAGTGTCAGCTGTTGTCTCTGGTATACCCAGTGTTGCTAATTTTGAACAGAAAAAGAATAGGTACTATTTTACTTTTTAATTCATACCAAACGCAAAAAAACAGTAGTCTCCTTGTTTTTTTTAACTATAATCTAAAGTGCCAATAATTGGACGATGGCCAACGATTAGGTGGTTTAAACTAAATATAAATTATATCATGAAATTTTCTGTATCTAAAGATAAGACACTGTTACAAAACAGTGCGCAATTAAATACATCTTATCTTACCCGATTATGATACAATCCGGTTCTATTATGTTCGTATGACGCCGAAATAAGAAACTCTTTTTTTTTTCAACTGACTTGATTACCTATCCGAATTTTACTCGATATTAATGTAAAGCAAAAACATTAATGTATTTGAATGTAAGTATAATAAAAACAACCTTAGTAGCATTGCTTTTGAATGAGAAATTGCATATGACTGTACTATAGTTATTTTTAATAAAATATTCGCTACATTTCCTTTTTCAATTTGATAATATCGATAGTAATCTTAGAAATAATAATAGCATGTTGCGCATTAGATCCAATAAGGTACGAGTACATACTGAAGTTGAAGATCGTTATTTAAACAAATACGCTTAAAATGGCATGAAATCATTCTGCTCTTACTAACCTGCATTTGTTTATTGTATACGCTGTTCCTACTAATAACTAGTTTATATGTTACTTGTTTTTAATTATTTCGCTCTGAATATTACTTTTACTTTTCTGCATTTTGCAATATTTGCATGATAGCATGACCTTTTATATGGAACTTTTTTAAATGTAATAACAATTTTGTTTATTGTTTCAGTCTCTCGGCAACCACGAATTTGATAACGGTGTATCTGGATTGACACCATTTATCGAAAACCTTAATTGTCCTGTTTTAGCTGCCAACCTAAACCTCACAAGAGTACCGGAGTTGTTAAGTGAACATAACCTGATGGACTCAGTAATATTTGACATTATAGGAACCCGCATTGGTGTCATCGGGTACCTCACCCCTGACACTCAGTTCTTGGCGATCAAAAATGATGTTAAATATTTTGAAGAAGTGGCGGCAATTAAAAAAGAAGCCGCTAAACTTAAAGAGCAAAACGTCACAATACTTATAGCACTCGGTCATTCAGGATTTACCAAAGATTTAGAAATAGCTAAAGAGGTGGAAGATATAGATTTAGTTATAGGTGGACATACTAATACATTTTTGTGGAACGGCACCAGTCCTGACGTTGAGGAACCAGAAGGTCCGTACCCAACTTTAGTCAAACAAAAGTCTGGTAGATTAGTTCCCGCGGTACAAGCTTACGCATACACAAAATATCTTGGAAAATTACATCTTACCTTTAATTCAAATGGTGAAATGATCAGTTATAATGGAAATCCTATTCTTTTAGACAATTCTGTTCCCCAAGATCCTGAACTATTAGCAATTGTGAATCGTTATCGTGTAGATATGGTAAAAATAACTGGTGTCGTTGTTGGAGTGACACGTGTGACATTAGATGGTTCGTCGTGTCGTTTGCAGGAATGTAACATGGGAAACTTGATAACAGATGCTATGATAGATAAGTATGCCACAGAATATAAAGGTAAAGGTTGGACTGATGCTCCTATTGCTGTCATTCAAGGTGGGGGCATACGATCTTCAATAGACCACATGGTATTACCAGCAAATATAACAAAGGGAGATCTATTGCGCGTAATGCCATTTGATAGAAAACTTGCGAAATTAAGTATTAATGGCAGCAATGTTTGGAAAATGTTAGAACATTCAGTAGCGAATTACAATCCGAAGCGTGCTCCAGGACCGTTTTTGCAAATGTCGGGTATGAAAGTAGAATATGACTTCCAAAGACCTCCTGGTCATAGAGTTGTAAAGGTTTACATGAGATGTGGTGAATGCCTAAACCCTCAATATTCTGTTCTAAACAAGACAGAAGTGTATAATATTTTAATGCCTGCTTTTTTGTCGTTGGGAGGTGACGATTATGAATTTGATGGTTTGCATTTAACTGCTTTAACTTACGATGAACTACAATCCACTCTAGAATATATAGGAAACCGCAGTTTTGTGTACCCAGCTGTAGAAGGACGAATCATTATCAATCATATTGAAAAGTTGAAAGTTAATTCGGCATCATATTTGAAATTATCACTTACAGTAGGCATAGTGTTTGTATGCTCAATGCTACTATCATTAGCATAAAATTGTTTTTATCAAGTTGGACAAAACAGATGTATCTAGGCAGTAAATGTAAAATATAGGATATATCTACCTGTAAAAGTACAGGACTAGATAATTATTACTAATATTAATTAATGCAATGCAAACTGAAATTTCATCAGGCCATCATTATCAGGTAATATAATTTAACTTATAGGAGCTATTTTTAAAGTACCTATTTGCCTCTTTGATTCAAAATTTGAAATTTGTATACCTACGTAGTCCGCGACAGGTTGACAAGGTGATCGAGAAATTGAAGTTGGATGGGGAAGGCCGCAAATAATACATTCACACGCTTCCTTTCAAAGCAACATTCAATGGGCAAGAACACGAGTACGAGCGTATTACGCGTCCAATACCAGCGCAGCGCTGTGCCTTGTCAGTCTGTCCTGTCGCGGAATACAGGCCTGACCTGACCTACCTACTTGTAGGCAGGTCAGGATTTTCTAAATTACCGAGTCTGGAACTGTGCTCGGTATCTAAAAATACAGGATGATTGTTAATGTAGTAATAACCTCCCGCTCGTGGCTTCTTTAAATTAGACCAATGTTATTTGGTCGTACGTAATAAAATTTTTGAAAAAAAAAATTACAAATTTACCTTTCACTACCTACTACCTACTTTTGTCACACAACCATCTACCTAACATTTGTGATACCTCGGAGTAAAATTGATGTTTTTTTGACAGGTTAAACCTAAACCTCACAATAAACAATGATTTTACTCCAGTAAAATAGTCTGTAGGCGATTAAGGTCATAACTCCAAAAACAAATGGTAGATGATTAGGGGTTAATTATTTAAATATTTTCTAAAACTGATATTACAAAGTTATATAGTGTTATGTAAAGAAGCCACGAGGTTATTAGCATTTTAAAAATCACCCTGTATAGATTATGACACCTATATATTATGATGTATCTACATAAGATGATATGATGATATCATCATCTAAATACTACTTAGCTGAAACGATATTTTCCATTTAATTTTAAATAATCAAGTACATTGATTTGCAACTTACCAGGGCGCCGGCAGCAGTGCGCACTTACAACTCTCTATCAGAATATTAATCCAGATAGGTATTCTTTTCGTTTTTTGAAAAAATATTATTTTGATCAAAAGTGTCACAATGTCCCACGATTACGGTGGTTTAAAGAGAATTACTTACCGTGTCTTAAGGTTCATTTCCGTGCATCGCGGCCGATCGCGCGCGGCTTACGACAAGCGACTGACGCGCGCGGCCGATGCGACAATACTCAGAGTATGAGAATGTATGGCGCCGTTTCCGAGGTCTGCGACAGACGCGCGCGGCCGACGACTGTCGTAACCTGCGCGCGCACTGTGAATATTGTCGCATCGGCCGCGCGCGACAGACGCTTGTCGTAAGCCGCTCGCGGCTCGCGATCGGCCGCGATGCACGGAAATGAACCTTTACCGTAGATAGTGTAGATACTCATTGTTGCAGTCCCCCCTGAAAGAAATCTTGGCGGCGCCTATGCAACTCACAATCAATTTAATTTAATAAATGCTCAATGTTTGACCTATTCTGTGGTACCTACCTAAATAAATAACCTATACAGGGTGATATTTAATATACTAATAACCGATCGTGGCTTCTTTACATTATACCAAATAACTATGGAATATCAGTTTTGAAAAATATAACCATAAATTTACCCACCAACTTCTTTTGTCACACCATCACCACACGTCTGTGAGACCCCGGAGTAAAATTGTTGTTTTTTGTCAGGTTTAAGGCTTAAACTTTACAATAAATGACGTAGGTGGTTAAGAGTTAAAATATTTTTCAAAACTTATGTTATGAAGTTATTTGGTGTAATGTAAAGAAGCCACGAGGGGGATGTTATTGGGATATTAAAAATCATCCTGTATATGAATTATCACATAATAATGTCATAGGGTGTCCACACCCTGTATTGTTTTAGATACGGGATATCGGGAATGATTTCCATGTTAATGATATATGCATTGAATATTTTGTTTTATCAAGCAATAGTATAGTAATACTTAAAAACTAACTTACCTTACCTAACTTACCTACCAATTCAGTATTTTATTAAATAAGGCAATATTTTAATCTAATTGTAACTAGATAGTAGAAAAATGCAATACGTATTAGTTTTTTAATCTCGATTTTTGTTTCTGTTGTTATATAATAAGTAATGTTGATTAAATTATAAAAAAATATATTGTGTTTTTTTACCTTAAATGTTATTATAGGTATAGGCTTAGGTACTTATTTATAGATTTACTAAAACATTAGGTATATGTATGTATTTATATTAGGCATATTGCCTCTGTGGCGCGGTGGGAGTGTGTCCCACTGCTACGCAAGAGGTCGTGGGTTCGATTCCCACCCAGGATAAAACTTTGTGTGATGAGCAAGATGGTTTATTCTGTCTGGGTGTCATTTTTCTATTACCTATATGTATGTATTTAGAAATTTAAAAGTATATTTATCAATTGTCTGGTTACCATATTACAAGCTCTGCTTAGTTTGGAATCAGATGACGTGTAAGTTGTCCCATGATACTATTATTATTATTATTTAGTACGTCATTTCTTATCTAACCACAATACCTACTGATTTTAATAACTGAATTTAAAAGTTTAAAAAATACCTATTCAGTTGCAACAAATTACTTACCTACAACTAACGATGGGTGTAGGCACTAGGAGAACTAGTTAAGTACCTCTACGTTCCAGAAAACCGTTCGGTAAAACTTCTTTGTGCTAGTACATAAGTACCTATAAAGAAAATGGTCTCCAGCTACAGGCATGTTCTTTCAGAGGCACTAAGAGCTAGAACTGATTATGATTATATACCCACGTTCCCATGAACCTTGCAATATAATGTTTTTTGATTAATTAGCCTTCTAGTTTAACAAGTCCAAAAGCGAAATAAACTACCCATTAACAAAGTAAATGGTAAATAGGTCTTTTGAAATGCTCACCAAAATAAAGTTACACAAATGAACATTGCAAAATGAAAATGCTGCGAACCCGCCCGCCAGTCATCGGCGGCCAAACAAAAATCGTTAACAGACATCACATAAGCCCTCTGCCTACGCACACATAGCTACGACATTAATGCACGCGCCAATCAATAAAACTGCAATTGAGCGCCACACAAAATATGTCCGTACAGAATCATCACGATGACTGAATATCGTTCTACCCACGTAGGTATTTTGTAACAAGCTCGTGTTTCAAACTTCAATGCATTCATGTTTTTAATTCTTATTATTTTTGTTCTCTACTCATATTCTGTTTTTACACTCGAATTTCAACTATTCTGCTAATACAGTTGTATTTAATACTGTATTTAATACCAACATACCTATTTGAACAAAGAATGACACGAAAAATCAAGCTAAATAAATACCACCAAGAGGTGACCTAAAAATTGAACCTCAAATCGAATACTTCGAATAAACCCAGCTACTCTCCTTTTTTTTCCTTTTTGATAGTATTTAATCTACACTTTAACTTTATTCTGCACGAACATTCCTTCTTACCTGTAAATTTAACCATAATATGTCACATAATAATACAAGCCTTCTTTACGATAAACGCAGAGTTTTGGCAATGGCGACTGCTTCGTTTGTCGCCATTTTCATAACTCACGTGTAAAATTACTGCCATTAAAACACAAAAAAAAAACAAATGATTTAATAGAACACTTACTACATTACGTCCTTTGTTACAGTCTCTGGGTAATCACGAGTTCGACAATGGAGTCAGCGGACTTACCCCCTTCATAGAAAACCTCACATGTCCAGTTTTAACCGCCAACCTTGTGCTGACCAAAGTACCAGAACTTGCTGAAGAGACCAATCTCATGAAATCCGTTATACTTGATGTTGCTGGACATCAAATTGGTATCGTGGGATACTTGACGCCAGACACTAAACATCTAGCAGTCCCAAATGATGTCGAATACACTGATGAAATAGAAGCAATCAAAAAAGAAGTAACTAAATTACAAAATAAAGGCATAGATATTATCATTGCCTTAGGGCACTCCGGTTACATCAAGGATTTAGAAATAGCAAAAGAAGTGGATGGCATCGATTTAGTTATTGGTGGACATACCAATACTTTCCTGTGGAATGGAACCAGTCCAGATTCAGAAGAGTCTCAGGGACCGTACCCTACATACGTGAAGCAAGCCTCCGGTAGAAGTGTTCCTGTTGTTCAAGCATACGCTTACACCAAATACTTAGGAAAGCTTAACATAGTGTTCGATTCCAAAGGTGAAATCATCCAGATTGACGGTGCACCCATTCTGCTAGATAATACAATTCCTCAAGACCCAGATGTAGTTCAAATCGTCAATAAATATCGAAATAGTGTATTTAATATTACAGAAAAAGTTCTTGGTTATACCTCAGTTATTCTGGATGGTTCAAGTTGTTTACTCAACGAATGCAATCTAGGTAATTTGATCACTGATGCTATGGTATTCCGATATGCTGTAGACTACACTGGCGAACATTGGACAGACGTACCTATTTCTATCATTCAAGGTGGTGGTATAAGAGCATCTCTGGCTCACACGAAAATGCCTGCAAATATAACAAAGGGTGAATTACTTACAGTAATGCCATTTGATGGGCCATTAGTAACGGTAACTATGAATGGCAGTGTCCTTCTAGAAATGATTGAACATTCTGTATCAAATTTTAATATTTTAGAAGCACCAGGCCAATTTTTACAGTTTTCTGGTATTAAAGTTGTATACGATCTTAGTAAACCTGTAGGGTCTAGAGTAGTAGAAGCCAAAGCAAGATGTTGGGCTTGTGATATACCTAATTACACGAAAATTGTTAATAAAGAAATTTATAAAGTCATAATGCCCAGTTTTGTAGCAGTGGGCGGCGATGGATACTGGATGCTTAAAGGTTTACCTAAGAAAACTTTAGATTACAATGAACTTGTAAGTACTGAGTATTACATTGAACAACATAGTCCAATTTATCCTCAAGTTGAGGGAAGAATTACGTTATTAAGTGAAAATGATATTAAAACTAGTGATAACGAGAACAGTTCCTCATCTACCATAAACTTGTCATTACCAATGTTAATAGCGTCGTTTAATTTATTTATTATTGTATACAAAACCTTTCATTTAAGTTAATTTTAATAGATAGATAGGCATACGTAAATCACTACCGACTGAATTCTGAGTTAGTGATTTTTAATTTTTTCAAAAGTAGGTATCTACTAAACGACTGATTGATACTTTTCCTACGTATTTTTTAATAAATATTTTGTTCAAAATAGTGTTATTTTATTTTATTTTCCTGTTTTGAGATAAATATCATTATACTATGAAAATAGTCATAAAAACTGTGACTTTTCTACCTAGTTCAATAACAACATAGAATTTGACTTTAATAAGTAAATTATATTTAAAATTCATTATCCTTACCTTCAATCCTTTAATAACTTGGTAGGTAAGTATATAGTATATACCTAGTTCATAAAGGAAATTTAAAAAGCCAGATAGGCTATTAGCCGGCACCTATCTGGCTTTTTACATTTTCTATTTGATATGTAACCAAATTTAAATGTTTAGATATAATAAATTTATAAGTACTAATATTATTTTATACATCTCCTAGAAAGAAAAGTAAAGTTTTCGACTGAAGTAGGCGTGAATAATTTTTGCAAATAAATACCTACCTAAATATGATTTTATATACACATCAATTAAATGTGCATTATTTAGGCACTTCGTAAGTGAACAGCTGATAGAAAGTCAATAAGTATTTGTACCATGAAAGGGTATGCCATAATGACTACTTTATATATCTGTATAATAGCCTATGAAACAATTTTAACATACCAAGCCCTTTCCTTTCAGTGCCTCGGCAACCACGAGTTCGACGAAGCCGTGGATGGAGTAGTACCATTTATCAGAAAGCTAAGTGCTCCAGTATTAGCAGCCAACCTCATCTTAGACCAAGTACCTGAACTACAAAACGAGAAAAACTTATACAAATCTATAATAATAGTTAAAAACAAGGTCAAAATTGGTATTATTGGTTACTTGACCCCAGAAACCAAGTTCATTGCTCCACACACTGATGTGGAATATGAAGATGAACTTCCAGCAATAAGAAGAGAAGTGCAAAAGCTGAAAGAGTATAATGTCAACATATTAATAGCACTTGGACATTCTGGACTAGCGAAAGACTTGATCATTGCTCGAGACGTTGAAGGTCTTGATTTAGTCATTGGCGGGCACTCAAATACTTTCTTATGGAACGGTGACAGCTTCTCAGAGGATCCTGAAAAACCTGAAGGTCCTTACCCTATAGAAGTAACACAAGCAAACGGTAGAACGGTCAGAGTAGTTCAAGCATATGCCTATACTAAGTATATAGGAAAACTGCATTTAATTTTCGATGCCCAAGGAGAAATAATGAAATGCAATGGGAACCCTATATTATTGGACCACAACATACCAAGAGATCCAGAACTTTTGGAAACTATAAATAAGTATAGGAAAGATATTGATCGAATCAATAATGAAGTTGTTGGACAGTCTTTAGTACTGTTGGATGGAATATGTCGATTAAGAGAATGTAATATAGGGAATTTGATTGCTGATGCCATATTAAATTACACTAAAGAAAATCATCGCCAATACCCAGATATAAATATAGCCATGGTACAAGGAGGTCGTATACGTGCCTCAATAGAGCACTCAGGATCACCTTTTCTTTTGACTAGAGGTGACTGGATTAACGTACTGCCTTTTTCTGATACATTAACTGCTGTCACAATGAATGGTACTATATTGAGACGTAGCTTAGAACATTCTGTATCGACGTGGCGAATTCTGGATAGCACGGGACAATTCCAACAATTTTCTGGTATGGAAGTAACCTATGATTTGATAAAACCTGTAGGCTCTAGGGTTGTTAGAGCTAAAGCAGTATGTTCCAATTGCGGAGATTATACCATGCAGAATATAAAAGATAGTTACGAATACAAAGTTTTGATGCCAACTTTCATTAGCGATGGCGGTGATGGTTATGCGATCTTTGAAAAACTTCCAAAAGAAAATCTTCCTTTTAACGATATGGACTGTGTTTTATACTACCTCGGTAAATTTAGTCCCGTAAACCCGCAGCTGGACGGTCGAATTATATTAATAAATGAAGACAAGGTTGATGGAGCAGTAATTACAGCAAAGTCGAGAAGTTTCGACTCATCGAATGGTGCCGTTGTTCAGAATACTGTATACTGGTACTTCGTACTTATACTCGTGGTTTGTTGCAAATACTCATTTTAACCAATTTATCGGTAGATGAAGTGTAGGTGGGCAATCATGCTCCAGTACTTACAGTTTGTTTTGAAAAATAGCAGCACACCAACCAGTGCTACAAATAAAGCAAAATGCCTATAGCGATTTTCTAAGGTAGGTGCAGGGTTTTTTTTTATTGCTTAGAGGTCGTCCATCATTGAAGGGTTCAGGAAAAATCTCGAAAGACCACCAGGGAAGGAGGTTTAGTGAGAAATCACGTGTAGTCCCCCCCTGTTGGAAACGCACACTCGTGTGAAAATTGTTGGGTTCCCACCGTTTTAGTTTAAAAAATAAGGTTACCTGGAAAGATTTCCGGAAGTTTTCAAAATAGGTGAATTTATATATTTTGGCATGCTCTTTCCGAAGCTCTTTACGAATTACAACTTTGCCACCTCAGTTGTAATTCCATCGCCGTGATATGGAAGAGTTTTCTTTCTGTGATGTTTTCAATGGGTACCTATTGATGATAATGGAACTAACTCAACACCTAGTCGATCAAAAAAATCTAAATGAAGGAGAATACAGTTTTTTTTTTAATACAATTTATGCTTAAGATTAGGGTTTAACCATCTTGATATCGTGACAAAAAAAAACGAATACTTATTCTACCATATGATGGCGTAGAAATTTATTTTTGTACAAAAAGTGTAGACTACGCTCTCTCTCTCGCTCGTACGCCAAAGCTATTGAGTACCTATACAAAAAGAAAAGATGTCTTATCATAAATTGTAACTAGTAGATAGTTACATGTTTTTGTCGTAAAATGAGTCGGAAAAGAGATATTCCAAAAATTGTTTTTATGCGTCATTTTAATATGGTGGCGCGAGCGGCAAAGTTAAAATTTGGAAAGAACACGCCAAAATCTATAAAATCACAAATTTTAAAAACTACAAAACTTTCCAGGTAGGTAACCAAATACCAAGGCCGTGTGGTACCGGCTTAAGACTATTCTTAAGCCGGTACCACACGATCCATCTCTTCCCGTGGGTGTCGTCAAAGCCACTAAGGGATGTCACACTGGAAGACGGGCAGCTGCGTCCTCTGCGTACCTACTTATTTTAAAGCCTTACTACAATCGTCAACGCGCTCGCCAAGCGTGGCGATTATGGCAATTACCCCCAGGATCTATCATTAGTAGATGGTATTGGGGAGACCGGTGCTCAGCAGTGGGACATCATATGGGTTGATGTTATAAAACTACCAAATGATTGGACTAGTAGGGCATTACTAATTTAAAGTAAGGCTTTACCTCAGATTGCTACGGCTCTGAAGGTAGGGCATTACTACTTTAAAGTAAGTCATTGCCCTCAATGCCCCTTCCACACTCTTAGCTACGGACCTGATTTCTTAGTAACATGGACTACCGACTTATCGCTTGTTGTTTAAGAAAATGATCATATGGCAGTTTTAATGCCTCATTGTGAAGGAAAGATGTATACCTACTTATATATACAATCTATATCATATATTCTTACTGAGAACGTAGGTAATTAATACCTACCTACTTCTCTACTCTAGCGCAAACCTAATCTAGAATATTTTGTTCTCTAGTATGTACCTTGTTAATGATATTTATTTTATTTATTTCTTTTTTTAGAGTTATAGATACTAAATGGCATTTCATTCAGATACCACAAGGATATCACATTTTTATAGGTATATCTAAGTAAAGTAAAACATTGTTATTTATGTAAGTATGTAACTATAATTGATAGCAAATCACATTCCTAGACAGTATTAGAATATAGATTTTCTTAAATATTTTTTTCTTTATTTACCTTTCTCCAAATGAATTATTTTCCCAAGTCAAGTAGTAAAAGATCCTCTCTATCTGCGTCAATTTCTACAACCAGGGAGTTTGATATCAGTGAAACGATGCAGTGCAGCATTATTTTTTCGACAGAGTTCTATATAATCAGGATTAGATATGTACAGCCAGCGACATTGGTCGCTTAAGAATTAAAAAAAAAAATTGAAAGCCTGCACAAAAAAGATGGAAACAAGATCCCACTTACTAAGTTCATCGAGATTTATAATTATGTAGGGGATCTTGTTTCCATCTTTTTTGTGGAGGCGGGTTTTTTTTATTTTTATATATTTTTTTTTTATTTAAGACTTTTAAGTGGTTTGCAATATATGTTCGTAAACTTTCGCGATTTGTACACATATAATATATAATAATATTTGTACACATATAATTTTTAGTAGTTGTAGGATGTAACCGATGTAACAACTAACTTTTATCACAGATTTTTTCAAGTATTGAAAATTTAAAAAAGAATGGTTGCTAACTAACTTTTTTAGTTATTACCACAGTTAATATAATACTATACCTACTAGTAGTATTACAGTCATATTCATGATATACCTTTTTGAAATGCTTAAAATAAGCCCTTTAATTTGATACCCATTGCAATATTCAAAACAACTTTTTTTTCACACCTACCATATTGACACCTCACAGCCGCCATGTTTGTTTTTTTCAAACGTCACTTACAGGTTTAAGAACACTTTGGCAATTATGACGAATCTAATGACGTCATATTTGTATAAATCCGTTGGTGTCATGTGGATTGTGAGATGTCAAAGAATATTACATACATACCTACATACAAGATACGCGCGAAAAACATAACCCTTCCTAACAGTCGGGTAATTAATCAAATCAAATAAGAGCTCAAATGAGAACAAGATAGCCAACTTAATTAGGAAAAAGTTAAAACACCATTGTCGTCCCATACTTTATGGAGTTATGGCGTTTTTAAATGTTATGTGAGCCTTGTCAGAGTATAGGTATACTTTTTGTCCGTTAATTGTTTGTTTGTAAAGTCCTGCGATTTAGGGTTTATACCCTAATGTAAGTTTTTTTTAAAACGTAGTACTTATTATTTACCGTGGTTAGTCTTTTTTTTTTAAAAATGGTATGTTTATATGTATACAAAACAGATAGATACCTACTTGATCAGTCAGTTTATATTTAGAAATACGTAGACAGTGTAATATAAGAAGTGGATCACCGATAATAGGCCGGTGGCGGCCTATCATTGAAATCCCTGACAATGTAGGTACTATGATTTTCGTTGAAAGGCACTAGCAAGTATAATTACTGTGCAAACGAGACTTCCGAATTAAAGTCTTAGAATGAAGAGCGCGTCGCGACGACACTCGCTCGGGTCTCTGCGGAACAATAGGATTTGATCAGTTGCCGATTGAATAGGCTGGCGTGACGCTTACGAGCAGGCTCGCGACCTATTCTTCTCTTTATTCAGTTAGACCTTACACAATCATCAGTTTCGAGTGAAGTTCAAATAACTTAAAATACTGAAGCAAAATAAAACATTGTCGTTTATTAGACACACATTGATTTATTAGACAGTAAGAAACATTCATTAGAAAATTCAACAACATTCGAGAATATATTTTTAGTCAATTTATGTTTTCATTAATTTACCCTTTTTCCAGACATTTATTAGCACAGAATAGATAGAAAACATTTATTCCTATCGTCTTATATTATACGTTAGTATACAATCTTACAAAAATGAGAAAACGCTAAACTTAACAAACCCTAATCGATAGAAAACAAAACGTTATGCTATTTGTAGTAAAAAATCAATTGACGTCGACGTTTACAGTAGGTATGGTAACACCGTTAGTAAGTATAGAGAAAATATTTCTTAAATATAATATTAATACAAACAAATCAAACAAAGCTATAAATCCCTAAACAAATATTGTTAATTCATATACTATAGCTACCTACTTACTATATGATATCTAGCACTTATATCTACGTGACTAGCTGACCCGCGCAACTTCGTGTGTAAATTTTCCTCGCTTTTGCAACATTTTTCATTGCTGCTCCGCTCCTATTGGTCGTAGCGTGATGTTATATACCCTATAGCCTTCCTCGATAAATGGGCTATCCAACAGTCTTTTTTTTAATTCGAGCCAGTACTTCCTGAGATTATCGCAGTCAAACAATCAAACAAACAAACTCTTCAGCTTTATAACACGAGTATACATAAATAAACAGACAATAATGTAGGTATACGATTAAAAAGGGTACACAAAAACGTACTTGTATATTTTATTTTAATTGCTTAATCACTTAGCCAGAGTAAGGATACACTTGAGTGTATGGCTTAAAAATACAGTTCTGTAAAATAAAAATATTTTTTATGTACAACATATAACAGAAAGGTGCAGCCGAATTCAAAGGACGTTAAATACCCAAAATTACGCGATATTTAATTCAGTCAGTTTTCTTATTATTAATTTAAAAAATGTATACATACCTAGTTATTACACAAATGATATTATAATATAATCGAATTACGCATCACAAAAATGCTTTGCACGGTTTCATGCTGAAATTAGTGAAAAAGAAAACTCTATATCTAACTGTACTTTTATATAAGCAATGTCTAACAGAAAGGTGTTGTCAAATAGGGTATTTGACTGAAGTCAAATCAGCCTCTTTTTAAGAAACGTCAAAAACGATCCGCTCTGTACAAATTTGTATGGAATGCTAGCATGTCACGTCACGTTTTCTATGGTCAAATCATTTACTTTTAGTGTTTCTCTTTATGATTAAAAAATAATAAACACGTTAAACTAATAGATGAACATATATTTCAGAACACTTTATGACATATTTTGACACGGTTATTTTAAAATATTTTATTTTGATAGTAGTCAAATACCCAATTGAATCAGTGGACAGTGCATGGTATAAATATAACACAATCAAAGGCGAAGGGTTTTTCCTGAGGTAACCCGATACGAAAATAATGAATATTGCACGTACAAAACCGTCTCTAACAAAACCTAGTTAGAGACTGTTTTGTATGTGCAATATTAATTAATATAATTTAAAGGGAAACCGAAAAGAATAGTCCGCCACTGAATGCAATACTATACTTATACCATACCCTGTCTGTACAGAAGGTTCACTCGCTAACAACAGTCAGGTTTAGGTATAAAAATATACCTAGACTCGCCAGAGCTACCCGCCTGCAAGCTAAATTGAAACTTATAACCGCTTATTCGCGTTTTATGACCGAACTGCGAAGTCGGCACGTGGTTGTCACTTGAGAAGTTTTTTTACCTAGTTAATTTATTAGTTTTAAGATAACCAAGTAGATTAAGCATTACAAACGTACAATTAGCATTATAAACATAAAAACTCCAATTGTCGTGTGTTCGATTCCCACGGGTGTAGATATTTCTTTGTAAACATTATCCTATCCTGTTCCTAATTACTAAGTAGGTACATAAGGACCTAAAGAATTAAAAAAGAACGACCGGCTGCTGCCGTTGCTTTTACATGCACTTCGATGACGCAGTGGAATTGTACAAAATGTTACTTCTGATTCACGATTCATTTTATTCAGACATCCGTAAACACAGCAATATCTTTTATACGGATAAAATTGACGTTTAGGCTTAGAAGACATTGCGGGTGACAAAAAAAAATATTTTCAAATTCAAGAATGCGCGAGCGCGACGTGACCGCGACTGCCGTGCGAGCCGAGAGACAGCCCACTGCCATACGCCCCTTCGAGCGGCGCGCTGCCCGAATATACCTAAACTGCGGAGTGACACCCCCCTGCCACTGATTAAATTTGACAACACCTTTCTGTTAGACATTGTATAAAAGTACAGATATAAAATAATGCATAGCTGCTGATGAATGAAAAATACAAAAGAAATAAACCTCATAAAAATACAAAATAAGTACCACATCCATGTTTTAAATCTTTTCTATGATCAGACAAGCTCATACTGTTTCTTAGGTATTTTTTATAGCTAATGATATAACTATTTATATTTTTAGACAGATTCAATTGCATCAATATTACATGTACAAAAATCTACCCAATTCACAAACACATTCTATCACTTTTATGGTGGCGAGTATGTTTCCCTGATGGCGGTTTGTGGAACTAATGTATGACAGAAACTTTTTTATTTCTTTGTTTTATGAATTATATTTATGTAGTCATAAAATTAATCCAAATATTATTGTTGATAATTTAATCTATCATAATATTAATGTATCTTCATTTATTTGTGTTTTTTTTTTAAATCCAACACGTTGTCGAATATAGTTTAACTGTCATCATAAGCTAGTTCCGCGACTGGCCGCTAGGGAATCTGCTAGTTACCAATAGCTAACGATGGAATACTCAAACGCCACTCAGTTTTGAGATGCAATTATCTCTCATGCTGTCACTGTCTATTAAAAGTGAATAGGAGAAACAGAAATACTTGTGAGCACGATGCAAAGTATCGTTTGAATATTCGCGGAAAAGTAAATAGTACACTTGTCTTTAAGTTATATACCCAGTAGCAATAGAAATTTGAAAACGTCTTACAGTTGCTTAATGTATTATTTATATTCTGAATCAAGTTACTTTAAGGTATTTTGGTCATTTTTTTTCAAAAAGAAAAATACCGTTTAAACAATTATATACTTTTCAAATCTTCGAAACTCATTTTAAGAACTTTTTGGGAGAGCCGTTTAAAGTTTGTTAAGGTGTATATTTCTTACAAAAATAATATACATTTAACTTCGGTAGCCATGTTTCAAATACGGTATTATATTTTGTAAGAAATTATGCATGAACAAAGATTAAACGACTTTCTAAAAAATGTGCCTAAAATCAGTTTCGATGATTTAAATAGGGACCGAAGTCTCACAAGGTCATTATATTTTATTTAAATACATGATAGTTACATAAAAAATGTATAAAAGTTTTACTATACTTAATAATTTTGCAGTAATTTTTAATTATATCCGCAATCTTTTTTTCCAAACATCTCAAATGTTAACGCACCAAAATTATCACTCACGCTTATTAAAATAGGTTAGTACCATAATTTATAATAATCTTAATCCATTATATCTACTAACACGAAGTGGGTATATTTTTTCCAAAGATTCCAGCCAAAATTCGATAATTTTGATTCTAATAGAAATGGTCCCCAAAACTCTGAGAAACATAAAAGACGGATACGTTTCAACAATAACTACGAAAATAAAACTTAAAAACTTTTTGAAAAACAATACTGTCATATCTCAAAAAGTAGGAATATTTTTACTATCCATAGGTAATGATTTAAATGATACGTAAATACAGAATTGCTTTAATGTATTGGTAAGCCCAATTAAATATTATTTCTTTTATAATCTACTAGCTGTGCCCCGCGGTGTTACCCGCGGTTTATTAGCCTACGTGTTAATCCAGGGTGTCAGCTAACTCCATACCAAATTTTATTAAAATCGCTTCAGCCGTTTAGACGTAAAGAAATAACAAACATACACACTCACCAGTCACAAACTTTCGCTTTTATAATATGTGAGTGATGAGTGATAATAAGAGAAATAATCAGTATTTTGTAGTTTCCGATAAAAGTAAGATTTTGAATTGAGATATAAAAATCAAGCCCGCTTTGAATATTTGGTCACATAACTGACGACATACGACATGAGCAACATGTCTTTCATTCTTGTGGCACATTAATTATAAACAACATTGAATAAACTCAACACAAATATGAATTAGATATAATAGCTTCACTAATTAAATCAGTTTTTTTTTTGTACTTATAGCTACATTTAAGCGACTTAGTCTACGAGAATAACCATTGCCATAAAATACACTTAGCAGTCAATTTTATAATATTCTAAAATACTTTTCGAGACTAGATTGATAAGAAGAAAAAATGTACGTTGTACATTTTTTTTGAAATCAGTATTATTATTTTTCAACTCTTATGAACACAACATTACAAAAATTAACTCAATAAAACATTTAAAAGTAAATATTGCCTTACCATAACTTAATATTAACGGCAAGGTACTTTATTACCAGCATCGCATTATAACACACAGCAGCCCATAAAACATACGTTTACCGTTGAACGATCAAATGCACATATCTGATGCCAGCATTACGAAAAAAAAAAAAGGTCTGTACTGTACTATTTTTTTAACAATTTAATCTTGCGATCGGAACCATCTCATGTCATAGTCTTTCAGACTATGAGTAGATATCAGATATAAAGAGTACCAATGGTGGTGACTGTTCCAAATTTTAAATGTGGAAGCAAAAATTCATAAAACATTTTGGCAATATATATAAAATAAATCAACTAACATTACAAACAAAACAAAAATATGTTTAGATGTCAGGTCCTGTGATATATTCAGGAGGATGAGGAGTTTCTCCAAGCGACCGACAGGGTGGTAATGCCTTAAACTTCAGCCAATTACTATAAGAATACGGCACCACACCATGGAAAATAGCCAGACACTGCTTCATTGCTTCCTGACACTCTGCTAACTCCTTACAAGGTGCAAAATTGTCATAAAACTCTATAAGTTCAC
Organism: Herminia tarsipennalis; assembly: GCA_945859575.2. NCBI lineage: Eukaryota > Metazoa > Arthropoda > Insecta > Lepidoptera > Erebidae > Herminia > Herminia tarsipennalis. The sequence goes on along the minus strand of OX243846.2, from coordinate 6,794,635 downwards.
ATAACGGCTTATAATAATCATAAGCAGTTTTCTTATCTCCTTTCATTAGTTTTTCAATTACTTCAGTGGACACACATTCCTGTTTCTTCTTTAAAATCTTTGGCGGGACACAGAGAACTTCATTTAATTTTTCATGTATAGGCCAGTTGTTAATGCAAGCTTCACAAGTACAACTAAATTTGTACTGAAATTTCAAATCAGACTGGCGTGTCTTACGATCTTGTATGGCATGATGATATCTGTTAAATATAAATGTTATCATTCAATGAAAAAAGTTGCAGAATACATTTAAGTAAAATATTAATTTAAATATGTTCATTTTAGTTTGCAGTGGCAACACATCATCAACACCATAGCATTAAGCATAAATTTCTACAGCAATCAACGCTGCTCGCTTATCAGATATGCATCATCCATGGAATGCGGGACTTTTGTGTCCCTTTAGAAATAAATAAATGCTTTATTTGCTATAACTTTGACTATGGACTAGCAATCAACATCTTATCTAAACTATACAATCACATCATGGTGACTGTGACACATCTGGTGCACTGATAGTCATTCAGTGGTGGATTCAGGTTTACACAATGACACTTGATTTAGAAACAACTTACCCATAGTTGTCAAAAACTTGCATCCCTTGCTTGATAGGTCTGATGGCAACTAAAGACTTCTGTGAAGAGCCCAGCTTACTATACCTCACCACATTAGGTGCACATGAATGGTTCAACAAACTAAGAAATGCATATGCACCACTAGCAATGTGATACTCTTCAATATATTTGCCTTCTTCATTTGCAACATTTGCACTAATACTGTGAAAATTGGTTGGACTGATCATAATGTGACGAAACAATGTGCCAGATATATATTTTAAAATGTCATAGTACATTAGATGCTGTTGATCCCCCAGGTAATAAATTACAGACAATAAATGTGTTAATACGGCAGCTTCAAGACTCTTCCGGAATATATCAGATAGTGACCTCTTTTCAAAGTTAGTGGACAGTGTGTGGATTGGAGGATAATATTTTGAATCATAAATCCATTTATTGTCAACTTTCACACAGCCCCATATATCAGACTCAGCTCTTGCATCTGATATATGTGCAATATGAAGTGTTTCGTCCCAGCTACGTACATCAGTTCTTGACCTCAAGACAGTTCTCAATGCTAACAGATCCATTTTTGAGAACTCCATTGATAATATAGTTGGCAACAGTCTGCATTCTACATAATGGTATTTGATTTTAGCCTTTTCACGACATTCAATAGAGCAGTATAATTCATATACACATGTCATACAAGGGTACAGATTCATTTTTCTGGATAGGCAATAAGCACAGGAGAATAAAAACTGTGGTTCTAGGAGTACAGTCAAGTATGCATCTTCTAAAGCTAATATTTCACCAGGTTTGATGTCCTCTTTCGCAATAACATGTCTTCCCATCTCTTCTGTGTATACTACTAATAATTTAGAGCTTGCACAAATATATTTCTCATTCCTTGGTCTACCTATTTTAAGCAGCTCAGATATTTTACTACTATATTCATCTTTGTCATGTTTAGATTGTTCGGCTAACTTTGCTAAACATTGTTCCTTCCTATCAATAAGCTTATTTCTGATTTTTTCTGGATATATTGTACTAAATACAAACTTTATATCTTCTAAGCATTCATTATATTTCTCCATAGTAAAAAAGACTGCAGATCTATTAGATACAGCATAAATAAAGTTTTCTGATGAAGTATCAGCATAAAGTAAGGACAGGTTATATGACTGATATGCTTCAAAGTACCTTTTGTGGTTGAAATGTCTGTTACCTAGGTTACGGTAGTATTGAGAAACATAATCGTTTTTATCATTCAGTCTGGCAGCAGGGAACAATGTTTGTTCTTTGAGCACATTGTAGACATACATTACCCTTGCATGATCCTCTGTTAGACTCATCAGACGTGAAGAAACTTCTTGTATTTTACCTTGCTCAGTTAATCTTTGTATCACAAGATTGTAGCAATCGTCAATAGTCTTTTCGGGATTTTCACACGCCTCGCACACTTCCGAGTCCATATTTAATGGTTAAAAATTTATATAAAGTAAAGCCAGTGTTTGTTTACGATGTCACACTTCGCGACACCATATATAGTGGTCAATTTAGGCTGCGAGATGGTTTTCGTGATCGAGCAAAGGTTGAAAGCCCAAAATATCACAGTGGACAAATCTGAAAGAGGTTAGTTGTGATATATACATATTCTTTCAAGAATTCGTAAACTATTTTGTACAAATAAGTAATATTATTATTTGTTACAGTACTTACCGATGTAGTGACGGTGTTACTCCATCCCAAACTCCTGGACGAACTATTTCTGCCGCAGCCAGTTGCAACACACACGGTTATAAAGCAATTACTTCAGGACATATCAGCCACTTCCATAATGAAACTTGATGACTATTCTATGAGTAAATTATGGGATCTAATGACAATGATCTTCAAATGGCAGCTGTCCGTCGCGACAAATCAAAATATTTTTGATATCAGCCGCCGACATTTGAGAGGTGTTGCAATGTTAATGCCACAATTTTTCCCTAAATCTATTATTGAGCAAGCTATGAGAAAATTTGAGAATTTGGCACAAAGATTCACAGATGATGATTACAAGTGTCTAAGTAGTACACTAATATTATGGTTTTCAGAATATCATACGAAAATTTCTGTGCTAATGAGATTAGGACTTCAAAATAAAGATGGCACTTTTAGTTTACCGTCTACAATAAGTACTAACGTTTTGAATAATCTGGGCGAAAATGTTTACAAATATGATAACAAGAAAAACCCAATAGAAGAATACGAAAGTCGATGTGCTGATACAAGCGAAATAAAGTGTCTTTTAGCGTCAATTGAAAACACTCAATCTAAAAATACAGTAGAATTAAAACTACCAATCGAATTTGGCGATAAAAAAACAAAAAAAGTCTTAGAGATAGCAAGGGATATGCATTATGAAACAATAGATACTAGCGTTAAAATTAAGAGCACTGATCTTACTTTTATTGCTGATATTCCAAAGTCTCCTCAAGAAGATCTCCTAGCAATGTTAGGCGAAGAAAGTGAATCGCTCTAAATCTATATAGTTATGATTAAAACTTAGATCTAATTGGATATAATCTTCCTCACATTACCTATTAATTGAATTATTAATTTATTTACTGGCAGCACTTACTACATGGAGGCTGGGGTTGAGAGGTTGTATCGGGCAATTTCGTTGCCTACGGGAGATTTAGAGATTCAAACCTCCGCCGAAATTCTAAGCAAAGCTAAGTCCTCAGGCGGTTCTAGGGAGGACATTCCCCCCCCCCCCTCCAGACGGTTTTTTTTGTGTACTTACTGATTTCCCGAATGTCTTGTATTGATGTTTTGCCTTTTGTGCCACCCGAGAACGATTTTTTTAGACACCGTCGTCGTACGAGCGACTCACACTTAGGCGATGTCGGGTGAAACGAAATGCACCTACACCTAATCGTCGTCAGCTTAAGTTAGCATCCGGCCCTGCCCATTCCCCAGAATGAAATCATGGATCCGCCCATTGTCCTCATGAAACTAGCATCTGACTACCACTTGGCCGATGTTATTCATTGGGTCCAGACCAAAACCCATGGTTACACTCGACTACTGTTCAGAGGTGCTTATGATCATTTACATCAGTTACAATAAAAATAAAGCAGTAAAAACATTTCACCAATCACTTGACCGGTGTTCAGAGCTAAACTAGACGTAACTAGACTGGGTGTCCCTCATCAGTTTAGGTATATTCGGGCAGCGCGCCACTCGAAGGGGCGTATGGCAGTGGGCTGTCTCTCGGCTCGCACGACAGTTGCGGTCACGTCGCGCGAGCGCATACTTGAAAATATATTTTTTTATTTTTCGACACCCGCAATGTCTAATAAGCCTGAACGTCAATTTAATCCGTATAAAAGATATTGCTGTGTTTACGGATATCTGAACAAAACGAATAGTAAACCAGAATTAACTTTTTTTACAAATCCACTGCGTCATCGAAGTACCCACGTGTAAAAGCAGCGGCGGCAGTCGGTCGTTCTTTTTTAATAAAAATACTTAATTAGTTGCCCAGAAATAATATTAGGAACAGGATAGGATAATGTTTACAAAGGAATATCTACACCCGTGAAAATCGAACACATGACAATTGGAATTTTTATGTTTATAATGCTTAATCTACTTAAATAACTTAAAACTAATAAATGAACTAGGTACCAAAACTTCCCAATAACAACCCCGTGCGGACTTCGCAGCTCGGTCATAAAGCTGGGACGCGCAAAGAAAATTCACGGTTCGCGCGCGGTTCTAAGTTTCAATTTAGCTTGCAGGCGAGTCTAGGTACATTTTTATACCTAAACCTGACTTTTGTTAGGGAGTGAACCTTCTGTACGTAGTACTATTACTTATTCTGTGGTTTAAGTTAGGGCATTCTCTCCCACCCCCCTTCTGCTCTATGCTATGCTATAAATTCGAAGACTTTCAATAACGCCCGCCGGCTGGGCCCTAACAACCAGTGTCATTATCATTAAGTATGTATATAATGTTGTATAAGACAAAAACAACAGAAAACCCACTTCAGCCTTATTCGGATGGGGGTTGGGGACTACGGAACCCTACATTGTGCGTGGCCCGACATGCACTTGCCCGGTTTTTTAACCTGTGCTATCCCACTGCTAGGCAAAGGTCTTCCCCATATTTTTAAAGCTTTCTCTTCCCACATTATTCGAATAGACACTAGCTGACCCGCACAACTTCGTCTGCGTAAATTTTCCCGTTTTTGCAACATTTTTCTTTGCTGCTCTGCTCCTATTGATCGTAGCGTGATGTTAAATAGCCTATATAAATCGCCTATCCAGCAATAAAATGTTATTCAGCACCATTAGTTCCTGAAATTATCGCGTTCAATTAAACAAACTCTTCAGCTTTATAATATTAGTATAGATTATCATGAAAAGCTCCAAAGATAAGATCAACACATTTTGAAAAACAAAATAAATATTGAAAAAATAGTTTATTTCACACATCACAAGTCATGAAACCTCACCTGTACTAGAGTATAGATATCGGCACGAATCTTGAGCACAGATACATAACATTATGACATAACCATAACAATCTTAAAGGTATGTTAACATTCAAAAGACTACAAAGCATTGACTGACGAATCAATTATCCAAAAATGTTTGTGCTCTAGACAAGTACCTGTAACTTTGAACCCACATAAGCATTACAAAAAAAAATCTTATTTACAGTACTAAAACAATGGCTTTGTTCATTTCAAATGATGTATTTCATTAACAATATTTAGGTTCCAAAGCTATTTGAAATGATAATACAATCTTAAAAAATCAACTAACTAGTTTCTTTGAGATCTTATTTACAAATTGTATTTACATTTCCATTTCTTATAAACAAAGTTTTTATTAATAATATGTTATGAGCAACAACAAAAAATGCAGTCAATTGTAATAGTCAAGCAAGAAAGTGCTTTACCACTATTAAAATCTGTTTGTCTGTAGTATCGTGGCTCAATTTACATTGCTGCGGAATCCTAGAATTCCAGGGAATTCCTAATCGTTGTTACTACGAATTTGAGCACTATTAAGTATAAAATAAAGATCAATATCGTACACTAGATCTGAATTTATAATCATCAAAAAAATAATATATAAGCAGTGGTATCTTAATGGTTAATGTAAAGGTCTAGCAATCGTGAAGTCGCGGGTTCGAATCCTACCCATTATACTACCGACGTGAACTCACTCTTAAGAAAAGCCATTTAGTAATGTAGTAATGTTCGACCCACAATGCAAGTTATCTTTAAAAAAAAAGTTTTGACGACAGGAACTTATGACGTCGTAATCTTTTATTTTATATAAATACTAGCTGTGCCCGCGACTACGCCTGCTTAAAGTTGCAGTGCTGCTTACTCCCTACAGACGCTGGCGTGATGTTAAAAAGTAGCCTAAGTTACTTCTTACATCATCAGCTATCTGACAGTGAAAGTCCCTTCAAAATCTGTCCAGCAGTTACGGAGACTAGCCTAACAAACAAACGAACAGACAACCAAAAAAATAAAAATAATGTATTTTTGTTATAAGTACTTTAAATACTTTAATATTAATATGCATTTAGTAAACAAAACTGTTATTTTTACATTACATACAGACACTTTAATTTTATTTATTTGTATAGATCTACACAGCGCGCAGCGTGTGGTTTTACTATTTCTTGAAGAGAAACTGAGTTAATAGTCAATTTTAAAAGTTACTTTAATATTAACTGAATTACACGCATTGTTAAAATTATAACTGACCCGCAACTTCGTTTGCGTAAATTTTCCCCGTTTTTTCAATATTTTGCATTGCTGCTCCGCTCCTATTGGTCGTAGCGTGATGTTATATAGCATATAGCCTTCCTCAATAAATCGGCTATCCAACAGTAAAAGATTTTTTTAAATTTGGACCAGTAGTTTCTGAGATTATCGCGTTCAAAGCAAACTCTTCAGCTTTATAATATTAGCATAGATAACAAGGTCACACATGTATTTACATGTTAACCATTTAGTTTATTCAACAGCAAAACACTTTCTAGTCGACTATTCAGCAGATATAAAAAACTTAAGCATAAAAAAAGCCTTGTTTTATGTCTACTTATTTTATCAACAACCACTTCACAAATAATATTTCGACGCCTCCTGAGTTTATTTGGTCATAAAAAATATAAAATATTGAACTTCTTTATCTTGCTTATGGCAATCAAATCTAAACAAAAGGGACATGAACTAATTTACCCTAATAATTGGGTTGACTACAATAAAAGTAAATTATTTTATACTAATCCGGTAAAAGTAGATCCTAAAATGCTCTGAAAATTACTGTTTTTTTACAATTTAACATGTTTTTGTATTTAAAAGCATGAAAACGAATACTAAAAGTAATGATTTGACTTATGACGTCATAGGTTGTTCTTCTTCTTCTTTGAGTTTATGGCAATCTAGCCGTCTTAAGTAAGTATATAAGCGCTTACTACATGCACACAGTCTCGTTCTTATTCAGTTATCACGTATTTAAATCATTTTTTACAAGTTAAACTTGGAGCTGTAAAAATATTAGCCGGTCAGTTTGCCGCCATTTTTACAACTCCATAGGTTGTTATTCCATACACATTTCTATAGAGCTTGTCATTTTGACATTTATAAAAAGAGACTGATTTGACTTGACAGTCGACATCCCTATTTTAAAATTACAAATCAAAAATGTTTTTTTTTAATTATTAATGCAGTAAGAATAGGGCTATGCTAGCTTCTATATTCTATTAGTATACACAGAAGACGTACGTCAAATTTAACTAGAAAAAAAAACCTAAGATTTAACAATAAGCAAAAATTAAAAAACTTAAAAAAAATATCTACTATCAGTTTCACGCAACTCAAATTCACAATTACTAGGACTAATTTGTTGATTGATTTAATTGAGTTACAAGAAAACAAATATTGAAAATGATTGTAGAAACTAGTATTACAGTTCGCGCCACCTAAGTTTGCGTTTGTGCAGTTGTATTTGAATATAGTTCCCCGCTCGTCTCCTTCATCCCCTCCGATGCCTAAATTTGAGTTGTGCGCAGCTTACGCGCGAACATCAAACACGCAAACTTAGATGGCGCGAAGGGTACTAGTATACCTATAATTCGTGACAGGTCGACCATGGCAATTGGGATATGGTTAGTCGTGGTAAGGTAGTTCCCATTTGTTCTATGGAACAAGACGTCCTGAGGACAAAACAACACAATATAATATTCCCTAGAACAAATAGGAACTAACCGTCGCGGTGAACCAAAATTGTACGCGTACAGAATATTAGAATACAGAAGATAGGCTTCATACGTAGTTAACTCCGGCAACGCACACAAAGAGCACATCGGTGCACTTGGTTCAGAAGGCTTGCTCCTATTATGCGTCCGTGTACAATGTCAATATGTGCGTATATCAAGAGCGTTTTCTATGTAGGTTTTCTTCTTTACTCTCGGTATTGGGGTATGCGACTACTACGGCGCGTTCCCTCTACATGACGATTAATTTATTGTTGGACTACTGTCGTCTCTAGCTGTTCCCATTATAACGACTGTCGTGCTAGCCGATCTGACGATCTGACGTCACTGCAAAAATGTCATAATGGGAACGCGCTCTTACTCGCGTGGCGCCCGCGCCATCTTTTTTACCTATTTGTGTACTAAAAATGAATTGAAAAATTGGCCTGTTAAACCCGTCGCGGGTTATAGTTGCTTTGAACCACAATCAAGTCCACGCTCACAATTAAAAACATTTAACAATTTGGCATAGATTCATTTCGAAGTCAGAAACATTTATTTTGAGTAAAATTATCACACTTCAGTTCATGAGTGTTTCCGGGATTTCCCAAACTGTCCGTCTCGTGGCCCTGGGGCGTCGCGGAATCATCCCTGAGGCATCGTGAAGCGACTCCAAGAGTGACCGAGTTGTGTAAGAGCCGCGCGCATTTTGATTTCCTAAACATGAGCCCCGTTTTCAGAAGTTATGCTCGGACATTGCAAGCAAGGATTTTTTTTTGCTAGTATTGTCTAAATAAAGTATATGTTATTTGGAGTTATTTTTATGATAACTTGTTGGCTTCATTGTAAAAATAAGTTTGGAAAGTTTTTTTTTTTTCTTAAAGGTTCAAATTATCATGACACTTTGGGGCACTAGTCTATCTTGTATATCTACCAACTTTGTTGGATTTTATACCTACATATTAATTGTTAGTTTTATACTATGCACGATGTTATAATCCTCAAAATGTCTTCTGTCTAGTTTCCCTATTAATAGTTATTAAATCCTAATCTTGAATTGTTATGTATTTATAAGAATTGTTAGTCGTTGTAGTTGTAATAGCAGTACCTACTTATATCGTCAAATTAATAGTATACATCACAAACATTGTTAATATTTAATCACAAATGATACAATTAAATTAAACGCAAATACTGTAGTACTATTTCTTCCCATAAACACTGTATACTCCTATTGATATAATACTATGATATGGAATATTGTAATAAGCAAAAAGCAAATAAAAAATACTAATTAAGCTTGTCTGCATTATTTTATTTATCTATTTTTTTTTAAAGGCAACTTCCCGAGCTGAGTTACAAACGACCTCACAAACCTTACAATTTACCAGACATAAAGTACATGCAGACTTGGGATCTCACAGTTATCCTATATGAGAATCGCATCGTTCTATATGTCAACGAGACACTTAGGTAAAATATACTGACTTTGGATATTATAATAGTAATTTTGGCCCACGAAGCCCCCTGATGACTATTGGTAGTCAGGGGGCTTCTATTAGTAGAAGCCTCTTCATTAACAAATTAATAAATATTCCGCTAACGAGTGCTTCGTAAAGCGACTCTTGTAGCCATACGTAGGCACTGCAAGAGAATTATTTTTCCGTTTAATCAATGGTATCAGCCTATTTGTTGACCACGTCATATCCACTTTTAAAGTTAATAAACAAAGGCGCCGAGCATACTGCCAGTGGTTAGAGTTCCGCTGTCAGAATTCTGAATACGGTCACTTTGACCGTCGCGGTCTGCGTATATTAAACATTGACGTAGAGACCAGGACGCCAATTCACCTATTTAAAGCAGTACAGTTGCAGTTAAGTATCGATTAAAACAGTCATTTTTGTATTCTTGTAACTTTTGGGATCGATCTCAAATACGCTTGCGTCAAGTATGCGTCTCCAGAGCGCAATAACGACATTCTAGTACAGTGCGCAAGAGTTTTTGAGATCAACTCCCAGGACTGCGCCATAACCTCACAAAATTGACCATTCTCTAAAAAGAGACAACGCTACTTTGTGGGAAATACCTGTCAAAGGCCGCACGGGTTTTTTTTCTCTTTCACACTTTGCAGTCAATATTTATTTTTTAATTGAAAGGTATGGCACGGTCCAGGTCTATACATCAATGGTACCACCCCATAGACACAGAAAACAGTGACCGCAGAGCTCTGATCACAGAACTTAAGACCGCTGTCAGTACTCTAGGCGCCTTCCAATTCGAAACATATCCAACATATTTCTGCTTCAAACCGTTCAGAGTTAGAACTTACACGAAGTAAATTGTCAAATAGTCACCGCTTCGAACGTCATGATTGGTCACAAATCACTTGGCACTCAGTTTCCGCACTATATAACAATAAATATGAGCGAGGCGACACACACAGTCCCTGTACTATAGGAACGCCGAGTGCCTGGTGGCGCTGCCAGAGAAGCTGTGGTCGGGCAGCACGCTCGCGTCGCCGTACACGGGCGCGCCGGGCCCGCTGGACGCGTACGGGCTGCGCGACCACGTGCGGGTTCTGTTTAGAGCGGGGGGGGACTCGGGCGGCAGAACTGTCTGGACTGGCTCTGTTGGTATCCGGATTGCTGCCTTGCGTTGTTGTCTCGCTTGTACTGGAAAGAATAAGTTCATATTAAGCTACTTTACAGTATACAACGTGATTTTTAATATACTAATAAGCTCCCGCTCTTGACTTCTTTACATTACACCAAATAAGTTAGTAATTTATTTTTCTTGAAAAAAAATTTAAAAATTAACCCTTCACCACCTACCATCTACTTTTGTCACACAACCATTTACCCCAGAGTAAAATCGATGTTTTTTGTCATGTTTAAGGGCCTTAAAAACCTTTATAAACAACGATTTTACTCCAATAAAATAGTCTGTAGATGGTTAAGGTCATAACTCCAAAAACAAGTGTTAAGTATTAAGGGTTAAAATTTTGATCAAATTTAAAGATGTTTTGTATGAGTTATATTGATTATAATAATATGTACCGTGATTTAGTACGGTTTTAGTCACGTATAATATTGATTTATAATTTATATTAACTTTGTCAATCTCTTGTCAAATTGTACTTTAAAATAACACGGGTTAATATATTAAATACTTTACAAAACCGATATTACAACGTTCTTTAGTGTTATGTAAAGAAGCCATGAGCGGGAGGAGGTTATTAGTATATTACAAATCACTCTGTATAGAACACAACAGAGATATTAATGAATAAGATCTGCTACGTATAGGGCTTTAGAGAGTTACAGTACAGACAGCGTGTCGTATGTACAATGATATGAAAGTCTGGCCGGATCTAGTTGGATCCCTACCATGTGATAGCTGGATTTTTCAATCTTATGGGAATGGTGCAATTACGTCAATATAAAGAAAGTTTGTTTTATAGCACAGGCAAGAAGCACAGGTTATTCGCATAAAATACTGAGAATACAGTAACCTTCGTACGTACCTTGACCGAGCATTTTTTTTTAAAGGTAATTAGTAATGCGGGATTATAGGGCCCCCATTATTAGCAATCTTGTACTCCTAACACATGCCATTCAGCTAAGCTAAATGGCTTGTGTTAGGAGCGGGTTCAGGTCGGTAGTATAATGCGACCAGCGATTGCGAGTCCGATGCCTTAACCATTAGGTTACCGCCGCTACACATTGTATGAATGTTTCTGTACTGTTGTATAACACTCACTGAACAAGTAGGCGCCGAGCACGCCGGCCGCGGTGAGGATGGTGGAGGCGTGCGGCGCCAGCAGCGCCAGCAGCGCGCCCAGCAGCGAGCCGCACGCCGCGGCGCACTCGCGCGCCACGTCCACGCGCAGCTCCTGCGCCGTGAGGCGCGAGCGCACCGCCACCCAGCCCACCCCGCACGCCTGGCTCTCGCTTGTTACGACTACCGTCATCTCGCCTGGGGACAAAAAAATTTCATCATTGGAACGTAGTTCCTTATAGCACGTTTTGTTTGCGGGCTGAGAGGCTTGACGGAAAAAAGTGTAACATTTTGACATCAATCAAAAATCTATTGTTTATGATTATGTGAAGCTAGAATAAGGAGGTTATGTTATATAGGTTATATGTAATTCATAAAAAGTTGTAATGTTTATTTTACCTATGTTAAACTGTCTGTGTGTAATATATTTGTGAAAAGACTTTTTTTAAACATTAATTAATACAAACACTATAAAAATATACGCAAAATGAACTAAGTTCCAACCGGGTGTCCATAAACCTCATCTTTTTCTTTAGATAATTTTTAATCTCAATGTAATGTTAAAAAAATTAGGAGTTAGTAGTATAGTGTGTAACGAACATACAAACGTGAACGCGGCGCGAATCGCTTGTAATTTGAAAGCGACATAATCGCCAATAAATTGGAAGCGACATAATCGCCCTCAAATTGGAAGCGACATAATCGCCCTTAAATTGGAAGCGACATAATAGCCCTTACATGGGAAGTGACATAATCCCCCTTAAATTGCAAACGATATTATAATAATATAATTATAAAGCTTTATTTATTCCGACTTATTTTTACATTTCAAATGTGTTCTTATAACTATATATATATATATTTTATTGGTTTAAATCGGACCCCTTACAGGTATAAGCCTCCTCCAATTTTTTCCATCTTTCTCTATCCTCTCCTACTGTCGTCCATCTGTCTCCCGCTATATGTCAGTATGTCGTCCGCCCAGCGTCTTTTGGGTCGCCCGACGCGTCTTTTACCTATGGGCCCCTTCCATGTTGTCAATTTCAGTGTCCATCTTTCATCTTTCAATCGGCAGACGTGCCCTGCCCACTGCCACTTTTGCTTTAAAGCATGTTCCAAAGCATCTGTTATCTTGGTTCTTTTTCTTATGCTTTCACTTTTTATTTTTTGTATTTTCTTTATCTTTAAGATGCTTCTTTCCATTGCTCTTTGTGTGGTTACAACTTTGTTTTTTATTTTATTTGTGTAGACCCATGTTTGACTTCCGTACGTCAGGCTTGGTAAAAGGCATGTATCAAGAATTGTATGTATTTGTGAATTTCTTTTTGCGCCCAAAACTTTTTCCACGTAATATTGACTCTTCGGTCTACTTCTTCCTCGTTGCTGTTTGTGTTAAATGAAACCTGTTTTCCAAGATAGACATAGTCATTTACGTATTCTATTTGTTTTCCATCTATATGTATTGGTATTCTGTGGTTGTTGGTCATAGTTTTGGTTTTGTTTGGGTTCATGTCTAGTCCAACCTTTTTGCTTTCTCTATTTAATGTTTGTAACATATCCTCTAGTTCGGTTGCTGTTTTTGCAAAAAGTACGATATCGTCGGCAAATCTCAGATGTGTCAAGTATTGATCCTTTATTTTGAGACCTTTATTTTTCCAGTCAATCTGCTGGAATATACTCTCTAACACGGCTATAAACAGTTTAGGTGACATCGGGTCGCCTTGTCTTACACCTCTACCTATTGCAATATCTTCTCCTCTCTTTTCTAGTTTTACTTGGCTTATACTTTTCTAGTACATGTTTTTTAGGATATTTATGTATGTGTTGTTAACATTGCATGCCTTTAGTGCTTTCCATAGAGAAATGTGTGTTATTGTATCGAATGCCTTTGTATAGTCTACAAAGGCAACATATAAGGAACAATTGTATTCTTTGTATTTCTCTAGTAGTTGCTCGACTGCGTGAATGTGATCGTGTGTTGAAAATCCCGCCCGAAAACCTGCCTGTTCGATGGGCTGTTTTTTGTCTATTTGTTCAGAAATGCGGCTCTGCATGATTGAAGCAAACAGTTTATATATGTTTGATAGTAAGCTGATTGGCCTGTAATTTCCGATGTCTAGCGGGTTACCCTTTTTATACAGTAGTATAATGTCCGATCGGCACCACTGCGTTGGTATCGTTTCTGTTGCGAGTACCATATTAAAAATATGTGTAAGATTTGTCACGAGAACAGGTGCTCCTACCTTTAGTGCTTCGTTACTAATATTGTCGGGTCCAGGGCTCTTATCCTTTTTTAGGTTTTTTATGTGTAAAAGGACTTCTTTTTCACTTATGCGCTCAATGTTTTGGTTTAGCTCTGTTGTTGTTTTATCGTCCTCTTGTTTTTCGTTTATATCTTCTGGTGGTTTGCTATATAATTCCTTATAAAATTCTGTGGCACAACTCACCACTTCGAGCCTGTTTCTGGCCTTTTCTTTGCCTTTTAAATTTTGTATCCAGTTTTTATGCGTATTCAACTCTTTGTATGCCCGTTTTGAGCTTCTGTGAGCGGTTATATTGTTTTCTATGATTATTTTCCTATGGTTATCGTAATCGGCCTTTGTAGCTTTATTTATTTTCTTGAATAGGTTCTTTAGTTCTTCCTTCATATCTTTAGTCTTATTTTTGGTTTTTATTAATTTAGTTCGTTCGTTTATTAGATCTACAGTAGTTGCTGATAATATTTTGCTGTATTTGTTTTTACTTTTTTCCTCTTTTCGTATTTTCTTTAAGCTATCTCTTATAGTTTCTTCAAATTTGTTGTAGTACGTTTGTAGGTATTGTGTTTGATAGTGAGTACTTAGGTGAAATGTATTAAGTTGTAAGTCCTCTATATAAGTTTTTATATCTTGATCGTTTTTGAGAGAGTTGGGCTCAGAACTAAAGGTTTTCCTGTTTCTTTTTGGTGTATTTAAATTAAAAGTAGCTCTTATTAGTCTGTGGTCTGATGAAAATTTTATTTGATTCAATACTTCTACGTTTGTTATTCTCTTTGGTGTGTTGCTCAATATGTAATCGATTTCATTTTTAGTTTTGTAATCTGGTGAGATCCAAGTCCACTTGCGATTTTCCTTTTTTTTGAAATATGTGTTCATTATTGAAAGGTTATTTTCATAAGCATATTGGATCATTCTCTTTCCTCTATCATTTCTATTGCCATATCCATATTTCCCCATGATTAATGTCTCTGAGGTTTAAAATCTCCAATTACGAGAACTGTTTTGTCTGCTACGTCATGAGCTCTATTTAAATCTTCATAAAATTTACATAATTCTTCTTCACTTGAACTTTCAGTGGGTGCATAGACTTGAATTATAGATAAAGAGAAGTCATCAAATTTTAATTGTAATAAAGCTTACACGTTCTGATATTCCATTGAAGTTTATTATATTTGTTTTCCTATTTTTTTTAATTATAAAACCTACTCCGTACCTTCCAGGCGTTTCTCCTATATAGCATAGGATGTGATCTTGATGTTCTTCTATTTGGCATCCTTTTCTTCTGGTTTCTGAGATCCCTATTATGTCGTATTCTACATTTTCTAAGGCATGGCACAATTCGATGTGTCTTTCGGCTGATTTTAGAGACCTCACATTGTAGGCGCATATCTTTATTTGTTGTGAGCATTCATCATATTCTTTTGGAGGGTGGTGGTCGTTTTCCCCCACGATGACCAGTCGGGTTGGGGAAAGGTTTCTCGGTTCAGTTATTTTTTCGTTTCCATGCTTATGTAGTTGTTTTTTCCGATCGCCGGTATTTAATTGCTATTGTTCTTTTGTACGTTGGTTATTTGAAAAGGAATGGGATCTAACCCTCATCATATCAAAAGCATTTTTTCTGTTGCTTTTAGTTGATGTCAGTATTTGTTGCTTCCTTGGCTGTAAATTAGTTTGTGGGGAGGTGGATATTTCCCTCTTCCTCTTGTCCTTCGCGTTTCTATTCTCCTTAACTATGAGCTGGTCGTATTTTATGTAGGCAAAATTTCCTTTAGACCTTTCTTCAACTAGCTTGGGTTGTAGTGCCTTTCTTTTTTCAATAACTTCTTTTGAGTAATCTTCCGTTATATATAATTCCTTGAGTTTCTTTTTGTTTTTCATGATTTAACTTTTTGTCCACCCACTTACAAAGGACAGAAGCGTTGGTTTCGGTTTCCCGTCTTTATTTGTTTTGCCGATGCGATGTATTTTGTTTATTTCATAGTTCTCTAAATTTATGTCTAAATCTTCCAAAAAACATTTCTTCACATTCTCGAGTAACTCTAATGTTGACTTTTCCCCCTCTTTTCCCATGGATTATTATGTTGTTGCTTTTCTTATCGTTCTCTAGATACTGTATTTTTTTCTCCAGGTTTTCAATTTTTAGTTTCAATTTTTTGTTTTCCTCTACGTATTTAATTTTTCCTCCATTTTTTCCAATAAGGTGTCGGTTATTACCACTGTTTGTTTTTGCATCTCAATTTTCATGTTTTCAAATAAAAGTTGAAATTGGTCTTCCATATTTTTTTATTTTTCGTGTAATGGAACGTTAACTTTAATGAGTTTTTTTTTTTTTTTGCCTCTAGCAACACTAAAGTGTCAGTGAGATATAATTTGGCGTAATGATCTATGATCGATGATCTATGTCTATGGTATTTCTAACCCTAAAATTCCGTCGGACTTGTTTCTTTCAAAGTTGTGTAGAATCCATTAATAAACTATGTTTTGTTTTCACTAAACACTCGAATTCACTTTAGTTTTGATGTTAAACGTAATGTGATAGTGGAAAATGTGGTTTATTTAAGGTAAGTTTTTAATTTATTTACTGGAGCTATGACACTGCAATGTTTACAAAACTAGCACCGGAACCGGAAAACCGGAAACGATATTATCGCTCTTAAATTGGAAGGGGTATAATCGCCCCAAAATTGGAAGCGATATAATCACCCCTAAATTGGAAGCGACAAAATCGCCCTTAAATTGGAAGCGATATAATCGCCCTTAAATTGGAAGCGACATAATCGCCCTAAAATAAAAGCGATATAATCGCCCTTAAAATGGAAGCGACATAATCGTCCTTAAATTGAAAGTGACACAATCGCTCTTAAATTGGAAGCGTTTGAATCGCCCTTAAATTGGAAGCAATATAATCGCCAGTAAATTGGAAACGCGTAGCATGCGATCCATCTGTACACTTAATGAACGCGTACGTTCGGCAAAAGACAGTCGGACGGAATTATTTAAGGATTTTATTGGTCTCACTAATTCCGTCAACTTATCGAAATTATATGAACTAAAAATACGGATTTCTGCTGTGTTTTCCGCAGAATTTCCGCGCTGCGTTTGATGACAACGGTAAAGTAGACTTTGAAGGTACTGTACGGTCCTAAACCTTACCCTAACATATTTTGAATTTTATTAAGAACTAGCTGTCCCGTGCAACTGCGTATGCGTAAATATTCCCCGTTTTTGCAACATTTCTCATTATTTCTCCGCTCCTATTGGTCGCAGCGTGATGTTATATAGCCTATAGCCTTCCTCGATAAATGAGCTATCTAACAGTGAAAGAATTTTTCAATTAGGATCAGTAGTTCCTGATATTATCGCGTTCAAACAAACAAACTCTTCAGCTTTATAATATTAGTATAGATTAATATCATCGCACTTAGAAAATGTATCAAAAAGTATATTCTGGTAAACAGTAATAAGCCTATTAATGTTAAAAAATAAATTATATCACTCACCATTATCCACAGTAGTATCTAACTTCAATCCCGGCGAAGGTATCAATCGTACAAGTTTAAGTGCATGCGGATGCCCACTGACTGTGAACACAGCTGGAGGGGCAAGCAGGGACACTTTAGTATTCGACACTCGTATTTGCGGTAGTAAAAGCACTTTGGTGCAAGCGCGGTACACCGCCCATTCGGCACACAGTTCCACTTCTAAAGCTTCTATTATTGTTGTCGCTGGGATTATCTTGCAACCCATTTGGTCTGGAAATATCAAAAGTTATGTGAGGACTATTGTTTAGAGTTAGTATCGAATATCGCTAGAAAAGAAGTCTATGGCCGTTCTCATGATTCCTTATTACCCCCTTTTTTAAAATTCATTCTGATAGTTAAGATGTGAAAATCCAATCTGTCAGGTATTTCTGATAATATAATAATATCTTGGGACAACTCACACAACGTCATATGATCCCAAACTAGGCACAGCCTGTACTATAGTAACCAGATAAATGATAAATATACTGATAAAAATACATTTTTTTATTGTAAATATGTAATTTAATTTATTTTGAGTCTGTAAGCCTTATTTAAAAAAAAATATATACATATTATAGATAAATACCCAAACAGAATAAGCCATCGTGCTATCGAACTATCGAACTCACGATCTCCGGCTTGCGGCCGGTCTCAATAATCTAACTATCAATGTTGATAAACTTTCGCAATTCGTAATCTACACATTATCGATAGATTTGGCTACTAGAGGTAGAATTTTGACATATTTTGTATGGAGCTTATGTCAAATATTTACCTCTAGTAGCCAAATCGATAGTTAGATTATTGAGACCGGCCGTTAGAAGTCAGGGTCACTAACCACTAGCCCAATATGCCAGTGATATTAGGTGAGTATTGATTGACACACAATTTCTTGACTGACATCTACACTGTCTCTTACTACAACGCCATCGTTTTCCCCGAATGTAGGTGGCCAGAGTTTCATCAGAGTTTTTTACTGACAGCGAACTGATTGTTAAGTTGGGTTTATTTTTCTATTAGAACTAACTAACTGTTCGCTATAATAATCGACTTGTACTGATCGGTTGAATCGAGGTTGCGTGTTTCGGAGCGCACCTGTCAATATGTGAAATGTCATACTTGTCGACTGGGACATTGTGCTTTTGGTTTCTTTGTTGGCGAGCGCATTTGAATTTTTATTGTAATCAAATTATATGATATTTATTGGTAAACCTGGGTCTTTGTGTGACGCTTTTGTTATAACCCGTCACTCTTGGCATTTGGATTCTGGTATTGACCGTAATTTTAGATTCGTTTTTAAGTATTTCAGCTTTGTAACGAAGCTTAGTAACACTACATGGGATTCATTCTGGTGAGATGAACTCTGCCTTGATACCTTGGATACCTTGCCAGGGTGAATCCGTAGCTTACTGTAACTCACTTACGTTATCACTTTAAAAAATAAAATTGTTATTAACAGCAGGGACAGAAGTACATTTGAGAACTACTTAAAGTTAAGTATAATTTGAATATTCGGGTATTGTTCTACTTACCGTTAATAATATCAAGCACAGGTTCAGCGATATGCGGCGTCTTAGTTCTACATATAAATGGCAGTTCTACGACAGCTCCCTCTAGTGCGTAACGTTGTTCATCGGAGCAGACGAACGGTCCCGATGTTAGACCGCCCGCTGTGAACGATAGTGGGACGAGGGATGACGGCCATTCGCCAGGCAGGAATTCCATCTGAAAACATTGTTTTTGTCACGTCGTTTGTGAACCAGGTCATATAAACCATACGATTTATCACTTTGACGTGATAACGACTTATAAATCGATGACCGGGTGCACGCACGAAAAAGTGCCACGGTCCATCACATTCCGCCTGCTGATAAGCTGAATGTCACGGTCCGTCACGTTCCGCCTGCTGATTGGCTGAATGTCACTGTCCGTTACGTTACGCCTGCTGATAGGCTGAAGTATTGTGGCCGTCGGGCGCATGCGCCCGGGTTCACTATAGCTGTCACAGGCATGATAGTTTATTACAATGTCATAAATGTTTTCATATAAAGTTATCAAGTAAAATTATCGTCCGTAAACCGACTTTACAGACAACCATTTTTTTTTAAAACAGTAGGTTGTTTTTAGGTCTTACTTCCCGAACAGTAAGTGTGCATAGAGCCTTACACTGCCGTGAAAAATATCTTCGTAAAAACATTTAATTGTAAGCGCAGAAATACTTTGTCATTTGTCACTTCGCTTCACTTTGGCAATATTTCATATAGACACAGAACAGTGGACCCTAAGGTAAAAAAAAAACGTATGTCGATAAAATACAAAGTGAGGACAAAACTATAAATTTATGTACGTTATTTACCAAAACAAGAGATAATTATCTCTTCCGAAATATATGGATTAAAAGCACAAAAATAATATATGGATGAAAATGAAATAGCGAAGGTGACGACCATTTCCTTAATATGTGTACGTAATTGTAAATATATAAACCTTTGATGGGACAAGGTTGCTTGGGCACGGCACTGATGTGTGTGAACCATAAGGGACATGGGCAATTATAAGTATTTTTACTTGCTATACGCAGACCTGAGAAACCGATTCGGGGGAGAAATAATTTCTCAAATTTTCTGTAACTTTAATAAATGCTTTCAGAACGTTGTTAGTGTTGCCGCCGCGGTGTTGTAGTGTATCAGACAGGTTTTGCAGACGCACAAACAGACAGTGACATTGCGAACCAGTGGATTGCCTTATTGTTTTTTACCTCTGTCAGCTACACAACAACTATAACTCTGTCCATTCGTGTATTATTTTCTTTTTGACAGTTCGAAACAGTTTGAAATAAGTGATGCCGACACGTTATCGATTCGATTTAAAATAATCGATTTTATTTAAGAACTTTCAATCGATTTAATGCATCGAAATATTTTTGACGTGATAACGTCTTATAAAACGATGGCTGCACTCACGAAAAAGTGTTTAAAAAAAGTCACGTTATTGACTGGTTGCTAAGCAACAGCGAATGGCGATTGCAGAGAAATGACATGCGATACAATTAGAACTAACGTAAGTTATTGATTAGTTGATAAGCAACGTGACGGGCGATAAATGTCATCAATGTTTTCTTGTGACGTTATCAAATTATATATAATATAAATAAATATATTAATAATAAATCAGAGCGAATAACAACTTAGATAAACATTACTTACATAATGTCAAATCATTTTTTTAAATGATATCTTATTTCAAGGTCTGTTTTAGTCTGTGGTTGTTTGTTATGCACAAGGCACTTCACTAAGTGGGCGTTACCCGCCAATAAAGTACGACATTAATGCAGTACATCATTCCGAAAAAAAAAACGGTAATTTATAGATGTGAGCTGTCAAAAAGAAAATAAACGAAAGGATACAAAAAAAATCTGAAATAAATGATATTATTATTATAGTTATAAAATACCTTGTCTAGCGGTATCTGGTGCAGCGTGTACACGTTGTGTTGCCTGTCGTGGCGCAGCACGTGCGAGCCCGTGGTGTCGCGCGTCAGCAGCGCCAGCGACACTCCGCTGCCGCTGAACACGGACACGCCGGCGGGGGAACGCCATCCTACACCTTCTAGGCACACTCCCCAGCCGCCAGTTACTGGAAAAAAAATAAGTAAAAGTTATGGTAAAGTAGACCATGAACAGGTTAAGTACGGCACATTTAACCTAGAAAAACAGAACGACAATCGTGACGGTCAATTAGGTAACAAGAATCATGTAACATATAAAATTGTATGTTAGTTTGAATGTTTGTTAGTTTGTTTGAACGCGATAATCTCAGAAACTACGGGTCCAAATTGAAAAAAATATTTTACTTATAGATAGCCCATTTATCGAGGAAGGCTATAGGTTATAACATCACGCTACGACCAATAGGAGTGGAGCAGCAAGGAAAAATGTCGCAATACGCAGACGAAGTTGCGCGGGTCAGCTAGTTATTTTATACAAATTAGACAAGTAGGTTTTAGTGTTTGAATTTAAAACCATGAAAACGAATAATAAAAGTAATGATTTGACAATAGGAACTTATAACGTCATAGGTTGTTATTCCATACAATTTTTTATAAAGGTTGTCGTTTTGACATTTCATAAAAAGAGACTGATTAGACATGACAGCTAACATCTTGATTGTGTGGCAGGTAGATATAGTTATACCTTACTTATTTTTTTACCGGCGTGTATCTGTGATACACTTTTTAATGCGTCTGTCAGTCGGTCATCGTACGAAGAAATATTAATTTAGAATACGTTTAGTATACTTAAAAAATGTAACAATTTAATTTTCTTGTAGATCCAAACCAACTTTCTTCAGATTACCACTAAAATTGCGTTGGCGCAGTCTCGTCTCTTCTAATACCTATACTTGACTATGCTTTCTCAACCTCACCGAGGAGCTACTTGACAAACTTGAGCGTCTTCAAAATGTTTGTATTAAATTTATATTTGGTTTGCGTAAATAAATGATTCAATTTGATAAATTCTGAAATCTACGTTGTTTTATAAAATCAGAAAATTTGATAAAATTCCATGACTTTTTTTTGATAAATTTAATATTTTACTGTCGAGGCAGCACTTTGGAATGCATTACCTCTCTAGACATGCTCAATCATTGACAGTGTTTAACAATATACTTATGGACCACTATCTATCTAACTAAACTTAAAACATTAGTTATTTTTTAGAAAGACTGCTTCGCAGTATGGTTCAAGCCCTGTATCGCGGGGGACTTTACAAACATACAAGTCACGGGCACAAAGTACACCCAGACCTGGAACAACAATTGGTGTATCACACAAAGTTGTGTCCCGTATGGCAATCGAACCCACAACCTCTTGCATAGCAGTCGGACACGCTACCACCGCGTCACAGTTTGAATTTCCTTATACAGTACGATCAACGTATCTTGACTGGATTGAAGTTAGGTTTTTATCACTTTCGTGCATGTCATAGGGATGCGACCCTAAAATTACTAACGAAAACGATTAATTATGTTTAATCGATTAAAAATACTAACAACATTTTAATTCAAAAATATAAAAACACTATTTAAATGAGTTCATTAAAGTTTAAAATTAGAACAGTTACAGTAAATACTAAAGAAACTTTGAAAAACAATTTCTTTACGAAAATAATCACAAAAAACATGAGTTAGTAATACTAATTATGACAATATAATGCGTAATCGCATCTCTAATTCTCTTGGTTAATTACCGCTCCCGCCCTCCGCTTCCTGTCACCATTTACTTACAAAAAATGCATCTGCGCAACCACTTGTCGCCTACTTCAGTCCGGCCTAGTTATGTTGATCCTACTGTACTTATAAATTAATATATTTGCATATATTATTAAGTTGTACACAACCCCTGTCAACTTCTTGTCTATGTTTTTATCCATCCAAAGGTTGCCTGAAAGAGATCGCTCTGGCGATAAGGCTGTATATACATGTATACAGGGGCAAGATCCTCTTTTTCATTTCGTAATAAAGAAATATTCTAATTTTATACTACAGTTGTACAACACGACTTACCAATAACTCTGTCAGCTCGTAGATCTGACCCTGTGACCCATACTTCGTCCTTGACCGTGACTCCACTGACAGCTGCTTGGAAGCTCATAAACGTGCCTGTAGCGTCTAGGCCGGATATTAGTAGCTCTGATCCTAAAGCGCTGGGAACGAAATAAACACAGAATTATTAAACACAGTACATACAGAGCGGCCTAATGGCTAGGGCCTCGGTCCATCCTACCCATTATACTAACACAATCCATTGAGTTTAGTTAGAGGGGTTAACAGGATTAGGGTTGCTAGTAAGGTGTCCCACCTTCCCACATTGCTGGTTATATTAAAAATAAAATGTGGATTACGGTTAGGTTGATCCTGCTCTATATCAAATTGATAAGCAGTTTCTAAAACTGCTAGCTTTTTTTTTGCTCACAACTTCGCCCGCGTTTTGTTTATCATCCCCTTAAAGCTTGAGTTTCAATCTTTTCTTATTTGGTTTGAGCTGAGTAAATGATCAGTTTGGACCTAAATTTGTATGCGTGTACTAGCTGAACGCGGTCACGCTTCTCTGTGGTTTTGTGTGTTGGCCAAGTTTTTCAAAACTATTAATAAACCATGCACGGCTAATGCATCATCGTCCAATGACATCTTGAACATAAAATGGTCTTTTTTTCTGTCAAAAGTGAGGGTGTGTTGGGACAAGGGACGTTAGTTTTGACTGTCAGAATTAATGTGGCTATACACGATCGCTTTTAACTGTCAGTTTTAACTTAACAATTTTATCTGACAGTCAAAACTGACGCTCTTTGTTAACTGAACTGACAGTTTTTATCGTATACATTCAACTGAATGTATTAATAGTTTAAAATGTTCAGCCAAAACTGATCGTGTATAGTCACAATAAAGGTTTATTTCCGTGTAGCGCGGCCAATCGCGAGCCGCGCGCGGCTTACGTACGACAAGCGTCTGACGCGCACGGTCGTTGCGATAATACTCAGAATATGAGAATGTATGGCGCCGTTTCCGAGGTTTGCTATAGACGCGCACGGCCGATATCTGACATAGACTGCTCGCGCACTCTGACTATTGTCGTATAGGTCGCGCACGTCAGCCGCTTTTCGTAAACCGCGCGAAGGTTGGTGATGCACGAAAATGAACCTTAAGAGGCACGTACCTGTCGCTAGCTCGCCTGGTGAGTGCGGCGAGCGGTGCGAGCACGGACACGTTGGCGTGCGGCGCGATGAGCTCGCGGCCCACGCTGTTGCGCAGCGCCAGGCGCACCGCGGCTTCATGCGGCGCGCCGCTAGCTTGCGCGGTGCAGTATGTAGGGACTGCCACCTCCACGTGGATAGCCTGAGGAAGGATTTTATTTATTCACTAGCTGACCCGCGCAACTTCGTCTGCGTCAATTTTTCCCGTTTTTGCAACATTTTACATTGCTCCTTTTGGTCGTAGCGTGATGTTATATATCATATAGTCTTCATCATTCATAAATGGGCTATACAGTAGAAGAACTTTTCTATTCGGACCAGTAGTTCCTGAGATTATCGCGTTTAAACAAACTTCAGCTTCATGATATTAGTAAACATTTATTTATTAAGCGATGTAAGCTTACGGTGGCGTCACCAAATCGCTTACACGCTAGATTACATACATTAATTGTTAATTACGAAAGGGTTACACATTGATCATTTATTTTGGCCTGTTGGTCTAGTGGACCCTGACTGCTAACGGCCGGTCTCAATAATCTAACTATCGAATGATTTGGCTACTAGAGCTATATATTTGACATAAGTTTCATACAAAATATGTCAAAATTCTACCTATAGTAGCCAAATCCATCGATAGTTAGATTATTGAGACCAGCAGGTTTATTAGGAAGCCAGAGGTCATGGGGTCGATCCCCACCCACCCTGGGTGGGGATCGACCCCATGACCTCTCACTCATCCTGGGTGACCCAGGATAATACTTTGTGTGGTGAAAACGATGGTTTATTCTGTGTCTAGGTGTTATTTATCTATAATATGTATGTATTTAGAAACACTTAAGTATGTTTACCAGTTGTCTGGTTTTCATAGTACAAACTCTGCTTAGTTTGGGATCAGATGGCGTTGTGTGAGTTGTCCTAAGATGCTATTATATTATTATTTCAATAATTAAAATTTCGATTAAAATATTGCCATTATTTACATTAATTGCTAATTACCAAAAGATTACACAGGATATTTATATTTCTTTCCTTTGTCGAAGATAGATAGTGTTGTTTCCGATTAGCTATATAAAAATGACTTATAAAGCTAAAAGGAAACAGCAAACATATTTCGAAAAAAAAAATGATATATTCCTTTGTTCCCATAAAGTTTAACGGCCTATCTTCATAAGCCTTCCAAGTTCCTCGAGGCAAATATTTCACGGAGCTAACAGCGAACGCTAGACGATCCCTTGAATTTGAACTATAACTATGATACACAAACATATACTCACAGTCTCTCTATAGATATTGTTCCTCTCGTCTTTATGCTGAGCGACCACCACTCCATATCCAGGCCTAATCGCCGTCACTTCACCGGCCGGACTCAACGAAAACGCCCCATCTTCATAAGCCTTCCAAGTTCCTCGAGGCAAAGACTTGAGTCTGATGACGGAGCTGACAGCTATAGCAAGTTGATCGCTTGAACTTAGCTCTTTGGTAAGGCCTTCGACTGAAGTGCGAATGTCGGATATGCCTAGAATTTCTATTGTACTGTCCCATGAGCGGGTTTCTGCTACCTGTGTGACAAACGCCATATTAAAATATTTACTTGTTACTATTTCTGCAGTGTACAGTCAGCGAAAAAATAGCACAAAGCACTTATCCTAAACCTTACCGTGTAAAAAATGGAATAAGATGAAAACGATTTTCGTTTTCAAGACGCTATTTACCTGTCCCATATTCCGTACTCTGACATCGATAGTAATAACTCCAGGTTTCAATGGCACCACTCTCACTGATAAGCCTTCAGCTACGGATCTTTCTAACATATCTGTAGAGAAAGGAAAAATATATTTTAAACTTTAAAATATTTACGTTAGAAAACATTATTAAACATAGTGTTATTATGCATTACGCACACATCGCCACGGCCGCCTCGCTTTCACGCACGCAATCATTTCACAGTGCGCAGGAGCGCAAGACAAAATGTTAGATTACGAACGCCATAATTATGACATTACGACAATCTTCGTTTTATGCATTTTTCCGTAACTTCATGCTGTTTTTACGGGTACGCCAGGGATGCATTATTATGCATCCCTGGCGTACTCCGGCACTAGGATTAAGTCACTAGGATTAAGTAATCCCCGCTCTTATTCAACGCCTACACAGAGCTGATAATGCGCATCACTTTGGAGCACTGGACGGACGGAGTAACAATTGGTGGATACAAGATTGCAAACTTGCGTTACGCGGATGACACCACCTTATTTGCAACCAGTTCACAACACTTGGATGAGCTACTGTCAAAGATGGAACGAGTGAGCCGTGAGTTTGGACTTAAAATTAATCGCAGCAAGACCAAGGTAATGATTGTTGACCGTGCCAGAAATAATTCGCCTGAAGTGATACAAATCGCGAATTGCACTGTAGTCCAGTCTTATATCTATCTTGGAGCTCTGATTACAAACAATGGCGGATGCATCGATGAAATCAAACGACGTATGGGCATCACAAGAACAGCGATGGACAGGATGCGGAAAATATGGAGGAATAGAAACATTACTAAAGCTACAAAGACCAGGCTTGTGAGGACACTTATATTCCCCATATTTCTTTACGCGGCTGAAACGTGGACTTTG
This sequence comes from Herminia tarsipennalis, assembly GCA_945859575.2. Lineage (NCBI taxonomy): Eukaryota > Metazoa > Arthropoda > Insecta > Lepidoptera > Erebidae > Herminia > Herminia tarsipennalis. The sequence goes on along the minus strand of OX243846.2, from coordinate 6,767,833 downwards.
CGAGATGTGGAAAGACAGAAAGTGGACGCTTTAGAAATGTGGTGCTGGAGAAGAATGCTTGGGGTTTCATGGACCGAGTTTCGCACGAACGTCTCGATACTTCAAGAGCTCGGTATCAGGCAGCGTCTATTTTCGACAGTACAATCTCGCATCCTAACATTCTTCGGACATGTTTCTCGGCGTGACAACCTATCCATAGAACGCCTTGTCGTCCAAGGAAAGGTGGAAGGCACTAGACCGCGCGGAAGGTCACCCACGCGATGGACTGACCAGATCAAGTCAGCCGTTGGAGGTTCATTGAACGAGTGCAGCAGGATGACCTCTAGTAGGCAGCAATGGCGAAACATCGTGAAGCGCATCACATCTGCCCCCTCCAATAATACTACAAGTTCATAGCGATCACGATCGCTCTGTCAAGAGCGTACCGGCTGAGAAGAGAAGAAGAAGTGACTTAAAGGTCCAAGCGACCAGGTCAGTAAAATAAAAATAAAAATTTACGGGTTAATATTATATTAAGACATATTCTTAAATTTCTTATTATGAAAATAAGACTAATAGAAGAACTCTTTGGCTACACACATTTTTTTTTGTATAAATGATGGTTTTAATCTCGACAGGCCTCCCTTTAATAAAGACGTCTGCCTCGTTGAGGTAGCAAGAGTGCGTATGACTATTGTGTTAAGGAACTGTAATAGTATATCAGCTAAGTCCCCATCAAGCCTGGGAGGGCCACACGGGCCTGACGACCCCAGTACAAGTAGGTATATGTGGCCCAGTCTCACCGTCAACATGCGTGGTATACAGGCGCGCGGACGCGGGGTCCCGCACGCTCCACGTGACCCTGGGCGCGGGCTGCAGCGCGCCCAGCGCGGCCGCCCCCAGCGCGCCCGCCTCCACCCACACGGGCCCGGGCGACCCCACCAGTAAGCTCTGGGTGGCCGCACGGACACGGACGCCTGATATCGGTATCACCTATAAACATACAATTTAATTATGGTTTTGTTTTCTGGGCCTCCTTCTCCGGAAATAAAATCCTGAACTGGGTTTGTATAGTATGATCCTTCACTACTTACTGGGAGCCTGGTCTGTATGTAGGGATTATATTACTACCTTGTCATAACGCCCGTCTACGAGCTTGGGTAAGTGGTTTTGACCCTAAAGTATTTAATTATAGCTTTGTATCAAAAACTAAGTATCACCTACCCTTTTAGGATTCAATGAAAATGAAAATTATTTTGGTGAAACTTCTGCTTTATAAGTTTGTAATGGAGAAACACAAAAATTACTGGAACTAATCTATTCGGCTGGATGTGACCCCTGATAATATAGCTTTTAATAGGTGAAAGAAAGTCGGCTATTACTCATAAATTTGTAAAGCCTACTTAGCTGTAATAGTTTTCTTTTAACGTCGTTATAATTGTATACTACTTCCTTTTTTTTTTACATATCCAATGTACACGGTACTACGGATCCACCCTGGTAAGGTATATCAAGGCAGAGTTCATCTCACCAGAATAAATCTCAAAAGGTGTGTGAGTGGTACTAGCTTCGTTACAAAGCTATAATGAAATCCCTAAAAACTGAAACTAAAATTACGGTCAAAACCACTTACCCAAGCTCATAGATGGGTGTTATGACACTAAGGTAATACATAGTAAGTTTCCTACCTAACCAGAGCCCCAGAGTGGTCAAAAACATACCATACATAACCAGACCTGCTGTATAGGGCGGGTTCCGCTAGCAAATCACTCGATCACAATTGTTCAACAATGTTTCTTCAAATATAGTTCACTTATAAGCAAATTATCAAGTTAATTCGGTTTAACAATTATCAAGTTAATTAGGTTTAACAACTTTACACGTGTGCGTGGGTTTCACTACGGGGAGTTCAGTACCATTTTATTATTTTGACACCAGAAACTCAAGCTATTAAAGACGTTTTGTAAAGAAATGATTTCTTGCTCGGTGTTGACTGTCGGTGTATATTCTGTATATTTTTAGATCAGCAAGCATTTTTTAATACTGAGGCAATTGTTTATAAATATCAGGAAAAAAAAAGATAGATATAGATGTAAACCTTGGGGTATGCTAGAGGGCGTCAATCTTAAGTGGGGAATTAATAAGGGATGCAATAGCGAGTTGAAATTGATTTTGCAGATACGACTCGTACCGTCATAATAAGAAGCATTTGCAGCTCCTTATTGGGATGTTAGGAACCAGCGTGGTAGTGTTTTTGAATGAGAATATTTTGGTCAACTACATCAAACGCTTTGGAAGAGTCTGAATAGATATCGTGAACTTCAGTTCTATTTTCCATAACTTCTGTTATGTCAGTGAGGTATCAGGTTTAAAAACCAATACTTTAATTCAATTGCTATCTCACTTGGCGTGATGTCAAGGTTTATAGACTCCTATGGGCTGTCTTTTTTAAACCCAATAATAACAGTTATTTGGTGCTGCATATTTTTTAGATGTTATTGACTTTTAAACCAATATTTTTGCAAATAGCAAAATAATAATTACCTCCACTTCAGATTCAGCGCTAGCCATTTCCACATTGGCGATGTCCATAGCAACCAGCTTGATTCGCGACGTGCCAGTCGATAAGCCGTGAACAGTACCAGATGACGACACCTAAAACCAATTGTATTTATTTAAGTAAGAAACAAAAGTTACCGGTGACGCAGGTCTTGTAAATAAATCTATCTATAATAAAAAAGATAACTAGGAATGTGGAGTTGTAGTTCCACATTACTAGCAAATCTGTTAACCCCTCCAGCTAAGCTCAATGGCTCGTGTTAGGAGTGGGTTTACGTCGGTAGTATAATGGGTAGGATTCGAAACAGTAACCGCACGATTGCGAGGCCGATGCCTTAGCCATTAAGCTACTACCGCTTCTATTATTCAAAGAACACAAATTCAACATTTCTAGTACTCACTTCTCTAGAAAACATACTGACTGCCTTTGCCACAAGGTAGTGGATTCGGTGCTCACACAGGACAGAACTCTGTGAGTTCCATAATGTTGATACCGAGTTCTGGACTTTTGTTTGTTATTTGCATATTTGGACTTGTAGCATTGTGCGGTCGGTTTAGTCTTCTAACATAAAACAGGTATAGAATGAAGTATTACACCTACATGAAGTGGTTATGTTTCATTCTCGTAATGTTCGGAGAAGTGATGTACAAGATGGCCGCCGTTGGTGGCGCCCCCACGCTTCACCGTCTTGCCCCCGCTGGTCCGGTCGCAGCTGCGTTCCGTTTTCGTTGTTTTAACTTCACTTTATCTAAGTATACTACTTCATTCTATACCTGTTTTGTTATCTGTGTACACGAGCGTTGCGAGGTATTCTCGAGGATATCTAATAGTGACAATACTGAAGTATACATACCTCAACGTGTGACAGTCCAGTAATAGCCCTGTAGTGTGTTGTAGCGAGGTGAGGCGGAGGTCCGCCGCGGTGTCGCAGCTGCAGGCGCGCTGTCGGAGGTACACGAGCGTTGCGCGGTATTATCTCTAATGGAGGGAATACCAGCACCTACAACAACGAAAAGTTACAATTATTATATTGTTCGCATAATTAGTATATCATATTGTTAGACACGATGTATGCCTGGCGCGGGCGCGGTTCTTCTGCGTCGTCAAGCAATGCGGTAGAAATGTAGAATCGCGTGGTGAGTATCCGCGACATTGGAGAGCCCAGCGATCGGTCAGCGCGCGACATTTGCAATCATAGCCCGCTAAGTTTGCGCGTCTTGCGATCATAGCCCACCAAGTTTATGTGTCTTGCGATCATAGCCCGCCAAGTTTGCGCGTCTTGCGATCATAGTTCGCCATGTTTGCGCGTCTTGCGATCATAGCCCGCCAAGTTTCGCGTCTTGCGATTATAGCCCGCCAAGTTTGCGCGTCTTGCGATCATAGCCCGCCAAGTTTGCGCGTCTTGCGATCATAGCCCGCCAAGTTTGCGCGTCTTGCGATCATCGTCCGCCAAATTTGCACGTGTTGCGATCATACCCCGCCAAGTTTGCAGGCGGTCATCGCAACTGCGACCGCTACAAAACGGTATTCTCTCGTTTGCCATAAATTAATTTGCACTAATATTGTTTGCCATAATCGTCCCCGATCATAATATTTACTTGCACTATTATCATTTATACTAATAACGTTTGCCTTAACAACTCAACAGTAATAACTTTTATTTGCCATAAAATGACTTTCCATAGCAACATATATCATAATAATTAGTTTCCATAAGTAACACGTCTCATAATCGACTCTTGACATAATCAAAATTTGATATAATTATGAAAATAATACATAATATTGTTAGGTCGAAATTAATTATCTTTAACACCCCGACTCAGAGCAATCCGACTCGGATAGGTTAGGTTAGAAGACTAAGGCGGGAGCGAAGCGAAGCGGAGCTCCCGCCTTAGTCTTCGTGTTAGGTTTTTTTTTTAAACCACCCAAAAGTAGGAGCCCCGCGAAGCGGGGCTCCGTCGAGTTTAGTAAGTAGGCGCCATATGAGGTTTAGTTTCAGGTTTAATTGTAAATAAAAAATCTGTGTCGTATAATCATTTATTAATCAACATAATTCAAGTATAGATAAGTAATAAAAAAAAAATTCTGAAAGTAACATTATTTTAAATTTAAGTTGGAGGCCAAAGCTCTCAAAAACTCTTCTTCACTGTAATTATTTTTATTTATTATGATATTGTTAATAACTGACGACTAATGGATTGTCTATTTATGTCAGACTTATTTTGTTTTACCCTCATTATATAACTTTAACTGTGAATATGTTAACAGCAAAAAATATATTAACTTACTCATTAACATAAAAATTGCAGGCGCTTATACTATATTATCTTTATTTATATTATGGTAAATAAAAGTTATGGAAAATGGTATTATTGAAAACGAAAATTATAGCAAATACATTTATGGATTTAAATTATTATGACACTTGATCGATTATGACCAATGGAATTAGTGAAAGTCATTTTATGTCATTTCACGATTATGGCAACTGAAGCGTTATTTCTAATGAAATTATGGCAAATACCGGTATGGCATGTGAAATTATGGCATTTTAAATTATGACAAACATTAGTAAACCCTACAAAACACACAAAGAACCGGTCTCGTGACTATATATAAGAGTGTGACATTTTCCTGGAGAGAATTAAACTAGTTGTAACGGAGTTAGGCAACATATTGATTTTTTTTTAACAGCTTAGCCTTTCCAAGAAAAAATATCTACACTAATATTACAAAGAGGTCAAGTTTTTGAGATTGTAGGGGGTAATCTATGGATCTCCTGAAACGCTATTGAAAATAATTATTTTACCAATAAAAAGCCACGTTATTTGTGAGTGTCATAGGCTTAACAAATAGGCATAACACCACGCTACGACCAATAGGAGCGAAGCATCAATGAAAAATGTTGCAAAACGAGGAATAAAGACGCCGAAAAAAAAAATCTCTGTTATATGTATGGAACCCCCCCCCCCCCTCCCCATTAAAAATATTAATACAAACTAACTACCTATCAAACTATATATATAACTGTCGGGTGGTCAGACAGATGTCCATCTGTCTGACCACCCGACAGTCAAAAACGGAGCCCTGATAGTTTCGTCATGACCGTCCGGTCATGACGAAACTATCAGGGCTCCGTTTTTGACATTTTGGCTACGAAATCCTAAAAAGTATGTCGTGTTCACTATTTTAACACATGCAATTTTGAACAGTATAAGAGTAAGAAGTTAACTGTATTGTCAGATTATTCATTAAAAAAAAAATAAAGACTTCAGAAGGTTTCATGATGGCACTACCACTTTTAAATGAACAGTATACTAGACAGAAATACTTTTGAAAAGCATGGGAACTTCGAATAAATACAACTTACCTCAACTTCAGGACTCCAAACTCCACCGAAGCTAGCCCTGACCTTCCCAGTCCCCTCCTGCACTCCACATAGTAAGCCATCTTTAATAGTGACGTAGCCCGAGGTCCTAAAGTCCGGAGCTCTCCCCGTAGATAGGTATCTGTGTGATACTCCTTGTACGAGCGCGGAGATAGGAACGCAAACGTCTACGCCGACCGCTCGAGATGTTGACACTTCTACGCTTAGAACTTCTTCTATGTGGACCTGGAAATAAATCATAGTCATTATTAGGTCACGGTGCTGTACCACACCTTCAGTAGTTGCATCTTAGGGACTTTTATCTTAGAAATTATGCCAGCCCCATCATACCATATTCAAGTATAGAACAGTAGATCTATACTTATATAAAACATTACATAATTTAAACAGTTATCGCATGACCAGTTTACAGAGCATCCTTGCGCCCTCAGATGTTGGTTCCGCTAGAATGCTCTGCATTTGACTACCACTGGGACGCGGTGAGAGTGTATCCGACTGCTACGCAAGAGGTCGTGGGTTCGATCCTCACCCAGGATAAAACTTTGTGTAATGAGCACGATGGTTTATTCTGTGTCTATAATATGTATGTATTTAGAAATATATAAGTATGTTTATCAGTTGTCTGGTTGCCATAGTACAAGCTCTGCTTAGTTTGGGATCAGATAGAATTGTGTGAGTTGTTCCAAGATATTATTATATATTATTACAGCAAAATTTATACAATTTATCTTTAAATCTTTCATAATGGCTTCCCTAGTGCCTTGGTTCTTAGCACACTCCATCAAAAGATGTTGGACATCGTCAATAGTGTTGTAGACATCAATTCGGTGATTCGACTTCTTCATCAGATATCCAAATTTTCTTGATGGGATGTGCACCGAACGAAGTCTGTGTAAAATTATACATAATAATCTGCTTATTTTAGCATTAGTGAACCATAAACAACGAAGAGGCTTACTCTGGATGGTTTTATACCAAATTCCCTTCATGTTTAAAAAGAGATGGCCAAAACCGTTAATTTCTAATTTTTTGAACCACCATAACATTTGTCCACGACTGCGAAGCTAAATGCGCCTTTATTATTTTTTATAAAGAAGATCTGTTCTTTCAAATAACATAGATTTCATGTTTGTACGTTCTGGGGCACAGCACAGATTTTGGCCATCTCTTTTCATCAAATATCGCGAGTCTTACAAAAGACAAAAGTTGATTACCAATTAAATGGTGCTAACACACATACAGGTTTTAAACATTAAAAGTGTCACATAAAAAAGTAAACAAGTCAAAATTTGACCGAACAGCGTCTAGACAATTATTACCGAAATGAGTACCCTAATTTCTTAACGGAAATTTATTTGAAAAGTTTATAATTCAGCTTGTTTATTATTATTTATTCATCAAAACAAAAACAAAAGTAAATGATTTGGTCATTATAAATATGCCGTCATACGCTAATATTTCATACAAACTTGAAACGAGCGTATCGTTTTTGACGTTTCTTTAAAAGATACTGATTTGACTTTAGTCAAATACCCTAGTAAAATTGCATATAAAAAGAAATAATCGTACATTACACATTTTTTTCTGGCACTATTATTTTCGGCTTCCCTTTTAATTCTAGTTATTTAAGGGTAGATTACGCGAAACAGGGTTCAGCTCTCTCAAAAATTTATATAGAAAACCTAAATATTAGGACACGAAAAAAATTGTGTCACTAGTCAAAGAGTTTTTCTAGTAGATGATATAAAGAAATTTAAGGATGTCTTAATATGATCCCGCAAATAAATCTTGAAGTTGCGGAAAAATGCAAAAACGAGCATTTTCGTATTATCATAGTCATGGCGTTCGTAATCTAACATATATACGAACTATTCTTCTACTTTATTTTGACCTGCCCACCTGCGCACTGTGAAGTAATGGTTGTGTGCGGAAGAGCGAGGCCGGTGATCGTGTCGCTATGTACGTAGCGCTAAATAAATAATTCTTTCAGTGTAATGTTAATATCATTGTGGATACCTATAGAAGATATATTTTTGTATCAACTTGATACTCAGGATCTTTTTAAAGCCTCTGGTAAGTATAAAGCAAAGCCGTGCTCACCTCAACGAGCTGCCTCTCCCCGAGCACGCACAGGTCGGCCACGAGCAGCTCGTAGGAGCCCGGGCCCGGCACGCTGGCGGCCAGCGCGCCGTCGTGCAGCGCGCACGACACGCCCTTGGCCGCCTCCACGCTGTAGCGCCCGCTGCCGCCGGATACGGACGCGATGTTGTTTATTGTCTCGCCTTCCCATGCTATGTTCACCTACGAACAGGGACAAATTTAATTGTGAAAATAACTGCAAACTGAGCTTCCATCATTTTCACACCACCGTGTGAAAATAACATGAAATATAAAACTATAATATATAAAGTTATAATCATGCAACGCGAAAGTTTAAATGTTAGTAAAACATGAAATATTTGCAAAATCAGTAAGACCTTGTGGATTGTGGAGTTAAAGTGTACATTTTTTTATTAAAGAAAACCTGATACCAGTGGAAAATTTGTTGATTGTCAAGAACACAAAAATAAAAAGAATAAATGATACAGAACAATGCCTACACCAAATTATCCTTAGTGACAATGTCTGTGAATATTGCAATACAATGTCTAATACAAAAATCGGTACAAATAATATTATAGAATTTTATAAGCAACTTTGTCTACCCGTGACCACGGCTGTTGCGGTCGGCACGGTCGAAAAGTCGAACAATAAAATAAAGGTATTTATGTAGCCTTAAAATAAAAAAATACGAGATTAAGATCCGTAGCTTATAAAATTCTATAATGTGTACAAATCGCGAAAGTTTACGAAAATATATTGCAAAATAATATCATGATACCTTAGTGGGATCACATTTCAATGGAGCCACAACTCTAGCTTGTATAGACGCGGTCGCATCAGGTATGCTAGCTTTCAGTGCACCATTCCATCCTATCGCTAGTTCATTAGCGGTCACTACCTGTAAAAACAACACTTCTTTAGATAACCTACATAATATACAGCACATGCATAAGAGAAAAAGCTACAGCCAAAACACAGTGTTTGAAATTATAGTAATTTTTATAGGCATTTCTTACCAATTACTTTATTAATATAATAATTGCATTTTTGAAAGATAGAAAAATTTGAAGTCCAGACCCAGGAATCGAACCCGAGACGTCCGTATGCCAAACCGGGGCCGGAATCGAACCACCTGTCTGGACTATGTTACTAGACCTCAAATTTTTCTCTCTTAAAGCACGCGAGTTGGGCCCTTGCTTGCGACATCTAGCTGATAGTTAAAGAACTATCACGGCTTTTTGTTATTGCTGAAATTCTGCAGTTCGAACTACGGCTGGTAATTTTTCACATTACACAATCTATACCAACAAAAGCTGAATACAAATAAGATAAAGTACCACCCGAAGCCTTAATAACTGGATGGACAAATAAATAATAACTTCATCTACACCATAAATACAATAATTGCATTTGAAAGAAAAATTTGAAGTTCAGACCCAGGAATCGAACCCGAGACTTCCGATCGCTTTACCGGAGCGCGAAAGCCGAACCATCTAACCTGAACTATGTCACTAAACTTGAAATTTTTCTTCCCTTGTCAATTTAAATGTATCTACATCCTCGTAATTAAATTTCAGTTACGGTTTTCAACCACTAGTCTGGCCGCGGGACTATATTCAACTTACTAGAAGAGATTAGGCGTAAGACTAGTAAAAGCCAGTGTCACTTGTTGCAAAATGATCACATATTTGACAGTACAGTACGATCAACGTAACTAGGCCGGACTGAAGTAGGCGACAAGTGGTTGCGCAGATGCATTTTTTGGAAGTAAATGGTGACAGGAAGCGGGGGGCGGGGGCGGTAACTAAACCAAGAGAATTAGAGATGCGATTAAGCATTATATTTTTTTTACTTATAATATTAATAATAATAATTCATTTATTTGCCAGAATGCAGGTGTACATTAGTAAGATCTTACATATAAATTGGCCCATTTACATTCTGCCACTATGAGGCGTGCAAATATTATTTTAGTTTTACATTTTCATAAGTAATTAGATCACATTACCTTAATTATGATTAACATTAATTAACTGATGTCAAAATTTAAAAAGTTTGTTATGTCATGGAATTAATAATATAAATAAAATCAAAAATTGCAATATTGTCATAATTAGTATTACTAACTCATGTTTTTTTGTGATTATTTTCGTAAAGAAATTGTTTTTCAAAGTTTCTTTAGTATTTACTGTAACTGTTCTAAATTTAAACTTTTATGAACTCATTTAAATAGTGTTTTTATATTTTTGAATTAAAATGTTGTTAGTATTTTTTATCGATTAAACATAATTAATCGTTTTCGTTAGTAATTTTAGGGTCGCATAACTATGACATGCGCGAAAGTAATAAAAACCAAACTTCAATCCGGTCAAGTTACGTTGATCGTACTGTAGTAAAGCTGATCAACCTCTGTGACCTGATAAATTTGTTCCCCTGTAAACTGATAAATTTGTTCCATACAAATAATAAACTTACCTGATAAAATTTGTATGGCACAGGAACAGGGATGTATTCGGGATGATGTTCAACAAACAGTCTGTCGGTAGCTTTGTACTCTAACCCCGGGTGATGAGGTTCAATATCCCATGACATCTTCGGACCATTCTCATCTAGAAGTTCACGTCCTATAGCGTCCATTAGAGTCACTTTTACTGTCACCTCTTGACCGGGACGGAGCCAAACTCTGAAATAATTATATGTAATGATTGGTTACGCAAATAAAATAATTAAAAAAAAAGAAAAAACAGTGATACAGTCAAAGAAACGAGTCAAAACTTGCTTGAAGTATGTTTGTGACCAAGGTCGCTCTCACCCAAATATTATAAATCAATAAGACAAATACTTACTTGGCATGGCTATAAATTTACAAAAAAATAAATCCTAATAAAAAACCGGCCAAGTGCGAGTCGGACTCGCGCAGGAAGGTTTCCGTACGAGCCTCACATAAATATTTATTTTATTATATGATTGGCGACAGATGGACAGGCAGACAGACGGACGGACAGCGGGTCTCGTTTTAACCTTTGTTTACGGAACCCTAAAAATGATCGCTTTAGTCATCTAATCAGGCATATATAGTCGGCCTATATCTAATGCAATACATACTTAGGTCCCCCAGTGCAGTTGCCAGGCGTCTCCGAAGGTTCGAGCCTGACGCGCGACACGTGCGGCGCACATGACGCCTCCAGACCTACTGACTCTTGCTCCTCGTCCGTTTGGGATATCACTTCTTGACGGGAATCGCCTTTCTGCAATTTAATCAAACCTTGTAAGAAAACACCTTAAAACTATAATCACAGATATGACACAATAGACAACGCGGATGTTAAGAACATTCTGAGCAGCCAGGAGGCCTACTCTAATTCAATGAAAACGAAGTTTCAATTAATAATGAGGTGGTGATATACAGAGTCAGCAACATCAATTCAATCGACTCGTGTCTGAAAATCGTCTATGGGTTCGAACTTCTTATGCTTATCCAAAAAGTTTGAGAAAACAAAAATTCATGTATGTTTTTCGTTTGAGAGAAAGAGAGTGGCCTGATCATACTTGAAAATAACTTATAATATAGATCAAAAGGTCTATGTGCCTATAATATTATAAATGAGTGCCAGCTTGTTATATTTTCACGCCTAAATCGCTAAATCAACTTAAATTAATTTTAATTGGTTTAGAGATAGATTTTTGCCTTGGAAAAGGACGCTATCTGTTATCACAAAATACATTTGTGCTTAAAGATACAAATGTTAGTTTCGCTACGATACAAATGACTTTTGACTGACAGTTAACGGTTAATAAGCTATTTGAGACTCCTCGTAAGTGGATGAAATTTTATTTTCAATATGCTAATAACAGACAAAAAGGTTATAAAAAATGTACAAGCTAATTATTACAAAACAAAAAACCCGACTGCTTATTTTATTTATTTATTTTGTTTTGGGAAACAAACGGCTTATATGTTTTACGTTAGATAAATTACATTATTTGAGCCTTAATACAGTTTCCAGTTTCCACAATAAAGTATTAGGTAACATATTAGAATAGAGTTAATAGTAAACCTTATAGCATTTTTTATAAGCATTTCTTGCCAATTACTTTATTAATACAACAATTGCATGTTTGAAAGATAGAAAATTTTTAAGTTCAGACTCAGGAATCGAACTCGAGACTTCCGTATGCCAAACCGGGGCCGGAGTCGAACAACTATCTTCGCCCTAAGTCTGGACTTCAAATTTTTGTATCTTTCAAAATGCAATTATTGTAGAATTAAAAGTAGATCTCTCTTTTATGATTAATATAGTTAATAACATAATAATAGACATTTTGGCGCCAAAATCTGCCGTATTATTTATTTCTAATTTGATGTACCCAGTGTCACTCTCACAACTGAGACGAATGTAACGACACCTCTCAAGCTAAAATCCATCAAACCATTTAGACTCTATCTAGAGCCAAAGAAATATTCATACATACATACTTGGAAATCATAACCCTCTTTCCTGTGTGGTCGGGTGAAAACTCTACCGACAATGCACCTAATTACAATGACCACACATGAAGAAATATTCACACAGAACGTGCTTTTAATTATATTTCAAATAAAATATGCATACCCTTCTACACTTCAACGTAAACAGCTGTACGTCAGGATACTGATGAGGAGGTGGACCATCACGATGAACCAGTTCTGACACTCTTGAGTCACTCGGCACTGGTACTAAGGATTCACCTTCTGCTATCACCTGTGTAATATAATAAAGTAAATAGTACAGTATTTTATTAAAAGTTACAAAAAATGCATTACTCTTTCAGTGCCTTTCATAAACGATAAGGAATATGCATAACACGTAAATGAGGGTTAATTTTTTTTTTTATATATAACGTTATTTTTTGTATAGTGTAAAACTCAGACACCCCAACGTATTTTTATGTATTGTAACGTTTAATTAATTGTAAAATATAACATGGTCCAAAAACTATCCCATTGGATTGTGTTACTGATTTTGAGTAATCTACTTTCAGGTTTGCACTATACCAAGTATAACGTTGTATATACTGTATTGGTTTATAATTGTGTCTACATCAATATAAATATTATAAAGCTGAAGAAGTTTGTTTGTTTGAACGCGATAATCTCAACAACTACTTACTGGTCCAAATTAAAAAATATTTTAATGTTGGATAGCCCATTTATCGAGGTAGGCTATAGGCTATATAACATCATGCTACGACCAATAGGATCGGAGTAGCAATGAAAGATGTTGCAAAAACGAGAAAAAATGGTTGTTGAAACCAATTCTATTGTCAGATAAAATGTGCCCTCATTGGCTGTCGCGATTGCGGTGACTTTTTATGCGCCAAGATAGCGTGCTATTCAAAATGCTTATAACAATGGGGTTGTTGAATGTCAAGTCAAATCATTTTTATGAAATGTCAAAACGACAAGCTCTATAGAATGTGTATGGAATAGCAACCTAAGACGTCATAAGCTCCTACCGTCAAATCATTACTTTTCGTATTCGTTTTCATGCTTTTAAATTTAAAAACATGTTAAAATTGTAAAAGAACACTTATTTTTAGAGCATTTTAAAATCTACTATTACCTGATTAGTATAAAATAATTTACTTTTATTGTAGTCAACTACCCAATTTGTAATTTTAAATGTTTCGTTTTCCTGGTAGAAGTAGTTTTTTGCCGCTGCATATATTTTTTTCCAATGATATGTCGCTGTAAGCCATTTTTATGTTGCAACGTTACATCGTTTCGGCACTCACGCCTTGGCGCGAGTTTAATACTTGTAAATAGCACACACATTGTAAATATTTTCTTTATTACTTTTCATAATATCGCTATTCTATTTATACCATATTTATTCGCATAATATATAATAATGTACTCTCTGATTTATAAATGTCATAATAAGTAGAAATATAGAAAAAAAAAAAACAACAGTGGAAAATCATGCTACACAAATATTCTACTGTATCTTACCTAGCTGTAAATTTCCCTAAACTTGTAAAATAAAATAAATAACTAACTAACCGGTAGTGTAGCAGCAGGTAATGCAGCAACATGTAGCGGCCACAGTATGTTAGGCGCGGCGCGCACGTTCACTCGCGCGGTGTCGCCCGCGCGGCCGCGCGACACGCGCACGCTCGACACGCCGCGACCGTTCCACACACATTGTAGTACGCAGCAGGCTCCGTCTGTGTAACAGTTATATCACGCATTTGTAACTGCCACATTAGTACCACCTATGTGCTAGATATACATCAAAATAGGGTATTTGACTAAAGTCAAATCAGTCTCTTTTTAAGAACGATCCGCTCTGTACAAATACGTATTGAATGCTAGCATGTGACGTCACGTTTTCTATTGTCAAATCATTTACTTTTAGTGTTTATCTGATTAAAAATTAATAAACACGTTAAACTAATAAATGAACATATTTTTTACAAATACAATAATTGCATTTTTGAAAGATTGAAAAAGCTAATTTGGACCCTCGCATGCGCCATCTAGTCGATAGTTAACGAACTATCACGGCTTTTGTTATTATAATAATAATAATAATAATATCTTGGGACAACTCACACAACGCTATCTGATCCCAAACTAAGCAGAGCTTGTACTATGGAAACCAGACAACTGATAAACATACTTAAATATTTCTAAATACATACATATTATAGATAAATAACACCCAGACACAGAATAAACCATCGTGCTCATCACACAAAGTTTTATCCTGGGTGGGGATCGAACCCACGACCTCTTGCGTAGCAGTCGGAAACACTCCCACCGCGCCACAGAGGCAGTCAATATATTGCTTCGTTACAGAGAGTATTTTAACAAATTATGATGTCGCAGGCCGAATATTGAAGTAATTTTTATAGGCATTTCTTGCCAATTACTTTACAAATACAATAATTGCATTCCAAACTCGCAAGCATCAAGAGATAGAAAGATTTGAGATCTAGTAACATAGTCCAGATAGGTGGGTCGCTTCTGGCCCCGGTTTGGCTACGGAAGTCTGGGGTTCGAATCCTGAGTCTGGACTTCAATTTTTTCTATCTTTCAAAAATGCAATTATTGTATTTGTAAAGTAATTGGCAAGAAATGCCTATAAAAATTACTTCAATGAACATATTTTTTCAGACCACTTTATGACATATTTTTACATGGTTAATATAAAACATTTTATTTTGATAGTAGTCAAATACCCAATTATGTTCCCACTGTGATAACAAACACCGGTGGGTCGAAAAGAAATTTGTTACGCAGAGATGAATATTGGATGAAAGTTGCAAGATGTCATAGTCTGACTGTCACACCGCGAAATCAAATGAAAGTCAGTAAAAATAAATAAAGAACGTTAAAAACCACCATTTGGACTACAAGTCCGATGGGCCAATATTGGCGAAAGAGTTTATATGGGGAGCCCAAGTAGCTAACTTGGATTTACTTGAGCGAGGCAGATTAACATATGGGGGATTCCTGTTGAGTACCCCTACTGAATATTAGCTCTTTATAATAATAATAATAACCATTTATTTCAGGCTACTAAGGCCCATATAAAAACAAATACATACATAAAATCTTAATAAACTAATACATAAATCAAACTACAATTACACAAATACCTACCTAACTACAAAAAACAATACACTAATACATAATTATTTTAAAATTATACACGACACTGGGATTGAGACAGCGGCGTCGTGTTTCACTGCGTGGTGTCACGCAACCTTCCACGAACTTCGTCTAGATCCGGAGGTACTTCGCAAGTTCATCTGCCTTTGTGGTGAGATGCAGACGAGACACATATCGCGCGTCTTGGGGAGCCGATCAAAATATTTAGTAAAAAAAAAATACCAATAGAGATAGCCGAGCGCATTAGATTATCATACAGATGGTTCAGCTTGATATCCTAGAGACGCTGATCTGAATAAAAATAATATTTCAGCGATTATGTGGAAGGGTTTTTTCGAATCGTAAGTCATTTGAATGGCAGCTTCTAGTAGGTTCACCTAACATCCAGTTTCATGCGAAAGATTTTGATTTGTTTAAGACCTGGAACCGCCATCTCCCACCATTTAAAAAGCGTCCTCAACATTTTTTTCTTCGCATCATTATAATGTTCAAAATCAAATAGGTCTCTACGGCGCTCGAGTAAATCCAAGATAGCTACTTGAGCTCCCCAGCCAGTTAACACATTACTTGGTGATCTTCTCAAAATCAAACAGTATGGAACACTTTTTTTTATTGTTTTAAACCCAATATTCTTCTTAATAATTAGGGGAAATAAAATCCCTAGATAAAGTAAACTACTAACCCATAGGTTGTACCCATTTAGCAGCTGTTACATTGTGGGGCTCAGGTCCTTCCAGTAAGGACACTGCGAATGAATCGCAGTTGCATCTGTAAAAACATTCACACATTTACATCACGCAAGAACACATTATGCAAAGGGTACTTTCAGTAGTGAACAATAAATTATTAATAATAAAGTAAAGAAACAGGGGTTCATTATACATATGTAGATAAAGAAACATTTAGTAAGAAAAGCATAGATTTTTGAGCAATAAAAGGGTGACGCTAAAATATCAAGTAGTACAAATAAAAAAATCATAACTTTCACCTGAATGCAATGCCCCGGGTGTCAATTGCCAACAGAATTGACATGATATCGGCTGATATATGAATCAAGAGCAAAATTCTAAAGGTCAAACACATGGTTGGTCTATGTTTGAGTTTGTTTAATTCAGGTGTAAATCTGCAGTGAAATGTAATTTAGGCAGATGTATTTCGACTATTTTCAGACACAAAAAATATTTTAAAGAATGTATTATTATTATTTATTAACAGGCTGGCAGTTGAAACAACTGATATGGACCTGTATTTTGTTGTTGAAGGTGTTTCCATCCAATTTGTTTTTAAATGTATTCAAACTCTGAGTTGAGACTACATCTTCTGGGAGGCTGTTCCATGCTCTTACTACCGGGTTACTCAAAAAATATTTGTGTGGATTATTTCTTGACAAGTTGGTAGATATGAAGGTTTATGTGATAATAATGTGGATGTTTTGGTTGAAGACAAATCCAACCAAGTGGACGTTCAGGAAAAATTGCTAACAGACCTAATGGATACTTACATGTGAAAATTGAACAGTTCACCAGAGTCAGGGTGAGTGGCGGTGAGTGCTATGTGCAAGTGATGAGGTTTGCCGACACGAGCGTGTCCTGAAGTCGACACTTGAACCATCTCCGCCGGTACTGACAACACCCTGTAACAAATTAATGTGATTAAGTACGGACGGATGTATATGGAGAAACTATAAGGGTTCCTTATTTACTGCGAAACCTTAAAAAACTATTTGAAAGTTAACAAGAATAATATCCATATTTATGACTGTATGCCGTGTGGTACCGGCTTAAGAATAGTACCACCCCATCTCTTCCCGTGGGTGTCGTCAAGGCGACTAAGGGATGTCACACGGAGGACGGGCAGCAGCGTCCTCTGCGTACTTTAAAGCCTTACTGCGATCGCCAACCCGCTCGCCAAGCGTGGCGATTATGGCAATTACCCCCAGGATCTACATACCAGTAGGTTCTACTGGGGAGACCCGTGCCCAGCAGTGGGCCATCATATGGGTTGATATGTTATGTCTGTTGTTTTTGTACTACAGATCAGCGGCGGAGGGTCCTTAGATCACCATTACTTTCGGCTTCCCTTTGGATTGTAGTTACTTAGTATTATAGGTACAAAGAATCACGTCCAGCAAGATATATTTTTGTATCGGGTTACCTTTGAAAAATTTTAGCCCTTCGCCTCTGCTACAGATTAACAAAAGCAAGGGCACTTGTATGTTCGTAGCATCCGCCATTGTAACTAATGTTGTGTGCAATAAGTTTAAATAAATAAATAAAACTACTAAGGACATAGGCAATAGCCAACCAACCAATCCAACAGCGGGACCATAGAGAAATGCTCGATTGTAGGATAGGTCTTTATGGGGTAATATGTCATTAATTCATAACATTATAGAAGAATGCCGCATCAAGAAACTGTCGTTACTTCCCACATACCTTCCAACAGCTTTAACATGTGGATACTTCTTCAACTGCACTCTGACACCTATTTCACCCACGCCTCGCAACGTGATAACGCCCGTGGGAGCGAGCGAGAGGGATCCTTGTGCCTTCTCACTCGCTACATCCGACCATGTCACTGGTTCGTCGCCTCCACCGAGATGTTGGAGTTGTATTTCTCTGTAACAAGATATATTGTTAAACAAACTGTTTTCATATTAGATATATTTTGGGATTTAACCGATCGTGGTCACGGGTAGTCGACCCGGTGTAATTCGATCGAAACGTCGGGTAAATAAAAAGTTCGTACCTTTAAATAATTCACGTGATTAAGTCTTGAAATATATATAATATGTATAAAAATCGCGAAAGTTTAAAAACAAAAAATTGTTTTCAATCGGAAAAGTAAAACGTTACTTTTCCGAGTTTTATACATTGAAAACAATGACATTAAAATATTTTACACTAATCAAACAATATTAGGTCTTAAAATGCTCTAAAATTAACGCGAAAAAAAAAACACAGGAACTTTCGTTATAATGTTTGTTTCATGCAAATTTCTACGGCCAGTGTTGTTTTGATATTTCATAAAAAAGTAAGCAGACTAGAGACCTTTTTGATTATCAAGTCGGCTGTTTTAACTTGACAATGAAAACTGTTTCTATTTATTGCCTTTATGAACATTATTAATACAATACTTACTGCAGAGTATCGGTCCAAGCTATGTACAATTCCGGCGGGACCACTTCCAATGGATCAACTGCTATTGCAGACACTTGACCTTCCACCTACAAACAAAAATGTACCCTTCAAAAATGTTATGTTGCAAAAGTTCATGTCACTTCTATGAAAATGATTTTCACCAAAATTACCTGCACTTAGCAAAAAATTCAGGTAGATTGTAATCATTTCTTACCTTCCGCGAAAATGTCTTCCCAGCTATAGAATGCAGTTTCGCCGTCACTACAAATGTCCCAGCATTCTGTGCCACAGCATCAGTCAACGTCCCATTCTCCGTAGACCTCAACAAATCAACATTGGCCTCTCCATCGACCAAGAGTCTTATTAAAACTTGATCACCAGCAAATAAGGCATGACCATCTTTATCTAGCAAAATACTATGCACTAAGAAAGGTTCTCCTCTTATTAATAAATTCGATGGCCTTATTGTCACTCGGATGCTATATGGTTCAGCAACAGTCAAAGTTGCTGAAGCAACTTCCGTGGAACCGGATAGTAAGGATATGGATGTATGACCAATGGTTGTGCCCCGAACTAAACTGACTGTGTCTTCAAGTAAGGCTGTCTTCGACTCTGGCACTGACAAGTAGTAGAGAGTATCTGATATGTCTTCTATGGTTAATCGTCCAGCGCGGGCTCTTACAACTCTGTAACAGAAAATTGTAATGTAATGAGGAACCTTGATTCGTGTAAATATCTATTGGCGTGCGTTTACGAAAATAGTCTACATGAGAATAAAAGTAATTAAAAAATATTAAGTAAATTAGAAGTGTAACAAGGAAAGTTTCGCTATTTATTGTAATATAGCTGTGTCGCGCAACTTTGTCTGCGTAAATTTTCCCCGTTTTTGTACCATTTCTCATTGATGCTCCGCTCCTGTTGGTCGTAGTGTGATGTTATATAGACTTTCTTGATAAATGGGCTATCCAAAAGTGAAAGAATTTTTCAATTTTAATCAGGATTAGTAGTTCCTGAGATTACCACGTTCAAACAAACAAACTCTTCAGCTTTATAACATTAGTATAGATGACATGCTGGAATATAAGTTCCTTGCAAATGAAGTGTTAAGTCACTCAAGTAAATCTTGTCACTCAAATTTTTAAGTCTTAGTAAAAATAATAAGGCCCTATAATAAATTTGTAAAAAGCCTCAAGACTTGGCTAATAGATAGAGGTTTCTATACTGTGAAAGAATTCTTTAATAATAAATAGGCAGATTAGGTAAATAAACGACTAATAAAAATAAATAGGCTTCAAAACACTAGTTTCTTTATCGTATATTTTCTGTTGACATTTGCATGCCCGATTTAGGCAGAACACGGTGTATATTAATTAAAAAAAAACAAAAAGAATTGAACTGGGCAAAAAAGTCTTTTATTACTCGAATTTTATATCTAGAAGTATGGAGAACCAAAATCAACTTACCTATAGCGCAACGTATCCCCAGGCGCAATAATCGCCGTGGCCGGCGTAAGGACGACACTGGCCACCACTTGCAAGGTGAAGTCAGTACAGATATCTTCAATGCAAACAGTGACCCGAGACTCTCCTATAGCCTGACCGTACAGTAGTACAGAGTGGGACCGTTGCCCGCGAGCCTCGAGTTCAGCGACACCGCGCGGCGCTTCGTAGTCTGTATCAGACCATTTTACTAGTCTGAGGATATTTAATAATGAAAATTAAGGTTAATTAAGACTCCTATACTCTAAATCATGAAATCTATGTAACTACATCATCATCATCATCATCATCATCAGCCTATCGCAGTCCACTGCTGGACATAGGCCTCTCCAATTGCACGCCACTTTGTTCTATCCTCGGCTACTCGCATTCAGCTCCTGCCAGCCGTTTTGCGTAGATCATCACTCCACCTGGCCTGAGGGCGTCCTACACTACGTTTGCCGATAAATTTATGTAACTACATATAAGTAAAACTAATATAAGTATAAAGTCATAAGATACGCTTAAGTTTAAGTCATAGATCTGCTTGTATATATTTTAAACTACACAATGGACTTTAATACCATTGCTGTTCTTTCACAAATCTATTGTCACAAATTTAAGTTATAATACAAAATTGTTTTTACACACACTATATTTATATGAATATTATTAAAAAAAAACCCAGAATGATTATTATCTTACAAAATTGTAGAAATGTTTAATTTTAGCAAATTCTACATTTCTTCGTTTAAAACATTTGTATGAAAGACTACATTGAACTACAGTGGATATTAAATTTAATTAAATTGAGAGCCTTACTTAACCAAAAGATCTTCATCAACAGTACTGCCAAGATTCTCTATGCTCCATGTGAAGCTCACTCCTTCCAAAGTGGAAAATTTGTTGCCTAGAAAGAAGCAAACACAAAGTATTATTTCTTATTTGCACTCTCACACAATATTGTCCACTTAGGGTACAAGTCCTGTGTCGTGGGGGACTTTACAAACATACAAGTCACAGACACAAAGTACACCCAGACTTGGAACAACAATTTATGCACCACACAAAGTGGTGTCGAATCGAACCCACAACCTCTTGTGTAGCAGTCAGACACACTCCCACCGCACCACAGAGGCAATTGTTTCTCCCCGTTTTTGTTACATTTCTCATTGCTGCTCCGCTTCTATTGGTTGTTGCATGATGTTATTTAGCCTATAGCCTTACTCGATAAATGGGCTATCCATCAGTGAAAATATTATTCAATTCGGATCTGTAGTTCCTGAGATTACCGCGTTCAAATAATCAAACAGCTTTATAATATTTAATACTAGCTGTCCCGCGCAACTTCGTATGCGTAAATTTTCCCCGTTTTTGCAACATTTCTCGTCGCTACTCCGCTCCTATTAGTCGTAGCGTGATGTTATATAGCCTATAGCCTTCCTCGATAAATGGGCTATCCAACAAAAAAAGTTTTTTTTTTAAATCGGACCAGTAGTTCCTGAGATTTGCGCGTTTAAACAAACAAACTCTTCTGCTTTTTAATATTAGTATAGATAGATTTGATGAATAAAATGTTTGGTGCTGCCTATTAGTGTCAATTAAATGGAGAAATGGAGAGCTGCCTAGCTCAATACACCTTGAGGCATCTGCCCCATCAATGGCGAGTAGCGATTTTACAGCTCAAGAAACAACAATAAATATATATTGTAGATCCTGTCCTTGTAAACAAAAGAGATGCAGTATAGAGTGAGTACTCACCAGCAGTGTGAACGGTCAGCAATGAACTATTAATATCTCTTTTGTATACATGGGATCTACATTCATATGTACATTTCTTGAGCGTTAAAATTGCTACTTGCCTTCTCGCAATATATATGTATAACATTACCTTAGATGTTTGTATATAAGCCCTCCAAGCAAGAGCTTTTAAACCAATTAGGGTTATTGCTATCATGCCCACCCCTATGCATCCAGACCTGATGGTACTACTATCACAAACTTGACACAGCAAGATCTATCAAAACTGTAGTAGTGTAGCAAAATAAACCAATGTTCGGGCCATTGTTTTACAATATAATAAACCAACCTTGATCATCATAGGCAACCACCTCAAAAGCCTCAGGTGCCTCTTCTAGGTACAGTTTCCATGTTGTGCTCACCACTTTCAAATAGCTTATTTTGTCTATATCCACATCTCCACGGAGTATCTACAACAAACATATAGATGAAGAACATATAAACAAACGAACATATACTGGATAATTATTGAGCTAGTAGAATCCCCGAGGGACAGGTATCAATCACACCATAATATTTGAATCAAAATCAATAAAAAAATTACTACATTTTTCATAAAAAAATATAAAATATAAAATTATGATTCAAATCCATCGAGTCAATGTACTAACAATAGGTTTATAATAACAAGATAAGTAACTATTATTTTGCTGTGATCCTTCTCCCACAGGGATTTGACTAACTAAATGTGTATATAGACAAAGCAGACCATGAACTCACTAAAATAATAGCTTGGCAATTTGAAGCATGAGGATATGCTACTTTTGATTGCAATTCTAATTCTAATCTATGGGGGTAAAATTGGGGCAAAAGTGTGAAATAAAATGATAACTAAACATATTTTATTTATTGTCACACAGTGAACAACACCTATATTGCCTATTGATCAAGTAATGATGTCATAGACAGTTCTATTTTTAAGAAAAAAAAGTTGGCAGTTACATTTAGGAGGTTTACAAGGTAATGTTATTACATCACATTATGTAAATAAGTGTCAATAAATAAATATTATTTATTCCTCCAAATGCAGATAAGGGTTTTCAACAAAAGAAAGTAATGACAATACTATGTAACGTTACAACTTCGCTAAGCTAATTTTAATTTAGATTAAAAATTTGTTATAACACATCTACACAAACATTTATTTTCCCGCCATTTTATAGAGCATACTCACCTCGCCAGAGCTAGCTTCTTCTGCGAGTATGATAACAGAGCCAGGTGGAATACATGTTTTAGATACAGAGACGCGCGCCGCTCGGGAACAGTGACTCCAAGAATCATCGTACAACGGCTCCAAGTCTATGATGTCATCGCGAGACAAACTCCTACAAAAACAACCAATATGTATGATAATTGTGATCCCTATTGAGAAGCTAGTGAAAAGAACAATACTCACCAAGAATAACAACCTCCTTCGATAACTTCAAAGGTAAAATTTACATTCAAATTTTCGAACCACGGCAACAGAACTCTTGGTGTGTTTATTTTACCACAGTCACATGAGTACACGAATAAACACAGTAATATAAAAAATCTTGCTGCCTTTGGAGTTTCCATGTTATTGATGTTGTAATTACATCAATAAAAACAAAAATATTAACTCCACTATTTTGAAAAGCTAACCTATTTCGGCGTATCGCGCATTTCAGTCGTTTGACTGTTTGACACAAGTCACAACTCTTTGGTTTGACAGTAGTCTTTGGTGTACAGTGTGGCTGTGGCTTGCTTGACCTTTCCCTAAAAACCTTTTAACTAATTATTATGACGCGGTAGATCACCGAAACTGCTTAATTATGTGCCATCCATGGCGCGATTTTTTTTTTACTATGGTCGGGAGGGGTGTTGTCACAGAAGGCTTCCAAAATAAAGTTAAGAGTCCCGAAAGATTAAGCAAGACAAGGAAATTAGGAGGTGCCTAAGGAAATTAGATTTCTATTACAATTCTTGCCCTGTTCCACTATATTCAATTGTTAGCATAAGATTTTTCTTAAAATTAGTTAACCTCACTTTGAAGCTCTGTAAAAGTAAAACTTTGGAAATTTGAAATCTGCCATGGAAATTGAAAATATAGAATACATGACAGACTCGCAATCTCAAGGTTTGAATCTTACCATTAGACTACCGACGGGAACCCACTCCTAGCAAGCAGTTTAGCTGGAAGGTTAGCAAGATTGCTACTAATGCGCGACCACATCGTTAGTTAGCTTTATATTTATAAAAAAAGGTTTCGCTAAAACATAAGATGTGGTTAATGTATAACAACCCTATTGTTCTTATCTATACTAATATTATAAAGCGGAAGAGTTTGTTTGTTTGTTTGTTTGTTTAAACGCGCTAATCTCAGGATCTACTGGTCCGATTTGAAAAAATCTTTTTTTGTTGGATAGCCCATTTATCGAGGAAGGCTATAGGCTATATAACATCGCGCTACGACTAATAGAAGCGGAGAAGCAACGAGAAATGTTTCAAAATCGGGGAAAATTTACGCATACGAAGTTGCGCGGGACAGCTAGTGTCAATATAAGAATAGATTTGGCATCCATTTGATTTTAGCCATAACAATATAATATATTAGCATTAAGTCCGCCTTTTGCAATGTATTTGCAGAAAGTGTTATTTCAATAAATATTTCAGATTTGTATGGCACCTGTGCACCTCCTTTAATTACTCCATATTTTCGTTTAGAACTTTAGTCAGTCAAAGATGACTTGTTTTTTGTGAATCGAATTATTTCAGATGACCAAAGAAGAAAATCGAATGATTTTATTTTCATCCATTTAACACAGTATTTTTACTGTCCCTAAGCCACGCTATACATAAAGACTATTTAATTAACTTTCAGGTGTTTATACTTTAGATGCAATTATTAGCATGTATTACTTTCATGCTAACATAGTTGGTATTATTAAACAACAAACGTGATTTTTTTGCCGTTTTTCACGCAATATTGTGTCTATGTCTAATGGGACGGAAACCTTCATACGCGAGTCTAGTCCGGTTTTTTATTTTTTTTTTCCACCAATCAAAACAGGGAAAACTTTTAGGTTGGCTACCTCAGCTTACAAATGTAAAATAAAAATGTCATTTCTTTGAATGTTGCCTACAGTTGCCTATTAAACTCGCGTGCCCAGTAATTATATCATATTTTTTTTATTTACAAATGATTAATTAAATATGATGATTTTATATAATTTATTAAAAGATAAATAATTAAAAGGACTAATGTCTAAACAAAAGTGTTAAAATAATTAATTATATAATTATTTTATACCCAGTAAAGGACGAATAAAAAAAAACTGAAATGTCAAAATGTTAAATATGGCTGCAGTGTATTCGTCATGTTTTGTGTCGTATTTTACTTGAAATTTATAAATAAAAAGCAAAATGAGTAATATTAGTAATTAAAGTGAGACAATATTAACGCTATCAATCAATATAATACCAATTGAATAGCGTTTAAGTGTCATAAATCACCATGTCTACAGACAAGGCTAGTGAAATAAAAGGCAACGAGATCGATAAAAGCAAACGTCGTCATAAAACTGACGACACTGTTATTGCGACAGCGGCAACAAACGTTGTTGAAGATACATTGCAATTGGCGAAGATGGAGAACGCGGACGAAAGCGCGGGCAAGCCCACAGACCTGTGTCTTCAAGGCAACACTCACCTGATTTCTAGTACAACGAGTAGTTTGGCCGATACGCCCGGTGATTCTGGTGTTTTGTGTTTAGATAGTGAAGCCTCGGAGGCCACGAGCCAAGCGCTCATGTCGCACAGTCTCATAGGCGCCGAGGAATTAGCTTGTGACAGTGTATACGACGCGCCTCCGTCGGGTTCTCAGGATATGATCAAGAGTACCACCAGTAGTATAATGACTCGCAGTGATATTGATAATCAAAATATTGGCGCGCCTGATGATATTGTACCAGAATTAATAATTGAAACACACAAGAAATCAAATGCCTATGAAAACTTGCCTGATTTAGTTCTGAAAGCATTAGAAAGTGAAAAAGATATAGAGGAAAAGAGAAAACCTGCTCTAAGGAGTGAACCAAAGAAATCCTTATCTGAGGACATTGTGTACAGGCGGAGATGTCGAAAAAAGTCACAGAGTGGCCCAAGTTCTCAGAAGAAAAGAGTTTCGTTCCATGAGGATATATTGAACAATACTAAGACAGATAATATTCATATAGAAAGAGGTTTTGTATCATATGGTCCGGATAGTTCATACTGTGATAGGTTCAGGCAGAAGAATAATGTAACAGACAGGTTTTCTTGGTGTGCATCTGGTGACCGAACACCTAAATATGCAGCAGATGTGGTCCAACAAACAATGTCAGATATCCTTACATATGGGGAATCCAAAAATGACAGAAGTGGTATATTTGAATACTGTCAAAATTATAAACAAGAGAATCATGATAATAATAACGATAAAGACAACAACAATGAGCCCAGGCCAAGTGGGAAACTCTACGGATGTGATTCCAATAGTTCGGACTCTAACTTCAGTTGTGACTCAGAAACATCTTCTAGTGATTCATCCTCATCCCATTCAAATAAAACGGAAACATCACTTTTACAAAGGAAATGTGACAAGGCTCAGAAATCATACTCCTGTGATGCATTTGAAAATAATGGTCATGTAGCATTTATGAGGAAAACATATTTCTCAGAGGCTGATATCGATCAATCAACAGATAGAATGAAAAAGCCTCTAGAAGTCAGGACCCAAAGCCCTAACAGCCCCACAGTCAAATCTGTATTGAAGAAAAAACGTTACATCACTACAAATATTGTCGAGGAAAGGAAACAGCATAATAAAGTATTAAATCTACTAGATGCCAACAATATTATAGACTCATTAAAGAATTTCTACAAAAATTTCAACTTCAATTTTGCTGCAGAAAAAGGTTTGCCAGAAAATAGTTTGGACTTAAACAATGTTGTTGAAGCTTTACCATGTGATGTCAACCAAAATAAAAAACTATCGAAGAGTTTAGATTCAGGTTTCCAAATAGAGGATGAAGACGATTTTGTGGAAATCAATCTAAATGGACACCCATTGGATTCTGAAAAACCAAAAGAAGTTGCTGCAACATCAAAAACTACTGTTGCAGGAGACAGAACTCCTAATGAAGGATCCCCAAGGCATAAACTCACTCTAAATATGAAAGCACAACTTGACAAGAAGCCTAACAAAGGTGATTTGCCGCCACTTAGCAAATATGTGGTAAACTGTGAAAGTACTGTATATGAACATAAAGGAGTATCCTACAGCTATGTCCATGATACATTCCAAACTGCTTTTGATGCACCTAAAGAGACTTTTGTTCCCATTCCCGAGACAACACCTGTTAAAGAACTAGTCACAAGCACAAGTAAAGTAGACCTAAACAAGACTACTGAGACTGACTCTTCAAGTAAAACTTCAACTCCCAAGAGACAATTCAACAAAAATGTACAAGACGAGACTGAATATAAAAACGGCATTTCCAAACATTTATCTTCGCCTAAAAAGCAGAATGTAAACAGATACAGTCGTAAATCGGCATCAACTGTGCAAAAATTTAATGAAGAAGTGCCGCAAGCAAACAGTGACAATTGCTCAAACACAGATAACTCAACCTTGAAAGGGGCCGAAGATTTCAATGACGAATTCTTCGACAGTCCGGCGGCGAATCAAAAGTTACAATCGAACAAATCCGCCCTATTGAATAGATATCTGAAAAATGTATGCCAGAGAAAGGACCTTGAACTTAAAATAAAGAACAATAAGTTCTTTCAGTTCAAGCTTAGAATGGAGAAACATTTTCCGAGTATAATAATTCCATTCAAAGAGGTGTCGGATACATTCCAATTGTCGGCGAGCCGAATGTCCCGGCTCATTGACAAAGAGGTGATAGAGAACAAAAGGTTGTCTGTCCGACTCCTCACGGCCGAGGAACCGTCATACTTTGACAGCTTCGAAGATAACGTCGCTATTGAATGCAATGAAAAGCTAAGACTACAAATATTTTCGTACCCCAATGAAACCTTAAACAGGGTAATTATGTTTTATTACTGCCACAGTGTAATATTTCGCCATAACTTGACCCTGATTATATTTGTTTGTTGCGTGGTCGCAAGGTACTAATATAACTAAAACACTTTCTAACAATAAACAAAGATCTTATGATGTTGGTTTTTTTTGAAACAAAAAAGTGAAGGACATGGTCATAATTACTAATGAGATTCACAACTAAATGCTTTAAAGAAAGAATTTTCAAACATTTCAAAGTAATTTAAACTCAGAACGGCAGTTTGTAGATCATGCAAAATTCTGCCGAACTCGTTCGAGTAGTTCTTCTGAACTCTGATTTTGAAATTTAAAAAATATATTTTTTTTTTCAGATGATGAAAGTGAAGTCTCCATACAACATGGATGACGGTTCATGGACGCCGTTACTAGTATTCATCACTGATTACGCGCTTTACGTAGCAAGCGTGAAAACGGGCGGCACTGAGTACGAAATTCTATGCAGATTGCCGCATAACGAACTTGATGCTATAGTGGTGAGGAAAATTTAATATCATGTTTATTAATCTTCAGGTTTAATTAAGTATTGTATATATAATATATATTATTATTTAGAAATTATAAAAATATATTCAGAGGACTTTGAATTGTTCAAGCAATTGAATGACCAAAAGCGTGTACTTAACTAACGAAATGAACAGGATTGGTAGATTTCATACCTTATTGAATTGTTTGTAACAGTCATTTACATTTTTTCTAAAAATAATTACGAGTTATAAAAGTTTACCTACATACAGTACGATCAACGTATCTTGACCGGATTGAAGTTAGGTTTTTATCACTTTCGCGCATGTCATAGAGATGCAACCCTAAAATTACTTACGAAAACCACTAAATATGTTTAATCGATTAAAAATACTAACAACATTTTTATTCAACAATATAAAAACACTATTTAAATCAGTTCATAAAAGTTTAAATTTAGAACAGTTACACTAAATACTAAAGAAACTTTGAAAAACAATGTATTTACGAAAATAATCACAAAAAAACATGAGTTAGTAATACTAATTGTGACAATATAATGCGTAATCGCATCTCTAATTCTCTCGGTTTAGTTACCGCCCCCGCACCCCGCTTCCTGTCACTATTTACTTCCAAAAAATGCATCTGCGCAACCACTTGTCGCCTACTTCAGTCCGGCCTAGTTACGTTGATCCAACTGTAGAAGGTAACCTATAGTGTGACCTTAACAAATGAGTCAAATGCAAACATTTATTTACAGATTACAGACAGTATTTGTGATGATTAAAACATTGCCCTTCTTAAGGTTTCCAGTCGTTGGGTAAACACTAGGATTTGTAAATTTAACCTTATTTTTAATTGGTTAATAAGCATGTTTTTGTAATAGTATAGCCCGAGTTCATTCATATTAGATAATATTAATTGAACATTTGACTTTACCAAGTGATTAAAAATCAATGCCCTGTATTATCAGGTCATCTATTCGTATTAATTGTTATGAGTCTGTTGTTTAATAGACTGAAGTTTATTTATATTACGTGAATGATAAGCAAACGAGTTTATGAATAACATTCTCTAAATACTTGTGCTGTTTAATAAATATTACGTATGAGTAAGATTTAAAGCATTTTAGAATCTTTAAATATGCTTTTATAGAACTTTGAACAGATTATGTTCAGAATGAAAACTTATTCTAAAATACCAATTTCCGAAAACGGGCAGGGCCTACACACTAGCCGTCGACAGCCGGCTGTTTCAAACTGCAACATCAGGCGCGGGCAGTGGCCTGTTACCTGCCACTGGTTGCGACCAGCTACTTGCTAGTGTGTGTTCGATTGTCGCAGACTGTCCGGCCCACAGAGGAGTTAAAGTTTTATCTTTAACTATTCCGTGGTCTGGCCGTTACCTGAGGACGCAGATCCCGGCGGGCGGCGAGCGCACACACCAGTGGCGGAGGGTCGTTAGAATACCATTCTTTTCGGTTTCCCTTTAAATTGTATTTAGTTAATATTGTACGTAAAAAACCGTCTCTAACAGGATACATTTATTTCATATCGGGTTACCTCAGAAAAATTTAACCCTTCGCATCTGGCACACACTATGGGTTGGATTTCCTAAAACCTTTAATAGAAAACGGTTAGGTTCTTTCTACACCTTTTGGTGTCAAGCCGGCGCCGGGCGGTAGTGAAAAGGACCTTAGTGTATGCTCTGTTGCAATTAACTGATAGGCCGATATCCGCCGGTGGCCTGATAGTGTGTAGGCCTTGAGATAATGTATGAGACCTCATCCACTATGCGGGCCAAGCCAAGTGTGATTTATGTGGCGATCGAATTCACAACATTTCGACATGCAGAGAGGTGGAGACTTTTCCATTACGTATTTACTTCTACAATCCCTGATTGAGCTTTTCGAAGACATTGTAAGAAAATTCGCTATAAGATAAGCCATTTTCATTTCTGGCATGTGTCCTGAGGACGATGGGTTGTTTGCTTATGTCATCTTAAATATCTCTGATGTAATCCTTTAGCTCTATCCCTCTTACTATTATGATTTTAAATCCAGATAGCAAACGACAGTACGATATAATGCTATCAAGCACTCATGAATCCTAACGAAGGTTTTGAGGTTTCTAGGACTGTCATAAACGTTTGGCAACCACCCAAAAACTAAATAGATACATGCGTCATTATGCAGTCCTGTAAGATTGACCCAATTCTACATTATTTTAGGGATAGGTCATAGATAGGTTAGGAATATGTCGCTGGGAAATTACCTAACGTAAACTATTAAATTTCGGCCGTTTGTTAATGAAAACGGGCTCAGGGCCTACACATTAGCTGTCTCTGGCTGTCACACACAACTTGGAGCTACGCACACGATGGCGTCGATTATCTTGACAAAGTAGACTACCTGTATCCTTCCTCAGACTTTAATCTAGAAATTTCCATCTACTTACTCATTTCTAAATGTTAAACAATACACACTTGACTTTGGAATGTCTTCAAAAGCATTTCTGTGACGAGGGACAGTTACAGCGTAATACTTAAGATAATAGAATTGATAATTAAGATAATTTTATTTTTTATTTTACAGGTGGGTCCCGAAGCCCAATACATCCAAATACTAGACATTGCGGGTAACATTGCCTGTTCCATCGTGACGGGTGAAGCAACACTGGGCGCGCGACTAGCTTCGTCATTGGAGTGGAGTGCAAGGACTTCTCCATTGCGTATACAACGACCACCGGCCATGATACCGCTCGCGTGCAGGGAAGTGGCAGCTGCTGTTGCTAGGCAGAGGCACGAGACCAGGGTTAGTAAACCTTTATTTACAATACATTGGGCCTTGACATAGCGGGCAACATTGCATGTTTCATCGTGAAGTATTATTATATTCCTAGTATTTAAGGCGTACACAGATATCGCGTAATTAGCGCTTGAATGGATGCGCGTACATTTTTCAAAAATCTACGATTTTTTAGTGAAAGTTCAATATTACGTAATCAACAACGAATGAACTTTGCTTCTGAGTTTATGCTACCATAGGCTTCCAACTTAACTAAAACTAGGTGAAATAGGATTGACTTTCATTTATAGATTTCCAATATGCACCATCATAGTGACATTTAAAAACGTCTTACTGACTGGGGTTTGAGTATTCGGCTTATGTATTTAGTTTTTACCGCTAATTGGGTAGTTGACTACAATAAAAGTAAATTATTTTATACTAATCAGGTAATAGTAGATCTTAAAATAAGTGTTCTTTTACATTTTAATTTTTTTTTTAATTTAATAGCATGAAAACGAATACTAAAAGTAATGATTTGACGATAGGAACTTATGGCGTCACAGGTCACATACATATTTGGTGTTATTCCATACACATTTCTATTTCATTTCATAAAAATAGACTGATTTGCCTTGACAGTCAACATCCCTATTCAAGCAAAGCTGATTCTTAATGTGTTCAGCAAATTCTGCTATGCAGTATGTTATGGCATATTCCACTACATTACACCACAACAATATTTGCCCGAACACGCTCTTATAGGCCTTGACCGTAGTACGACAGTGGCTCAGTCAAGGTCAAACGTACAACTACGATCGGTTCGGTTATGTCAATATATTATCTCTCCATATAATATCCCCGGACGACACGAAAGGGTTATTAAACCTAAAACTTTCTATTTATGTTAATGTATTATGGCACGTTGCAATACGGTCGAAACGTCGGGCAATAAACAAGGTATTTTACCTTAAATTATTCACGCGATTAAGACCCGTAATATATATATATATATATTCATAATGTGTACAAATCGCGAAAGTTTATCAACATTTATGTCAATGTAATTAGTTCGTAAATATTACAGTTCTTAAAATGTACTATTATTAGAATAAAATATAAATGTGTATGCAGAGTTGGGCGTAATCAACTACATTGAGTAATCTAACTACATATGCAATAATTAGATCTGATTACTTTAATTAAGTATTTATAACTAAGTACTTTTGTTCTAAAAGTATTTTGTTGGTTAAAATAAAGTTGTAAAGGGAGGTTGCGGAGGAGGGAGAATGTCGGATGCATGGACGTACCCAGGGGGTTGAAACCCCCTCCCCAAAATTTTAATAAGGTAGGTTACAGGTTAGTTACACAGTACTAAATCCTCGTGGGTATGATCCTAGATACGGCGCAAGAGTAATTCACCCGGTCTTTTGATGTTGAACAATACACTAACCCCTGCACGCGCTTGACTTCGCCTCCCCTCCCGCGCAAATGTGAGTCATCCGATGTTTTGGTGTTCCCTCCCGGCAAACCCTCTAGCAAGCCCCTTTCCCCTCGTAATTACGAATTACCTCTCTCCCGAAAAATTATCCTGGGTACGGCGCAAGTGTGAGTCACCTGGTGTTTTTTTTCACTCACTCCAGAAATGGATCTATATATAGGTTTTTGGACTGCAGTCTAGGGCCTACATATAACGGACAATATTGCAAAAATTTAAAATATCCAATTGTAAAGGATTTTTCATACTGCTGCCTAAGTAGTAGAAAGCAAACTTAATATTTAAAATAGATAGGGTCCCAAGTAGACCATCTATTAGTAGATAGGCAGATCGGAAGTTTGTGGGGAGGGACTCCCTATAAACTCCCGATCTGCCCATGCATCTATTAGGGTCATAAAATACACTTGAAAATTCATGATAACATTAAAAAGTAAGTAAAGTATTTTCTTCATTTGGTTTTCACAGTTAAATGACTGGACCGATTTTAATTTGGAATATGGTGGTAGTAACCTGGGTATGGATAGGCATTTTTTAGCGCTATAAACATAATAAGCACATGTGATAGGAGCTGTTAGTCAACCAAATAAAACTGATACTGTTTCTTTTGATATCACCAGTACTTTGGCTGATATTTAAGCACATATATAGTTTTTACCTTTGTTGTAATTAGATGCTCCTTATTAATATAATTTGCATCAGTCCTTTAACATGGTGTATGGTATATTAGTGGCAGCAACTTACCCCCATATCAAGTTTATAAACATTCAAACATTGTAAAATTGGCAATTTGAAAAGAGTGGCCGCGAGTTTTTATTGCCATGTTCTTTTCTCCAGCTTTACCTATTGTTTGCGATCTTGCCATTACATGTACATGTAGAATCGCAACGTATCCCAAGTGTTGTTTTGAACCCTCAGTGAGTAAAGAATTTTGTGTTTTTTTTTTTTGTGGTTTTGCCCACTAGTCTGAAATAATACACGAACTTTTTATTGTTACAGATACCACAAATTCTGTTCTACGGTCGTCTATGTTCAGGAGATGCGGGTGACAGACTGATTGAAGCCCCGGGAGCATTCGCACCACCTCTAGAAGGATACCTTATGTGCCGGACAGACAGGAGCAAGCGATTTGAACCCTGTTATTTCTTATTAAGGTAAATAATAATACAGTTTGTGTATTTACGTGTCTAATACTGTGGATTTACGGGCCGGGCTTTGAGTAAGGCGAAGGCCAGATAAAATGTTTAATCTCGCTAAAGGTAGGTTTTATTAAGAAAACGCAATCATAAAAGGAAGAATTGGGTATTTGATTACCATCTTATTAAATTGTTTTATTCGGAAAAAATATATTTGTTTATAATTTAACTTGTTTATAATTTTTTAAACAACCAAAGAAAATGATAGTAAATGGTTTGAGCATTAAAAATATAACGTCCCTCGCCAGTATTTCATACAAATATGTATGAAGGGGATCATTTTTGACGTTTCTTAAAATACACTGAAATGACTTTAGTCAAATACTTTTGGAGGGGCTTGGCCCCTCCACCACCACCTGAATTCCCTAGTGGGTGTAATTTTTACATAGGTCTAGTGACGGACTATGTTGATGTAAGGGGATAATAGTTTTCTAACGGCAAAGTTAACTTTGTCATATTTAACATCTGGTTTTTCACTAACGTACCACTATATAAAGTTGTATCGTGTACATAAAGTTGGGCGTCTCGTCAAAACCAAGCTACCATGGCAATTCCTGCTTGATATGTATAATTTTAAAATTTGTTTAGGGAACCCGTACTACTCTGCCTGGTTTGGGATCTTTGCATGAGTTGTCCCAGGAAATGACTCACCATACTTATCACAATTTAGTTATATTTATTTTATTCTCCTACCACTACCAGGGTGATATATACTACATAAAAAAACACATACATAACAACTATATTGTTTTTCTAGGGCTGGAGTCCTCCACTGGGGCCCGCCTTCCCCAGACGGCACATCCCCACTGCCCCACAACATCGCCCTACGTTCAGTACTAGGCGTCAGAAGACATCTGGACTCGTCACGAAGGCCGCATTGCTTCGAGATAGCGCTCGGAGATAACAGCAGACTGTTGTTGGCGGCGCCTGATGATGCTACTGCCTCGTCTTGGTTGCAGTCCTTGTTGTTGCATGCTGCTCAGGTGAGATGATGATATTTTTTAAATTTATGCTTGCCATTCCCTGCATTCTCCTTTAGGCACCTGTCCCACCAACGGCGAGAAAGCGAGTAGGGATTTAATCGCTCAAGAAATATACTTATGTAGATCCTGTAGATATTAATAACTGATCGCTGATCGTTATCACTGCCAGCGAGTACTCGGTCTAGTCACCAGTCCCACTGACAACGATGAGCGAGAAGCGAGTAGCGATTTATCGCTCAAGAAACGTACAATAAACCCGTCTGTGTAAACAAAAAGATGCAGTTTATAGCAAGTAGGAATGGTCAGCCATCAACTATTAATATCTGGATTTACATAAATATGCGATTAAATCGCTACTTGCTTTCTCGCCGTTGGTGGGACAGGTGCCTTATACTGCATCTCTTTTGTTTACACGGACGGGATCTACTATATACTTTTACAGCTATTGTACGTTTACAATAATTGCATTTTTGAATACCATTATTGCATTTTTAATACAATAATTGCGTTTGTTGAGCGATAAAATCACTACTCGTGTCCCATAATAGTATAAAATATTTTTTTAGGACTTGTGTTACTAATGCCTTTACGATTTATGAAAAAAAATGTCAACATTTATTTATTAAAGGGAATACTCGGTTACCGTATGTCAGTAACCATTTCATAACAAAGAAAACAAATAATTTTCGTTACTAAAAAATGTGAAGGACTTATGTTGTTTGTACAATATGTAATGAAACTTAACATTGCTCAAATAGTATATATTATATTATTTTTCCATTCACTTTGTGTCTGCATAAAATAAAGGATACCTAAACTATGACGTCATATTTTTAATGTTCATATAATTTACTTTTGTTTTTCTTTTGATAAATAAAAAAATAATAGACATGCAAAAATTATAAACAACATATTCTTACAGAATATTGAATTTATTGAATGGTTAGTATAAAAAAATATTATGATTGAAAGATGAAATAAAAAATTATTATGATTGTAGTCAAATACCCAATTCCGTAATTTAATGCTTTTCTATGGCACCCAAGGTAATACTTGTTCCCTTTAAAGTGGCATCTAGGATTATGTTTTAGGGGAACACCCCTAAAATCGGAGTCAACAAACTTGACTCCCAACATTTTCATAAGGGGGAAACAGACCCCGCTAAAACCTCTGATATTGTGGTGCTCTTACTCTTCAAAGGGTAGGTTTTGTTTTCGAGGAAAAACTTGGGTCGTCTCGGGTATTTTAAGCCTCTGATTCATCCAGTAGACGCGTAGCTATAACACAATCACAGTACATTTAAGTCTATCTTAAAGTAGGTATAAATTTCCCACAGGCTTTAGAAGAGAAGGACGGCGCAAAGAAGTCAGACGTCCGCAAAGGTCCGCCGCCCGCTTGCACCGTGCTCGTCACTCCGCACGAGGTGATCAGTGTGCGGGACACGTTGGACCTCGCCTTTGTTGCCGGCGCCGCTGCTTATTTGAAAGATAGAGGCTCTGAGGCACTACTCAAAGGTAACTTTAACATGATCATTTCATGTCACTACAGAGAGAGAACCCCTCACATTTTCACATCCTTTTAAAGTCTTAATAAAGCAAATTTACGTAATTGATTGCCTCTGTGGTGCGGTGGGAGTGTGTCCGACTGCTACGCAAGAGGTCGTGGGTTCGATTCCTACATGGGCCAAACCAAGCACAAATTGTTGTTCCGAGTCTGGGTGTACTTTGTGTCCGTGATTTGTATGTTTGTAAAGTCCCCCGCTACACAGGGCTTGCACCCTAACGTGGGAGTTGTTCTTGTTAAAAAAAAATAAGTTTAAAGCTCAATTTATTATGAATATATAATAATGAAATGGTAAATGTTCTGTTACAGAATATGTAGAGGAGATGCGGACAGACGTCGAGGTATTGGCGTGTGGTTCTATCAAGAATTTGACTGCATTCAAAATTCCCGACACCGACGAAAATTGGTGTTGTTTGGTGAGTTTCTACCATAATATTATTAAAATTTGATGTTCAGACATAATAAGGTATTTGACTGAAGTCAAATAGCCTCTTTTTAAGAAACGTCAAAAACAAAAACAACTCCATACAAATTTGTATGGAATGTTAGCATATGACGTCACGTTTGCTATGGTCAAATCATTTTTTATTTATTTTTAGTGTTTTTCTTTATGATTAAAAATTAATATAATGTTAAATTAATATGAACATATTTTTTCAGACATATTTTCACATGGTTATTATATATTTTTTTATATCGATAGTAGTCAAATACCAAATTCTATGATTTGGTTTTAAAATTGATGTTATCGTGTCGGTGCAGGAGTGGAGCGTGTGCGAGGCGCGCGAGCGCGGGGCGGGGCTGGCGCTCGTGCTCGCGAGCGGCGCCGAACTCGAGAGGTTCATCGCTGCCGTTGAGCGGGCCTTCACCGCGCTCACTGTGAGTATACTATACGGCACTTTATTATTATTTTATTATTTATATTATGTACCTTTTAGATATCTATATGTACATACTCACTGGCCTGACAGTCTAGTGATGAGTGACCCTGACTGCTAAGCCGGAGGTCGTGGGTTCGATCCCCACCCAGGACAAAACTTTGTGTGACCAGTAGTTCCTGAGATTATCGCGCTCAAACAAACAAACTTTATAACATTAATATAGATATATTTTTAGTTTTCTCGTTAATTTAATACTCTAGAAGGTTCTTACGTAAAAAAAAATTCACACAGACAGATCGATTGGCATTCATATGCTAATTAGGTACTTGAATGTCAAATCATTAATAGTAAATTATTTTTATTATAATCTTCAAAATAAATACTAAAAGTAAATTATTTGACACCAGAACTTAACGAACGTCACAATGTTAAAAATAATAACAAATTCAGCCCACATATGCAACGCATTATGACATCTATGGGTCAATTCACGTATTTAAAGCAGTGCAGTTGCAGTTAAATTTCAATTAAGACGGCAATTTTCGTATTCTTGTAACTTTGGGATCGATCTTAAAAACGCTTGCGCACCGTACTGGAATGTCGTTATTGCGCTCTCGCGACGCATACTTGACGCAAGTGTATTTGAAATCGATCCCAAAGTAACAAGAATACAAAAATGACCGTTATAATCGAAACTTAACTTCAGCTGAACTGCAACTGCACTGCTTTAAATACGTGAATTGACCCCCTGGACTCATGAATTTGTATGAAAACAGTTAAATCAGCGTTGCGTATGATAGTATTATTCTGCATTTAAAAAGGCAAAATGATCAGAGACGAAAATGTACAGTACGATCAACGTATCTTGACCGGATTGAAGTTAGGTTTTTATCACTTTCGCGCATGTCATAGAGATGCGACCCTAAAATTGCTTCCGAAAACGATTAATCGATTAAAAATACTAACATTTTAATTCAACAATATAAAAACACTATTTAAATGAGTTCATAAAAGTTTAAATTTAGAACAGTTACAGTAAATAATAAAGAAACTTTGAAAAACAATTTTTTTACCAAAATAATCACAAAAAACATGAATTAGTAATACTAATTATGACAATGTGATGCGTAATCGCATCTCTAATTCTCTTGGTTTAGTTACCGCCCCCGCCCCCCGCTTCTTGTCACCATTTACTTCCAAAAAATGCATCTGCGCAACCACTTGTCGCCTACTTCAGTCCGGCCTAGTTACGTTGATCCAACTGTAGGCGCTCTGACACTTAGGAGCACTTTGACAGGTTTCTGGGTCAGACGTCTAAGTGCTGCCGTCTAATAAGAGCAATTTCAGTAAACCCACACACATTTTTACACAACAGATTTTGACACTGTTATCATAACAGTTTAGAGAATTTGCCGGATCCTCTAGTATTGTAATAGAAATAAGGTCAAAAATTGTAATCATACATAACATTAGCGTGTCGATTACGTATGTATTATGTATATGAATGTGATATAACCAAGTTACAACTTATACTGTAATACATAACTTACAATATTACGTCATAGACTTAATTCAGTGCTGTACATTAACCTAGCACTTATTAATATACGTTTTTTTTTTGTAAACATCACTTATTCGCTAGCTTTAGTCCGCGTCTCCGCCCGTGTGTATGTCGGTTATCGCGATAAAAACTATCAAATCTCCTCACAATATTAAATTTCATCTAAATCGGCTCAGCGGGTTAAACATGAAAATCTAAACGAGACACCGAGTTACTTTCACATTTATAATATTAGTTTGCATAATAAAGATTAAAGATTGTATTTTATCTCTAACTAGCTGTACCGCCTTGTTCTTTATTTTGATTTGTTTATTTTATTTAAAACTTTATGCACAAAGTTGTACAGAGGCGGACTTAATGCTTAAAGCATTCTCTGCCAGTCTACCTTTGGCTGATGTAGAAATGGAATGTGTAGGTGCAGTAAACTAAATGGAAATTAATAACTTCATATTATTCTTCATAATGCACAACTAAAAATAGCTAAAAGAGAATATAAAATAAATAATGAAAAACTATACAATAACTATACAATAGTATACATACTTAAAAAAAGTACATACATATATGGCTGGCTCAACAAATTGATTCTATACACAAAATGTATCATTTGTTTTTATGCAAACAGGCGACCAGCACTTTTGATAAAAAAGGAAGAATAGAGATAGGTCGAAAATTATTAAGGGTGGGATTTGAAAGTGGGATTTGAAATTTTAGGTAGAGAAATAACAAAAGCATATCGCCATGAAGATGAGTATGTCCTTGAATTTAATAAAAAAATTATGATGTGTGTTAAAAGCAGGAAGATGATTAAGAATAGGTATAACCATGCGACGGCTAATACCATTGTTACCAACAGCAACTAGAAACCTTGCAAGTGACCATATTTTCAATATCTGCCAAACGTAGCGACCAGCAATAGTTTAGCTTTAGCATGCGGTTATCAACCATATGGCATAAACAATAAGGTGCGTTTTTACATTTGTATCATGTCCACCTGATTTACGCTGGCTTATGAGTCTCAAAAATAAAAAATGTCGTCTCTTGTTGTTGTTAGCACTTTGAAAACAGTGACAGTATGAGTCTTGATGATGTCTTACAAATGAATTGCGGTTTAGAAGTTGGCTCATAGGCTACTTCTAATAGCGATAGCAGACATTCTACGCGGACAGACCTGCGGACAGAAGCTAGTAATCAATAAATAACATTTTCTTATCTTTTCACAGTGCGAGCCTTTTCCATTAAGTGTGGTTGAAGCCACTAAATCTGCATGCAGTTCTGCTCATTCCAAGTACGAAGCCGCCTGGTCTCATATGTTGCCTCAACAGTAAGGAAACATAGGAACATTACACGGTAAGATTACAATGACAAATATGTAAAAAAGTACTTGAAAAATATTATTAGAATTGAAAAGTGCTTAAGTTGTGATGATGATACTTGTTGCTAGATGAGCTCGTCAGGATATTAATTTGATTTAGTCATGTTGTGTAGTGCGTATACGTATACGTGTGTATACGTACGTACGTGTTGGACAAAGCAATGTTCCAATTAGGACAAGTCTTAGAACTGCAATTGAATATAACAAATTTAATATTCTGAAGAACATATCTAGCCGATAAATAATATTGTTCTTTCACAAAACACAAGACTCCGAAAGAGTACAGAAGCTTCAAACATACTCAGCTCACATATAGACATCACTCACGGACACGAAATCACGGAACATCTTCAGAACAAAATGGTCCGAAATTCTGAGTCCCTGAGCGATGTTTATGTGTGCTTTACTCAAACGATTTTCTTTTATGTACTCTCTATGTTTTATGGTTTATTGGTGTATAATAGGATTGCATTGTAATCTTACCGTTTGGAAAAACTTAAATATAATAGGAAATGTGAATTTTTAGTTGTAATTTTAAGCGCTTTTTCGCCTTCTCATTACATAGAGGATAGTATAGTGAGCTTATACATAGATATAAATTGTAATTGTGTACCACAATACCAGTTGATTCGTGTCTTCAATACTCAGTTGTTAGGTTAATGTCGAATCATATTTCCTCTATGAAGTAGAAAGGGCGTGTTCGAGCACAATTTAGTTAAATTGAATGAATATTATTGCTTCCATGTTAATGTTTCTCTTGTAATTTTGACTGAGTCTTGATACAAGTTTTCGGTGTGGTTGACTTCTGTAATAAATATGAAAGTATTGGCAGTTTAGTGTTACAATTGGGTGAGGGTGTTTTCCCGCGAGGCACGACACGACACGATTTACGAAACGCACGACACGACCTGTCGTTTGTATGTTTTCCCTCGAGCGATGATATCAGCAGCGACGTAGCAGTCGTGTTAACACTTTTCAATCAAAATAAACAAACGGAACTTTCGTGTCGAGCGGTCTGTCGCGTTGCGCCGTATACAAGTACTATGTATACTGTATAGTGGCTATATCGTCACCGCAAAAAAAAGCCATAACAACATAGCAGCATCTAACGACATAGCGAATTGTCACTTGAAAAATGTGTCGTGCTGTGCGGTCTTTGTACGACACCCGGAGTCGTTACCGAGTTTTATCGAGTCGTGTCGTGCCTCGTCTAAAAAGGGCCTAACTGTGCTCAGGTTAGATAATAATATTAGATCACATGCAGCGTTCTGAAGAAAAACAGTTAAAATGGTTTCCGAAATATTGGGACCAGCCTGTATCTATTTTCTGTGATGCTCGCTTGAACTTAATGGCGCACCCTCGCTCTTTAATTCTGTTAAAACAATTTAAAATTGTCTAATAGGTACATACCTAGTTGCCAGGGAAATGTTCTAAACTAACTTCTAGTGTTTGTTGTACCATTGCAGTCAAAATGGATGAGTTTATTTTGGTTAAACTGCGGCTGAAATATAAATGTTAAAAAAATGTAAATGATGATCGTAAAATATAATTCCGTAACTTTTTTCAAGACTCAGTATCTCATAGATATTATTTTACAATACATTGTTTAATCTATTTGTAATATACATATATCGATACTTCGTTTCGCTACCAATATTGTTACAATTTCACGTTTTATAGTACTTAGGTCACAATACTCCACTAAGATATTATCGTGAGTACTTATATTAGTATTGGTCGAGAGAATTTTGAGTGAATGCTTGACGACAACCTACGGAAACGACTCGAAATGAGTAGTTGAAACAGAGATATGTTTTAATAGCTTCGTCTCGCTTACTTGCTTGTGTTGATATTTATCGATTGACATTTTTTGTGTTATTTGTATGTAAAAGCTAGTTTTGGTCAAAGC
Source organism: Herminia tarsipennalis (assembly GCA_945859575.2). NCBI lineage: Eukaryota > Metazoa > Arthropoda > Insecta > Lepidoptera > Erebidae > Herminia > Herminia tarsipennalis. The sequence goes on along the minus strand of OX243846.2, from coordinate 6,725,430 downwards.
ATTCACATCTTTGACGTTTCTAGGTACAAAACAATATGGCGTAAAATTCTGTACTTTTCCCTACTATGTGAAATTCCTATGCAATACAAGTTTCGATTCGTTTCCATGGCAGTCTTATTCGTAAATAAAGAAAACTTTTTGTATGACTCTATGATTGAGTGTAATATTGAAATTTAGATCTGACCATTGCTAATTTTCATCTATTACGTTGGCTCCACACGTTGGCCCCAACGTTGGTCCCAACGACACTCGCCCAACACGTGGATCTAGAAAGTATCATCTCAAGTACCACCGTTGAGACGAGTGGCGTTGAGACAGACGTGCAAACGTGTGGAGCCGGTGTTACTAAAATATATTTGGCAATAATATGTATGTCATTTCAATGATATGAGTAGTAAAAGCATTATTATAAACGTGAATGTATATTAAATTTGATATTTTAATGTATAAAAACATATTTAGCCCGAAATGAATTTAATGTTATAATTTATATTCATATTTTCAATATGTCCAAACTTGTTGGTTAAGGCGCTGATACTTTGAAAATTGTAAAAAATATCGAATTATTAGTTTATTTATTGTTCTGGTCACATTTCCCAAATCGATTATTATTATTATTATATTTTATTATTACCTTCTCGATTGAATAGAAGCTACATTAAATTGTGTTATAGTTTAATGTTTCTTCTAAACAAATCGTTCTTGTGAAGTATTAAAAAAGGGGAACAGTTGCGGGGAAGTGAATTTTGGCTGAGTGTATTGTGAAAAAGCGTTATTCTGAAACTTGAACGTAGACGATTGCATTACTGATCGATTAATCGATAAAAGCGATATCGATTTACAAGTTCACAGAATAAGTATATGCTTCGTGTGATGGCTTAGTAGATTTTGTACAAGAGAAAAATTTAGTTTTTTAAAACAAGCCTTTTGTAGCTTTATTTTTTTTTAAAGCTAATTTTAACGGTTTTGTTTTTTGAAGTTGTTAGTTATTTTTTTAAATGGAATGTACCCGCTGGTTGGGGTTGAAATGTTTATAAGCTTTAATATTTCTTTGACTAAAATGTCTCAAAGGTTATTTATGTTAGAACAATTTAATATTGCGCTGTTCGTTACCAAATATATCAATCGTATATCATTTCGTATGTGTATTAGGCCGCTGTATGGCCGTGTGATATTAATGTATATTTAGGGTAGGTATTAGCGCATCGTGGACTGTGAGGCGTGTGATCTTGTATCTATATAACTTGTGTAGTTATTGGATAATTAATTTAGAAATATTTTGTTAAATTTTACACCGAGATATTAATAAAACATGTCAAGTTTTGCTGTGTCTATTATATTTACATATTATTATTTTACATTAAAATTTAAAAGATAACTAGCAATGTGGGATTGTGTTTCACATTACTAGCAATCCTGTTAAACCCTTCAGCTTTGCTCAATTGCTTGTGTTAGGAGTGGGTTCACGTCAATGATATAATGGGTAGGATTTCGAACCACAATTGCGAATCCGATGCCTTAGCCATTATACGTATTGTAAAATTACGAATTCATACCAAAAATATAAGGCAATGTCACATAAAAAGGTTTGTATTTCGTGATTGCCATCCTAACTCAGTAACTGCTTGTTTGCCATACAACTTATGTTCAGTATGAAAATTACGAACAGCAGTTTTGTAAATTGAGCTCCGGTCTTTTTTATTAAGAACTCTAATAGAATTGTAATAGAGTTGAAAATCAATACATTAGCAAAATACCTACTATCGGCAATTCAATAACTACTGTGCATGTTATATAGATAAATGATGATATTGTATAATCGAATATTTTCCATAATATATACAACTTCATAATTACGCGCCTGAATTAAAGAATAATAGTTATAAATAAATATTATACTCTAAAATAACATTCAGCACTAGTATTTATTAATTTGTACCGAATTTGAATCAATTGTTTTCTTATATTATTATATTTCTGAATTATAATTATAATATTGCTTGTATTATTTATTATATATCAATAATGTATAAACTATTTTCTCAATATTTCTTGTGTATGTGATTGCGCTTATACTGAAGTTTATTTTTACATAAAATTATAGATAAATATAATTATTGTGTAAAGATATTCTATCTACTGCTACGTAACTGTGATTTGTGTTGTTTACCATTAAGTTTTGTTGTTTATGCATAATTATAGATAAATGTTTTTAGATTTTAATATTATAGTAATAATTATTTCTATAATCAAAATGAACAAGACATCACTTAATACTACAATAGAATGTATAATGTATATCGTTCTCATTTCGTTATAAAAAAATACTTTTATTATGCAAATATCGTTACTTTTGTCGCATAATATGGTTGAAATGAAATGAAAATGCGATTTCAATGAAATGGCTATGAAATATGATTGGTTGTACATTTTGTTATTATTTTTGTATTTAATTAGTTAATCATAATTCTTCCGATATACTGTCTAGATCGGGTGTTATAATTTGTTGTAGCGTCTGAGTAAACATTTGTAGTTAAAATTATTAGAAAAGAAAAAAACAAATTGCCAGTTGACATATATAAGCAGCTGCAACAAAATGCCGATTTTATGTCAGGTCTTCATTTTACAGAGTGCATATTAAATTAATGAATAGGTATAAATATATTGGAATATCTATAGAAGAGTCCAGTACAATTTATATGAACTATTTATATCGAAAACTCGTCTCATGTTATCACGATGATTATGCAAAATTCGTTTAAAACCAGTTATAGTTTTGAAGAATTTAAATCGATCTTAAAGTTATAAATATCATAGTCGCAAAAAATCATCAAAATCTGTAAAATAGTGATGGAAACACACTATTATTTTTCGGTTGAAGGGCACTGTAAGTGGGGAAATGAGACTTTCACAAACTAATGTCTCACAATGAAGAGCGCGTTGCAGTGACGCTCGGGGTTTGTTGAACAAGGAATTGAGTGGCTCTGATTTCTGATGTTGCTATGGGCTGACGTGACGCTTATCATTAGGCTTTTTAATTCAGTTGTATAATAAAGTAGGTAATATCGATTCGGACTTCTTGAATTAATCTATCTCGGAAAAACTGTACCCAGCTGCCTTTAAAGTTCAAACACACTTTGGCTACATCCATAAGCTATGGAGTACCTATTGTCCCTTCACCTTATTCATTTTTTTTAGTAAAATTACATGAGCATACTAACAATTGAGCACTTGCCTGCTTTAAACAAAAGACAATAAGACCCTATATTCTAACGAATTTTAACACCCAAAATCCCGAATACTCAAACGATACCTACTTTGAGACTTGAGTGATAGTGATGTGATTATCATCTTAGCATAGTCTTATTTACTTTTCCGATTAATCAAACACCGTCCTTATCCAGTTCATATAGAGCTGTAAATCGTTTAAAGCTGTTAGTCTTATGTCCTGCATACTATTTAAGACTATATTTGAATGGCATAAGAACTATATTAATTTACCACCGGATATCACTATACCGAGTAATTCTCCACATACTTTGAGGTGACACTTACTTATTGGTTTGCGATGGGTTATTTGGTTGTAATTGCCACTAGGTTTTGGAACAACTCTCATGCTGTCCCTGTCACTTTAAGGTAGACTAGTAGAGACAAAAGTAAATACTTTCGTGCATGACTCAAAGTTAAGTAGGTATAGTTTGAGTACTCAGGAGTAAGTCTGTGAGACTATTCCCTTCTCGTAGTTACACTAAGTATTAATAAGAACAATAACTATATTAACGCTGTATTATGTAGAAGCTATTTAAACTATCAACTAATGTAATTTGTATAACCTACCATTTTATTGTAATAGAAGAGTGTCTTTTCAAAGGGTTAATTAACATTGCCTGTCTTGCCAATAATATTTAAATACTGTATTTATCATAAACTCAAACTCACATTTGACAATTGATAAAATTTTAACTAAAAAAATACACTTCAGGACACATCAATCGAGCTATTTGTAATAATGACATTAAATAATAAAAAAAAGGAGTAATGTTAAAGCTTGCTTATCTAGTATGATGATCAAATGTAAATTTTGAAATTTTAAAACCAGTAGTTTGAAATTTTTGCTGTCTCAAATAAGGTGCATGGTGCAATGACATTCAGATCTTTGCCAAAAGATTTGAAAATCAGGTTCACAATGGGCTATAAAAAACTATTTAGAGGCCGGACCTTAAATCAAAATTGCAAAAGGCATTCGACATAGTAAAATAATGGCTGCCCTGAATTCCTGAGACTTTTCTTGTATTATCTATACTAATATTATAAAGCGAAAGAGTTTGTTTGTTTGTTTGTTTAAACGCGCTAATCTCAGGAACTACTGGTCCGATTTGAAAAATTTTTATGTTGGATAGCCCATTTATCGAGGAAGGCTATAGGCTATATAACATCGCGCTAAAACTAATAGGAGCGTAGAAGCGACGAGAAATGTTTCAAAAACGGGGAAAAATTACGCATACGAAGTTGCGCGGTACAGCTAGTGTATTATACAAATGAAAATAACCTTCCCAATGATTTATTGATCTCAAATCCCTTTAAAGACACTCAGCATAACCATTGTAGTATAACAGCGTTTGTAATGTCCCAGATCATATTGAATAGAAATAGGCAATTCGAATTTAATCGCTTGACATTATTGTTCATATAAACAACATAATAAATATTTGCGAAGACAGTATGTTTTTTATTTTACTTTTCAGAGGCGAAATGATAAATTTCTTTGACGAAGTCGCACACTCTGTGATAGCACTGCACTCATTACATTATATAAGTCTGGCGCAACTTCTATAGAAAAAAAAATGTATCGTGAGAATACCATTCTGACTGTTAAGAATGAGGTTTCCCTAAGTTTTGGGCCTCAACCAGGAAGATGAGATATATATTTATTTATTTTGGATCTCTATCACATTCTACGAACGTAACGTCGGCTGAGACAATTAATATTCTATCTCTGTCTGAATATATCTTTAGAAAACCGGAATGCCCGAAAATTATGTGACATTTACAGTCGACCAAGAAAGTGATTTACCAGTTTTGACAAAGCTTCCTTTGTAACCAATATAGCGTTATGGTTAAAATTAGTTACTGTCAGAATATTATTGCAAAGGAAAATCAACCTTGTTATTTATTACATGCAAATTCATCTAAAGTTTAGCATAAAACAAATAATACATTAAATACAAGATATTTAAAAACTACTCTAAATTAGGTACATCTATATTGTATTATCTATATTATTATTATAAAGCTGAAGCTGTTTGTTTGAACACGTAGGTAATCTCAGGAACTACTGGTCCGAATTAGAAAAATCTTTTACTGTTGCATAGCCCATTTATCGAGGAAGGCTATTATAACATCAGTAGGTAGTATATACAGTACAATATATTTTGAAGAATAGAAAAACAAGTAGTTCGTCAAAAAAGGTTTGTTTTTTGATATGTCAAGAAAATCGTTTCGTTTATGAATAGGTGTTTTTTTTTAATGAAATATTCAAAACAAGAAATTAAAAATACATGACGGTATTTTTACTTACTTAAAATGATGCGATTGCTATAATACAAATGAATTAAACCGTAGGGTGATAGACTACAGAGTGATTTGTCATTTACTAATCACTGGAAGCCAAGAGCGGGAGAAAAATCATAAATGTATATTTTTGGCAAACTGTACCACCTATTCATATAATGATGTCTGAGCTGTTTTCCTATAGTTCTCAACACTTTAAACGTTTTCAACGTTTAAGAATTTGTTATGTTCCATTCTGATTTCCAATAGTTTTACATAGATTGCATCATGTTATGTAATTTACCAACATTAAAATGTTTGTTGTATCCCATAAAACGGGATTGACAAGTGTCCGCGAGACGGAATAAAACCAGTTACTTATTATTATCATACCGGTATCTGCGCACACACCCACCGACCGCTGCGTGATATTGTAGACATCGATCTGATGACATTGACGAGTCTCTAGAATGGATTTTTGTAACATCCGACTGATAAGGACTAGTAGGCCTGCCTTCTCTCTTTAAAACGAAATTCATAAAGTTTATTAATCTGTAATTTCTTAAGTTTACTCTAATAATTTTTTATATGCACAAGTTCGTATCCTTAAACGATTTTCGGGGGTTTTTTTTTTTCTATAGCGTAGGTACGCCAATTTTTGAGCAAATTCCTCCCCCAACTGTTTCCACTCCTGACGATCCTGGGCCACAATCATCCATTTGGCTGCTTTGACCAGATCATTGATCCATCTAGTGGGAGGTCTCGCCACACTGCGATTCTCGGGAATGTGTGCATTTAATTGGTGTTGCTGGTACCATCTTAACCTTAGGTTATTTATGACCAAAGCTGTATTTATTGTAAGGAACGGAAGAATTTCGACAATAGACACCTTGATGGAATAATGTTAATTTCATTTTTTTGAATTTTATATCTGAACAATTACTTACTAACCTGTTAACGTGGTCAGTACTTAGTCTAAATTGTATCTACGTCATCTACTCATGAACATACCTAATGCACCGATAATATAATACTATTCTAGTACCTAATGCAAATGAGAAACGATCCAGTTACTTTGTATCTAGTTATGATTTTATTTACGTTAGGTACTGGTGTAACAAACAGACAACCAGGTAGGTATGTGGTCTTACCATTCGAAATGCGTAAACAACAAGTAGGTATTATTTATTTAAAACTTTATGGATAGAATTGTACAGAGGCGAACTTAATGCTAAAAGCATTCTCTGCCAGTCTACCTTAGGGCGATGTAGAAATGAAGTAAGTAGGTGCAGTCACAGATAATATAATACTATACTAGTACTAGCTGTCCCGCGCAACTTCGTCTGCGTAAATTTTCCCTTTTTTTTTTTTATTTTTTTTTTATTTTTTTACAACATTTTTCATTGCTGCTCCGCTCCTATTGGTCGTAGCGTGATATTATAACCTATAGCCTTCCTCGATAAATGGGCTATCCAACAATAAAATATTTTTTCAGTGCAGCCCAGTAGTTCCTGAGATTATCGCATTCAAACAAACAAACAAACTCTTAGGGGTATGAAAAATAGATGTTGGCCGATTCTCATAGATACCGGATAAGCTGACCCCCGCAACTTCGTCTGCGTAAATTTTACCCGTTTTTGCAACATTTATCATTGCTGCTCAGCTCCTATAGGTCTTAGCGTGATGTTATATAGCCTATAGCCTTTCTCAATAAATCGGCTATCCAACAGTAAAATATTTTTTCAGTGCAGCCCAGTAGTTCCTGAGATCATCGCTACAAACAAACTCTTAGGGGGATGAAAAATAGATGTTGTCCGATTCTCAGACCTACCCAATATGCACACAAAATTTCATCAAAATCGGTCGAGCCGTTTCGGAGGAGTTCGATTACGCACCCCGTGACAGGAGAATTTTATATATTAGATAATGGCGTTGCGAATCAACTGATTACACCAATTCCTTGCAGTTTTATACAGGGCCCAATTGTCCTCGTCACGGTCTTTTATAAATTTGCGGAAAACTTGATCTCAACGCCGCATAGCCATCCTGATGCCATTAGTCATCCAGGGGGCACTGCATGAATATCGTACAGGCCCACGACCAGTTCATTAAAAATGTCGACTTTGGTATCAACCGTAGCTTAGTTTAAATCGCCAATGTACCTACAGGCACGTCAACGAAATAATTAAATTTTATTTGACCAACTGTAAAGTTTGTAAGCTACTTGCAATTTGGTGTAACATAAATTATGTGGTTTAAGAACTTTATTTTCTCATAAGAATTAACAATAATTCACTTACTGAGAAACAATCTATCTTCTATACATATAATAAAACTGTAAATTTCACGTGTCTGTACATGGCCGAACTTAGTGAAAAAAAAAATTAGGAAATGTTCGAAAAGAGTATTTAAACACTTTGCTGCATTTTTAGAAATGCCTGTCTGTCTGTCTGTTTGTTTGAACACGCATCACGCAAGAACTACCGTACAGATTCGGTTGAAATTTTGCACGTGCAATCTAATATATGCAGATTAACATTTAGGCTATAAATTATCACGCTTTTTCCCATAGGAGCTAAGCAGTAAGGGATAATGTCTGTAGCTATTTTTCGTTATAAAACAGTAACTACTTGACGGATCTTTATGAAAATTTGCAGTTTTTTAGTAAATACTATAGGACATTATTTACACTATGAATCATTACGCTAACGTCTATGGGGAACGAGTAGCAACGTATTTTTTATCGCACCATAATGGTTTATCACAAAAATTTCCACAATTAGACATTATCTATAATTGTAACCCGTGGGATGCATAACTTCACGCTAAAACTAAAAGGAGCTAAAAACAACATTTTTAAGTTTCATAAGAACAGTTATTTTGACGTGTTAAGTATCGAACAGTATAGCCTCGAAGCTATGCTAGCGGACTTTGACGACGAAGTCCCAGGCTCGAATCTGATGTCTGAATATGTTCTTTTTGTATTTATTTAAATTATCTTTATCCTTTTTTAATATTTTTCTGAATGTTTTAGTTATTTTTTCGACCGTAGGTAACTTATTTACTTTGAGATAATTATAGGTATTGCATGCACTGCTGAGAGTAATGAATTAATCGTAGTAGAAATGAAAAACAATATTATATTATAATTAAAAAGTATTCGACATTTTCCAGAAATGATGTGTTCGTCTAAAAAAAAAGACATTACACACGTAAAAAAAGTACATGTAGCGCCACCTATGAAATCAAATTGTGAACAACAAAACAACGGCAACATTCTTGAAAGTAGATGGCGTTGTATTCAATAATGTTCTATACTTAGTAAAAGAAGTTTTAAAAAGAAACACATTGCTATGATTTTTAGAAATGTTTGTCTGTCTGTCCGTTTGTTTGACCACGCATCACACAGGTGCATCGAGGATCATGTTTTGGGGTTATGGTTGGAGATTACGTGTTCATCAATTCAACGATAATGAATGGCTCAACATCGTTCAAGTGTGAGTAGTTCGGGTGACGGGAGGAGGGGGGTCGTTGTTTGTCAACCGTACCTTTAGGGATATCTGACATTTTCGCGGGCATGACACACATGACACGCTCTGTGTTTGCTTACTAAAGTGTTACAGCAGTTTTATTATTAGTATTGCGTTGTAACACTATATGAAATACACCCCATTTTTAGCCAAAATGACAAAACAGAACCCTTATAGTTCCCTTATGGCCGTCCGTCCGCAGCTTAGCTCAGAGACTGTTAGTGCTAGAAGGTTGCAACTTTTGCATGAATAAATTACTAACGCCGATAAAGTGAAAGAACAAAATCTTGATAATCATTATTTTTTTAAGGGTATCTCTTTTATATGTAAAGTGGGGATGTCATTTTTTTCTCACCTACCTACCCCATCGTGTGTGGTATCATTAGATAGGTCTTCTAGCGTTTAGGGTTTGTGAAGACTATTTTTAGATTTAAGGATTCCTTTGTGTATAATATTAGGCTTTATAGTGAACATTTTTGTTAGAGACAAGTGTCCCCCTGCCAGCTAAATGGTTGATGTTGGGTATGTGAAAAAATTCAGGGTAGAAGTATAAATACTAAAATTATAAGGAAAACTATCACAGTTAAGAACTTAGGCTTTACAAGTTTACGATCACATGAGAAGTAACAACATTTTCGTACAAATTCTATTAAAAATTATTAGGTAATAAGTTGGTAGGTATAACGTTGAAAGAATGAAACAAAAACAACAGAAAACCCACTTCTTAAGCCGCACACCAAACTAACTATCTAAAAGAATAGAACAGATCGATTTTTATTTAGTAAGTATTTAGTCAACAGGACTGTTTCCAACATATTTACACAGAAGTTATTTCGTTACCTCGGGTCGTTTTCGTTAGTCGGGTTTAAATTAAGGTAGTTTACCTTAATTTAAACCCGACTTTCACGCGAACGAAGTCGCGGGCACAGCTATTATGAATATATATATATATATATATATATATATATATATATTACGGGTCTTAATCGCGTTTAGGTTAAATACCTTGCTTACCTACGTTTAATATGCATGATAGTTTAAGTATAATTTAATTTAAAGTCATCAAGTATTAAAATAAACTTATCCAGTTTTGAAAATAGATGGCGTTTAAATACAAATAAACAGAATCAGGTAAATTGATATAAAAAATTAATCTGAAATTCTTACGATTATGTATTATATATATATATTATTTACGGATATGAATTTATGATGATCTTAATTAACGACAGGTTCATCATCATCATCATCAGCCTATCGCAGTCCACTGCTGGACATAGGCCTCTCTAATTGCACGCCACTTTGTTCTATCCTCGGCTACGACAGTAGTTTAGTATTTAAACTAAACGTTTCTAAAAGATATACTAATTCAGTATATCTTTTAGAAACGTTTGAATGTTGTCTGTTTGTTTGAACACGCATCACAGTACCGCGGGAATGCAATGTTTTAAAACCAGGATATTTTTTTAAAAACTTATCTCACACTAGCCCTATTTCGCGCGAGTACTTGGGTTGTTTCGGGCTTCATTTAACCCGAAACCGATAATAGTAATATTTGATGTGATGCAAATCATTTTGGTAAAATACTATTATAATTTGTCTTCTAACCGTCTGGCGCCATAAACTTTGTCGCCCTTCATTTTGCTGCACTGGGCATTTGCTTGGCTTGCCTTGCCATAGGTCGGGCCCTGATTAGAGCTAGGCCCTAATATCCATACCTAGATGCCACAGAGCATTGTGGAGCATGTTTCCAATATGTTTTACACAGAAGTTAAATTGTAACATAAACTACCTTAATATAAACCCAACTTCCACGCGAACGAAGTCGCGGGCACAGCTAGTATTCAATAAATTAGCTTAGAAGAGTGTACGTTTTCATAATTAATTAATACTAACTTAAAAGTAAACAGCAAACAGCATTATGAATGGACTTAGCACTTCTTTTTAACCAATAGACAATAGCCGATCTAGTAGTTAGCGACTGCTAAGCCATAGGTCGTGGGTTGGATTCCTGCTCAGGTTAAATCTTTGTGTGATGAGCACTATTGTTTATATTGTACTAGCTGACCCGCGCAACTTGGTCGTAGCATGATGTTATATATTATAAGATATAATTCGGGACTTAATCGCGTGAATTATTTAAAGGTACGAAACTTTTATTTACCTGACGTTTTGATCGAATTGCACCGATCGTGGTCAAGGGTCGACTTATGGCAGCTTAGCGATGTCTCCGTGAGGCGCGGGTATTTTTCAACTACCCTCGCCTGGTCTTGATAATTTTGATAATTTGTACTGTCGGTACTTCTACACACTACACTTACAACGTCTTTACACTGAGGCGCGGTGTCGTTACGGCTACGATTGCATTTGTTGTTATCAGGGTTCCAAGATGATGTTATATAGCCTATAGCCTTCCTCGATAAATGGGCTATCTAACAGTTAAAGATTTTTTAAATTTGGACGCGTAGTTCCTGATCCTGAGATCATCGCGTTCAAATAAACAAACAAACTCTTCAGCTTTATAATATTAAGTATAGATTTGGTTGTAACTGATCTGGACTATATACACAGTTACACTAGGCACTATAGCCAGAGGCCTATCAAACTACACCGATCCAATGTCAAAATTCTGAAATGCCCTAAAAAAGGTCTTTCAGTCTAATTTGGGGGTGCCATTGCCCCTGTTGTCACCCCTTGAATGCGCGCCTGACACTAGGGGACTACACGTACGGCAATATATTTTTTTGTAGTTAACAAAGAGTGCGATGTTAAACAAATAGGTAAGTAGCACTCTGTCCGAAAACAGAGATTACATTTTATCACGAAATATTTACCAAGTTATCTGTATCGGAGAATACATAAATATTACATTTATCGGTCACATAAACCGGCTACATTTGCATAGTATTCTTGTATTCGTATCGTAGTAAACATCACGCCATACCTCGGGCTTAAGACAACTCTTACGCATATCGGTAGTCTGATCTTGCTATTGATTGAGACACACCGCGTCTGCGATCTGAAAATGGAGGAACTTAAGGTATGTTTCAAATAGTTTTATTATTTAAATGCAGAGAGAGAAATTAATAACCAGCAGCGTAGAAAATGGTACCTATTCTTAAGATATTTTCTACAAATACCTGTCTCTTTTATTATTGATTTATAGTACCTACTCTTATACTCGAATATTAATCAGTTAAAAGCACAGTGTTCTTTTGTATATACTGAAAGTTAAAGGTATCATAAGCTTAATTTTAGATAGGTACTTAGGTATTTATATTTTTACAGGTACCAAAGTAGTAATTTCTTCGGTTAAATTGCTTACTTAGTTAAAGTTCAACTTATATTCTATTATTGACCTTGAATAGGTGACCATAAATGGGTATTCTTAGTTACCTAGTCTTTTTTATATTGGACAGTTTCTGTCTTTTTAAATTGCAAACATGATGTGTATTAAATCTACGTGAATAGAAAAATACTAGATAATAAATAATTTTTCAGCAATATGTACACTTTTTTTTAATTTACCATATTTCTTTAAAATAGGTCCTATTTTATCCAAAATGCATTAAGAATGCGGTAAAAGCAATATGTAGATAGTGCGCGTAAAATCAACTCAGCTATCTAGAAGTATTTTCACCTTTTATACTAGAGAACCAGTTTCTTGTAAACAAGCAAAACAGGAAAATGAACTGGTAGTTGCTTACAGGATTTACTACTTATATTTAATCGGCTAGTGTTATTTGAAGGCGTGCGTATTAATTTATTTTTTTAAACGCACGCACTGTAGGGGTAGGTATGTTCCACAGTATGGGGAGGGTGGGCTTCGGAATCGAACCCATAATATCTCGCCCAGCAGTCATACGTCTGTCATTATTACATTTTATGCGCAGTGGGAGTCACTGCGCATACAATTTAATAATGACAGATACTAGGTACCTACTATAAAATAGTCTTGTATGACAAAATAAGACACGACGCGGATTCAGGGACGGGGGTAGGGCAGGGGCTCAAGCCCTCTCTCCCAAAAGCGTCTGAGTGAACTAATAAGAGGTTCAGAAAAAAAAGGTTGCCTATGTTTGCGGTGGGATGTGGAACTTACAACATTTCTGTTTTAAGATCTAAGTAACCGAAATAACCTCCCCAATCGACAATCCGCCACTGCACTAAGTACCTAATACCTACTTGGAAGACAGCAAGATTTTAAGCTCATTACAACAGTTACTTTGGCGCTCTGTCTACTGACCCACACTGCGAAATTTATATCTTAGATTAGGTAATTACACTCTTGACGACCACTTTCACTAAACTATTTCATTTGACGCAGTACCTCTGCGGCTTTGGCTCGGAGTTCACGTCGGAGGATCCCCGCAGGCCTGGCTCTCTCCCCGAGGGTCAGAACAACCCACAGCGCTGTCCTTACAGTCTGTACGCAGAACAGCTGTCCGGCACTGCCTTCACCGCTCCCAGACATGACAACAAACGCTCTTGGTTGTACAGGTAACGATACTTTTTTATTGAAAACTAGCGGACGCCTCTCAGTTTCACCCGCGTAGTTCCCGTTCCCGTGCGAATACAGGGATAAATAATAGCCTATGTCACCCGGGGTTAGTGTAGCTTCACAACGATGAAAGAATTTTTCAAATCCGTCCAGTAGTTTCGGAGCCTATTCAATACAAACAAACAATCAAATCTTTCCTCTTTATAATATTAGTATAGATATAGATAACTATATAAGTATAGAGTAGCTACAAGTCAGTTATGGGATTCTTTAATAAACAATATAAGTAGTCCAGGTCTGAATAAATACTTAGGTAGGTACTTTGGACTTTTAAGCTTTATAAAACTTTGTACAAATATCAACGGTCAACAGATCTTTACCTACCTAATGTTTGTTTTCTAGGATTCGACCCTCCGTTATTCACAAACCTTTTCAAAAGTTGAATGTGGCCAAACATCTTACTCACAAGTGGGACGAACAGGAGCCTGATCCAAACCAGGTAACGTATTACGTTCATAAACTTATTAATTAATTGCAATAGCCCTATTGCAATTAATTAATTAATTAATAAGTTTTCTAGAAACTGGTACGTCTCCTATCTATATCTTTGTCGTGCTGTCTATACTCTCTCTATCTATCTCTACTCTACTTATAGAATTGTAACTAACTGTTGCCCGCGACTTTCCGCGTAAAAAAATGATAAACAAATATATCCCGCGGGATCATTTTTCGGGATAAATAGTAGCCTACGTGCCATTCCAAACTATTATCTATCTTAATACCAAATGTTATCCAGATCTATTCAGATGTTTTAACGTGATTGAATAACAAACATCCAAACTTTCGCATTTATATATTAGGATTTATTCTGTAAATAGCTCTCTCTCTCTCTCATTTCTTAAATTGCATTTAGGTAGGTACCTACCTAAGTACCTATACCTATCTAATTTAGAAATCATCAATTAAGAAGATTGTCCACCTCGTAATAATCACCTAGTTAATCTTTTATTTTAGTCCCGCTGGCTTCCGTTCGACATTCCTTCAGGTCAGCCAATTGACTTCGTGGCTGGTCTCCACACTGTCTGCGGCGCCGGAGATCCTCGCTCCCGTCACGGTCTCGCAATCCATATGTACTTATGTAACGCTTCCATGGAAAAAAGCGCCTTCTACAGCAGCGATGGAGACTTCCTTATTGGTAATTAAATATATACATGTAATACAAAATCAGGTAAACGCTTGAGATGGGAATCGAACTCGCAGCATCTGTGAGATTAGCCAGCAACCAGATGAATCACTGAAACGCAGCAGGCCCTAAGCACTTCAATGAATAAATAAAAAGGCGTCGTCGTCAAGTTCCATGTCACTATCACGTCAGAAAACTTTTAAAAGCGTCTTTTAAGTTCCTATTCAAGTAAAATAGCTATTTTCTTTTTTATTTTATTATTAGTTCCTCAACAAGGAGTGCTCACGATAACTACGGAGTTTGGAATAATGAAAGTGGCGCCAAACGAAATTGCAGTTATCCAGTTAGGCATGAGATTCTCGGTAGCAGTCGATGGGCCAACTCGGTAAGTAAATTAAATATAAAATTTATTAAGTGGGTGGAAAACACCCACGCCCACCCAGGTGTATGACAAGGTAAAGAGCAGGAGGTACCTAACTTTTATCGCAAATGATAAGTAATTTGCGAAAAAGATGACGAAAAACATGACGTGCAGCTTGGAGAAGAACATAAGCGACGGTGCACTTCTCGGGTATCGGAATTACATTGTTCACACCCATTAAAAATCGGGTGCTCTAGTGAATTTTCTGACACTGGAGCACCAGATTTTTAATGGGTGTGATGTTTAACCGATGTTGTGTTGTTGAACGATGTTTAACTTGTCGGATGTCTGGTCCGACACCCGACAAGTGGGAACGGACCCTAACCGACATACAAACGACATACGACGACAACGACGAACTTAACAAATCATCATCATCACAAGCCTATTGCCTGCGCTTTGTAGTTCAAAGCCCAGGCAATAGGCAACCCGTTTCATCACTACACCACCATCTGTTCGTGTCTCCATTAGTACCTAAAGGTATCCAAACCATGAATGGCTGAATCACTGATGATTGCTTGACGCTTTTAGACATAACTTTCAACTTATTTGTTTTGTCATTTTAGAGGATATATTTTGGAAGTGTTTGACGGTCATTTCAAGCTTCCCGACCTTGGACCAATCGGAGCGAACGGACTTGCCAATCCTAGAGATTTTCTCACTCCAGTTGCACGGTACTTCGATGAAGAAATTCCTGGTATGTAAGACCCCAAAGTTAGAACTTTGTTGTTGTCATAGGATTTATTTCCTGGATTATCTTTTCAACGGACTAACTAACGAAACAAAAGAATTATTAAGTGGCGGTAGTCTAATGGCTAAGGTATCGGTCTCGCCACCGAAAGGTCGCGTGTATGAATCCTACCCATTATACTTACTACCGACGTGAACACACTCCTTTTTTTCGTTTTCGTGGCAAGCCCTTGCGAAATGATGCAAAAATGGGGAAATTTACGCAGACGAATTTGCGCGGCTCAACTATGGTAAACAGAGAGCTGCGCCACAGACTAAGCTGCGCTTAGAAATGCATCAACGCGCATGCGCGGCGGACATTTTGAGCGCACCGCGCATGCGCCAGTTCGTACGAGCTTGCCGCGAAATCGAAAAAAAAAAGAACGTGAATATGGACCCTGGAGGGGTTAACAGAATTGCTAGTAATGTGCGACATCAATCCCACATTGCTCCGGCACATCTGGATAGATAGATTCGTAACTATACAGAAAACACTTAGTTATTTATTATTAGTAGGTAATAATATAATTTACATAAAGGTACCAACATATTTGTTTGTTAAGTTTTACCACGATAAATGACCGTGGATTTCGGGGAAAAAAACTAGGCATTTAAAAAAAACACTTCATTTTTGTATTACCAGGATTCAAGATAGTGAACAAATACCAAGGAGCATTATTCGTGGCGGAACAAAACCACTCTCCATTCGATGTAGTCGCCTGGCACGGCAACTATGTGCCGTATAAATACGATTTGAGCAAGTTCATGGTCATCAATGCAGTTTTATATGACCACTGCGTAAGTTTGGAATTTTGTAAAACAAAGTTTTATATTTTCTTGGGATAAAAAGCGAGTTTTGGACACATGCATAAGGTAGTATCTTTCTTGCAAGCAAATCAATCAATATACTCAATACTTAATATATAAATGTGAATGTAAGTTTGTTTGTTACGTTTTCACGCGAAAACTACTCAACCGATCATCATGAAACTTTGTACACATCTTGAAGGTATTAGAAGTAACATAGGATTAAAAAAAAAATGGGGGAAATTTACGCAGACGAAGTTGCGCAGGACAGCTAGTATAAAATAAAAATAAGGTTCGTCTTGATTCATTAAACTAGTTACCTAGGTAAGTAGGTATAGTTACGACATAAGCGTACTGTACCCAGTATCATTTTCCAGGAGGGTTTTTCGTAATTAGAGGGGGGGGGGGGTACTATCCGTACAATAGATTAAACACCGGTAAAATTTGTACTGTGTACCTTTTTCAATTTCAGGAGGGTTAAATCCCCGCCTGGGTACGCCTAAGAGTTAGGATAGTTTTATTATATAGTTAGCCTGTGAGTTATGATAATTTTATTATACCTATACAACGTTATTCTAGGTATGGTGCAAACCTGAAAGTAATTTGCTCAGAATCAGTAACACATTCCAATGAGGTTGTTTTTGGGCCATTATATTTTTCGATTAATTAATTTACCAATCATTAATTAAATCGTTAATTATTCTAACAGTCCAAATCATATACATTCACAATTTTATTTTTTAATAATATTTAAAAAAAAAACTTTGTTTTTAATAATAATCATGAATATAGTATTCATGCAAAGCAATGATCACTATAGCGCGAAGAACACACGACAACTACGACGGCTTATAACTCTGCAAGTTTTCAATATTTTCATTTTTTGTTTTATATGATTTCTTAAAGTAACAATCTTGTTAGGGTGTGGTTTAGCTTTGCATTATACTAAAAATAATCTTGTAGGTACATTTAATTTTTAATATTTCAGGATCCATCTATATTCACCGTGCTGACATGCCAGTCGACCAAGCCGGGAGTCGCTATCGCAGACTTCGTGATCTTTCCTCCGAGATGGTCTGTCCAAGAAAACACATTCAGACCACCTTACTACCACCGTACGTCTAAGTACCCGTATTTTTTTTAAGTTGGTTACAATTAAGTATCTCCATAGTAACAACTTCTATTGAGCAAATTCGTCGACTGTTTCACACAATTTCATTAAGAATAAAAATCTCCATTTGATTCCATCATGCAAATCCTCTAAAGTACCTACTTCCTAACAATAAGAAATTATGTACTTTAATACCTATAGGTACTTTACCTCTCAATTAGAAAAATAAAACATTATATTAAACAAAAGTTTTGATAAAAAAGAGAGGAAATCAAAAAGTACATTCGCTGAGGGCAGGATTCGAACCTGCGCGGGTTTGACCCATTGGATTTCAAATCCAACTCCTTAACCACTCGGACACCTCAGCTATGATTAGTAGATTGAATTTGCCTACAGTACTGACACTTCTAACTATTGTTACATATTTTTTATGTGGTAGGTGGGTAAATTAACCTTTCGACCGCCATGTCAATAACATAAAGTTCCCCACGGCACGTTATGTAAAAATGTAAAGTTTATAGGTATGTGAACCTTAAAAGAACATGACACAAACAGACAGACAGACATTTCTAAAAATGTAGGAATGTGTTTAAATACTCTTTTCGAGCATTTCCCAATATTTTTTTCACTATGTTCGGCCATGTACCTACAGACACGTAACACGAACACGAAATTTACAATCTTAATATAAATATAAATCTCCTGTCACGATGTTTGTCCGCGATGGACTCCTAAACCGCTTATCAGATTTCGTTCAAATTTGCACGCAATATGCAGTTTGGTCCAACTTGAGAAATAGGATAGCTTAGATCCTTAATTATAGTCGCAATTACTAAAAAAATTAGGGATCCCATGCCCACCCGTGCAAAGCTGGGACGGGCCGCTAGTTGTATTATATGTATAGATAGATATGTCTACTTAAGTAGCCATATCTCTCACACTCAAAACACCTTTTTATTGAAGTGATTAAGAGGGTACTTTATAAAAAGGAATATAATATACGTACCCTTATTTTTACAAAAGAACATGTATTATTTGCTTCATATTGTCAGGTCAAAAAGCAATATCGCTGAGGACAGGATTCAAACCTGCGCGGGTATAACCCATTGGATTTTGAGTCCAACTCCTTAACCCCACAAACACTCAGCTAGATGCAATATTGTCTAAACAAATAAGTAAAGTCTTCTGCGAGTAATATTCGCCAGTCACTGACTTTCATGAGGATGAACATCCGGCCGTGTAGAAACCGGGCACAGTTTTTCCGGGTTAGGTATGGAGAAACAGAATTCGTTTGGCCACCCTAAAGATGGCTGATACGGGGGCAGCTACGCCCCTGCCTAACTTAATTACTTACTTTTTTTCAAGGCAATTGTATGAGCGAGTTCATGGGCCTTATTTTGGGTGCATATGAAGCTAAAGAGGGTGGTTTCCTGCCTGGAGGAGCGTCCCTGCACTCCATAATGACGCCCCATGGACCTGATGACAAGTGCTTCAATGGTGCTTCTCAAGCAGAGCTCGTGCCACATAAGATTGCTGTTAATACTCAGGTAATAAAGCAAAGAATTAGGTATACATAGATACCGGGCAAGAGCATGTCGGACCATGCTCAGTGTAGGGTTCCGCAGCCGTTATTACAAATAACTGCACTACCTACATATAAAAGAATCTGATTTGAATAATTGCACCAGCAGAAGACCGTATGTTCATGGCACTTTGATGAGATACGTAGTTCTTCGGAAATAACTCAATGACGGTATCCGATATCCGATCATGTCGAAAATAATTTCAGTTTAAAGTTGGAATTTATTAAGCGCTACCTTGTGTGATTTGTGATTTTTTTTCATATTTTTCGGTCACACGGTTCAAAAGATAAGGGGGGGGGGCACAATTTGTGCAACTTTCATAGCGGTTATTTAAAAAAATATTGACTGACTCAAAAAAGTTTATTAAAAACCTTAAAAGTTAATAAAAGACCTGTCGAATGATGTACCACACGTAAAAGTTTTCAGCTTCTATTACATGTATGGAGTGCCCCTCTAAAATTATTTATTTTTATGCTATCAAACTAAGTAGCGGCTACTACAGCACCTTTTCACAAAACAGACGGACAGACAGACGGACATGACGAACCTATAACGGTCGCATTTTTGCCATTTTGGCTACGGAATCCTAAAAACTGAATTCAAATATGAAAATTCCATAAAATGTTTGGGGCCTCTGACAAGTAACAGATTTGTCACAACATTTTATTAAATTGTGATAATTATAACGTACATAATGATATGTTTCAAATAAATGTTGGTATTCCTACCGAAGTGCTTGCCTGGTTAGGTAGGTAGGCATTTACTTAATTATATAACCAATTCAATTCCATTTATTTTTTGGTAATAATGAACTTTGGTTTTATTTTAAAGCTTTTTTCTTTTGCGCCTTCGCACTCGCGCTTGCTTTCGTAAAGTATAATCTTATCTATGCGTATTTTTGTGATCTTAAGGTACCTAAATAATTTGTTTCAGGCGTTCATGTTCGAATCATCGTTAAGTTTGGCCATAACCAAATGGGGAGCTGAGACCTGTCAGAAACTGGACGCGAAGTACTACGAGTGTTGGCAAAACTTACCCAAACTATTTTCTGAAAACATCAAACTGTGATGGCCACCAATTTAAGTCCCACGATTACCTACCTACCTAATATTTCCGCATATTATTTTGTTATTTATTATACAAGTTCTAAAGCAGCGGTAGCCTAATGGCTAAGGCGTCGGGCTCGCAATCGTGAGGTCGCGGGTTCGAATCCTACCCGTTTTACTACCGACGTGAACCCACTCCTAACACAAGCCATTGAACTTAGTGGAAGGGGTTAACAGGATTGCTAGTAATGTGGGACCAAAAATCACAGTATTGCTAGTTATCTTTTTTTTAAAACAAAAAAAAGTTAGGTAGATACCTACTTATGTCATATTTTTAAAATTAAGTTTTTATGCCTTTATCTATTTTCTTTTGTATACGAATATATGATATATTTGTATAGTTAATACATTATAGGTATATTGTATAGATAATACGAATGTAAATATATACCTGCGATCAGCAGCGTCAAATTTAAATTATACTTATGTAATTCCTGAGTATTTTGTTTTACTCTTCACTAGACGTTTAAAGATAGGTGATTTAGCATCTGAACTGCTGGGCTAATTTAGATGATTTTTGGAGGACAAGAGACAAATTTTGGTAAGTATTTATATTTATCGATATTACTTAGGTAAGTACATATATAATATAATGCCTACATGTGCGGCATAGCGAACCTACTAGGTACCTACATAACAGGGGGAGGCACGAGAGCCGGATCCGACAGGCTTACATCGGCCAAGTGTGAGTCGCACGTACGAAGGGCAGGGGGCGAGTGGGGTGAGTTGCATTTCGTTGTTGTTGAAAGTTGTCAATATTTTCATTTTCCTTTTTTTTTATATGATTTCTTAAAGTAACAATCTTGTTCGGGTGTCTGAGCTTTGCACTATACCAAAAATAATCTTGTAGGTATATTTAAGTTTTAATATTTCAGGATCCATCTATATTCACTGTGCTGACATGCCAGTCGACCAAGCCGGGAGTCGCTATCGCAGACTTCGTGATCTTTCCTCCGAGATGGTCTGTCCAAGAAAATTCGTCGAAAGTGTCACACAATTTCATTAAGAATAAAAATCTCCATTTGATTCCATCATGCAAATCCTCTAAAGTACCTACTTCCTAACAAAAAGAAATTATGTCCTTTAATACCTATAGGTACTTTACCTCTCAATTAGAAAAATAAAACATTATATTAAACAAAAGTTTTGATAAAAAAGAGAGGAAATATAAAAGTAAATTCGCTGAGGGCAGGATTCGAACCTGCGCGGGTTTGACCCATTGGATTTCAAATCCAACTCCTTAACCACTCGGACACCTCAGCTATGATTAGTTGATTGAATTTGCCTACAGTACTGACACTGCTAACTATTGGTACATATTTTTTATGTGGTAGGTGGGTAAATTAACAAGCGGCTCACTTTATTGACCCAGGTCTCATTGTGCTGGATTTTGTTATTGATGCAATTGAACAATTGATCAATTTAAATTTGAACCACCATATTATGATAGAGCCCTTTGAAATTAATAATATTAATAATAATATCTTTGGACAACTCACACAACGCTATCTGATCCCAAACTAAGCATAGCTTGTACTATGGAAACCAGACAACTGATAAACATACTTATATATTTCTAAATACATACATATTATAGATAAATAACACCCAGACACCATCGAGCTCATCACACAAAGTTTTATCCTGGGTGGGGATCGAACCCACGACCTCTTGCATAGCAGTCGGACTCACTCCCACCGCGCCACAGAGGCAGTCAAAAATAGAGGCAGTAAAAATTGGGAAGTACTTACCTACAGACTGACTGACGTCTGTCTGTTTGTTTGTACGTAGACTTAGTAATAGAACTCCATTGATACTTTATACTATAGATTATTACTGGAGCTCTATCTACGCTTTTTAACCTTTCGACCGCCACGTAAATAACATAAAGTTCCCCACGGCACGTTAAGTAAAAATGTAAGGTTTTTGACGTGACATACCGTCGGTGGCGTCGTCAGCACGTTTTCATTATTTTGACGTCCATACACGTTGGCAGTCAAAAAGTTTAAAGGTATGTGAACCTTAAAAGAACATGACACAAACAGACAGACAGACAGACATTTCTAAAAATGTAGGAATGTGTTTAAATACTCTTTTCGAGCATTTCCCAATATTTTTTCACTATGTTCGGCCATGTACAGACACGTAACACGAACACGAAATTTACAATTTTATTATATGTATAGATAGATATGTCTACTTAAGTAGCCATATCTCTCACACTCAAAACACCTTTTTATTGAAGTGATTAAGAGGGTACTTTATAAAAAGGAATATAATACACGCAGGGGCGTACCTAGGGTGGGCGGCGGGGGCGGTCCGCACCGGGTGACACCCTTTTTGGGGTGACACCCGGTGTCAATTATTGTTTTTAAACTTTCGCGATTTTTATACATATTAGACATATTAAATAAAAGGTTCGTACCGTTAAATAATTCACGCGATTAAGTCCCGAAATATTTCTAACCAGGTGTCAACTTCAAGAACAAAATACAAACAGTAAGAAAAAAAATCACTAGCACAGCTATCTTTTTCGGGAATTTCCTCACAAGCACTAACTAAACCAAATATTAATGGTTAAAAAGAGTAGTGGTAGGGGGTAGTGAATGAAGTACTACTCTGTCAAGAAACTACCGGGAAACGATCAATAATCCAAATTTATTTCATCGCCTTTAAAGTATGCTCCTCCAGTTTTTGGGGTGACACCCTGCGACAACTTCAAGAACAGAATACAAACAATAAGAAAAACAATCGCTAGCATAGTTGTCTTTTTCGAGAATTGCCTCACAAGCACTAACTAAAAATATGTATTAATAGTTAAAAAAGGTAGTGGTGCCCCCTACTACTACGAGTGAATGAAGTACTACTCTGTCACACTACTACTACTACACAAAATGTCAGTTATTTATCTAAATTTATTTTTTCGCCTTCAAAGTATATTCCTTCAGAAACGATACACTAGGCCAGTAAATATTTAATCGTAAAACATTTTTAGACGCTTTTTTCAGAATTTAGTTCAGTTCTTGCCGCGAGTTCTCCTTTATGTCTTCTACCGAATGAAAACGGGTGCCACGAAGTGGTAATTTGAGTTTAAGAAAAAGAGTGAAGTCGACTGGAGTCATATCTAGAGAATAACGTGGTTGCTCAATGGACTTTGTTGAGTTTTTGGTCAAAAATTCGTTAACAATGATGACCTTGTGTGAAGGTGCATTTTCGTGGTGAAAAACCCAAGAATTTTCTTTCCGAAAATCTGCACTTTTCGTTTTCTTAAACGCAGCATAACACTCAAATAAAATCCGAGTGCACAACACCGCGATAGTCAAAGAAAACAGTCAACATGACTTTGGCTTTTGATCAACTTTGGCTTGGTTTTTTCGGTTTCGATTCAGCTGGTAGGCACCATTCCGAAGCTTGTTGACTAGTTTGCATGTCAAACTTGGAAACACATGTCTCGTTACCAGTAACAATTCATTTATTGAATATTGGGCTGTAATTGACTCGTGCTAGCTTAACAAAATTCAGATCTTTTGGGACTAGCTGAGCAACATGTTTCATACTTAATTGATTATTTAAAATGTACAGACACAGAAAGTGGCTATTTCTCTCAATCTTGAATCAGGATTTATAGTCACTGTTACCTTCACTTTTGCGATGTTAACTTCAGTTAA
Organism: Herminia tarsipennalis; assembly: GCA_945859575.2. Taxonomy (NCBI): domain Eukaryota; kingdom Metazoa; phylum Arthropoda; class Insecta; order Lepidoptera; family Erebidae; genus Herminia; species Herminia tarsipennalis. The sequence goes on along the minus strand of OX243846.2, from coordinate 6,701,241 downwards.
AGATGTTAATGGCCTACAAGAGTGATGCAAATCATCCATCACATCTCGACCGCTATTAAACGCTTTTTATCACTAATAAGCACGTGTTTTTGATAAAGTCGATTCACTGTAAACCTTCCGTAACATTTTCAGGTACTCCAAACACGAATTTCCATTGGCGAAGTAAAATTTAAGACTACCTATTTGTTTGATATTTTTGAACATTATTAAAATCGAAATACACACTACGTATGGGCTAACCAGCACTGAATCTAAGAACAAAAAGAAAAAGAAAAATGGAATTTCGAACCACAAACTAATCATTAATATCCGATTATTAAATCTCAAAAAAAATATTTTTAATATTATTGAGCTCAACACGCATATCGACCACTAGGTTCAGGACTGGTTGGAAGCAAAAAAGAACCAACCAACTACCAGTTCAGTTTATTAAAAATATATCAATTATTTATATTATTATATTAAAACTGATAATATAAAAACCTAGAACAGAAAAGAAGTACAAAAATTTTGTAGTTTTTCGCATTACGTAGCACAGCTTTTTTTTGCTTGCAAAACGTAGTTTCACATTCCCCTAAGATCCTCCAAATAACACATACCTTTCAAGTCCAGCTTTACATCATGTTTTGCGTTTTTAGGGTTTTTTTTGTAAAGTTTAACTAATAGCTTCTGTTGTATATGTGGTGAATACACAGTAAAAAGTCAACATAGTGAGGTTGTAAAGAAAATGTTTTTTTCGTATTTAAAACTTGAAGATCATGACAAGATATGGTCTATTTATAAGGTGTGCAGAAGATTCGAGGATGATCACGGTTGTAGTTTAGGGGTAAAAAAATCTCATCATGTTTTGGTATACCTTTCATATGACGTGAACACAAAAATCACATAAAACAACCTACTGCTACTTTTGTTTGGTAGAACTGAAAAGATTTGAAATTAATCTACCAGCTTGACTCAGCTATTCGTCCAGTGTCATATGGTTCTGAAATACAACTTCTATAGCCACCTTAACATTTAAATAGCATTCTGATCACAGGGATGCCTAATGCATCCGAGAGCCAAGAAATATCTTGTTCAGATTTTTCAGTTGCTGAGGTACCTCAACTTTTATGTCAGACTCAGAGACTTTCAAAATATGTGGTCGATTTAGTAAGAAAAAAATAAAAACCCAACCATCATCTTGGACCCAATTTTTGAGGTATAAGAAGTGAGAGTGAATATTTCTCAGTTTTTATCTTTAAATTGAAATCTAGTTTATTGTACCTTATGATGTTCCAGGGCTCTTGAAATCGTATATATCTCATCAGATTGGTACATACTGTTGTGGTTATTTATTAAATTTAGCAAAAACTTGCTTAAAAAATTACAAAAAGTGAGGTTCAGGCCCAGCGTCATCAAAAATCTGAGTTTAATTGGTATCTGCAATGAAATTCACAGAGCCGTACAACTTCCTTGAGAACGCGGTGGATGGCGTCACGATTGCCATAAAAACATATCATATGGAGATTAAATTTGACTTTGGCGGACATGTCTCGGTGCCGGAGATGGTAACGGCTTAGGAGTGGTACCCCTGATGTCGCGGGATTAAAATTTTAACTAAACAGAAATATAACTATTGCACATTAATTCATTAAAAAATACACGTTGTCATTGTTGTCAACGAAAAGTTATCAACGTAAACTTAGATTGTACGGACTATATAATATTTGAAGATTTCCCTCGATTTATCCATCATCATCATCATCATCAGCCTATCGCAGTCCACTGCTGGACATAGGCCTCTCCAATTGCACACCACTTTGTTCTATCTTCGGCTTCTCGCATACAGCTCCTGCCAGCCGTTTTGCGTATATCATCACTCCACCTGGCTTGAGGGCGTCCTACACTACGTTTGCCAAGCCGCGGTCCCCACTCAAGAACTCGTTTACCCCAACGGTTGTCGGTTCTTCGGCTAATATGGCCAGCCCACTGCCACTTCAACTTGCTAATCCGGTGGGCTATGCCGATAACTTTGGTTCTCTGCCGGATCACCTCATTTCTGATTTTGTCCCTAAGAGAAACTCCGAGCATAGTCCGTTCCATAGCCCGCTGAGCGACTTTGAACTTGTGGACCAGCCGTACCGTCAGTGTCCACGTTTCGGCTCCGTATGTCATGACGGGTAGGACGCACTGATTAAAGACTTTAGTCTTTAGACATTGTGGGATCGACGATGAGAAGACTTGACGTAGCTTACCAAACGCTGCCCAACCCAACCGAATTCTCCTGTTCACCTCGTCCTCGAAGTTGTTTCTACCTAACTGCAATGACTGCCCGAGGTACACATATTTGTGAACAACTTCGAGAACGGCGCCGTGCACCGCTGTCGGTTCCGGTAGTACATGTTCATTGAACATGACCTTGGTTTTATCCAAGTTCATCCGAAGGCCGATGCGTACAGAAGAGTCAGCCAGGTCATTCAGCATCCGTTGTAGGTCCTGCAGCGTTTCCGCCATGATGACAATGTCATCTGCAAATCGCAAGTGAGAAATGTATTCACCATTGACGTTGATGCCCCGCCCTTTCCAGTGCAGCGTCTTGAACATATCCTCCATTGCATTTGTGAACAGTTTCGGGGAAATAACGTCCCCTTGCCTCACTCCTCGATGCAATGGTATAGGTTTTGTTTGCTGATTCTGTACTTGAACGGACATGGTGGAGGCTTTGACATTTCATCACTTCGATATATCGCCAATCTACTTGGCATCGCTGCAGAGACTCCAGAACGGACCAGATTTCAATCGAGTCAAAGGCTTTCTCATAGTCCACGAATGCTAGACACAGGGGCTGATTATACTCCTGGGTCTTTTGTATAATCTGCCGCACTGTGTGGATGTGGTCTATGGTGCCATATCCGCTCCGAAATCCAGCCTGTTCCGGTGGTTGGAATTCGTCAAGTCTTCGCGCAAGGCGGTTCGTGATGACTCTTGAAAACAGCTTATAGACGTGGCTTAGAAGAGAAATAGGTCGGTAGTTCTTCAGCCGGGTCTTATCTCCTTTTTTGAAGAACAAGACGACTACACTTCTACTCCACGCCTCCGGAGTTCTCCCTTCAAACAGGACAGCATTAAAAAGCTTTTGGAGCTCCCTCAGTACGGGTTTACCTCCAGCTTTTAACAGCTCTGTTGTAACGCCATCCTCTCCAGGGGCTTTTCCATTTTTCAGCTGTTTAAGAGCCAGCACGATTTCGTCAATGTTGACTTCTGGCAGGTCTTCGGTGTAGTGGCGTGTTAGAGTGGCTCTAGGACCCTCATTTTCAGAATCAGGTCGAGATGCATGCGGAGCGTATAACCGGCCATAGAAGCCTTCCACTTCGGAGAGGACTGCCGGCTTCGAAGAAACGACTTCTCCACTTGCTGTGGTCAACTTCGTCAGGTGGCTTCTTCCAAGAGATTGTACGAACACTTTTGACCCCCGGTTCTGCTCGATCGCTCTTTTAATCAAAAGAGTGTTGGAGCACCGAAGGTCGTGTCGTATAAGCCTGTTGATCTCTTGGTTTAGAGCGCGCTTTTCCGACGAAGTGACGGGTGGGCTTTCACGTCGTTCCTTCATTAGCCCTAAAGTCTTTTCCGAAAGCTTTGACTTCTTGCCCTTACGCTGCATTTCACAAAATCTCGTACCTTCTTCCCTGAGTATCCGAACCACATTTACGAGCTTCTGGTTTACGTCTGTTGTGGTTTCCATGGCAGCAAATCGGTTATCCAGGTTTGACTGGAACGCTTCGGATCCTATCATGGTTTGGAGCAAAGTAGGTCGGAGCCTGGACCTCATCAGACGGGCACGTTCCACCTTGAAGTCGATATTCAGAGAGCCTCGGACAAGTCGGTGATCACTACCGGTATTAAACCTGTTGATCACGGTGACGTCTCTGAATATATGCTTTTTGTCCGTCATGATGAAGTCGATCTCGTTTTTCGTCATAGTGTCGGGGCTTTGCCACGTCCACTTCCTTTGGGGCCGTTTCTTAAAAAAGGAGTTCATCAAGAAGAGCCCCTCCCGTTCGAGGAAGTTGACTAGCATTTGCCCCCTATGATTTCTGCTTCCAAATCCATGGGATTCTACTACCAATGCGCTGCAATTTTGTACTCCCACTTTAGCGTTGAAGTCCCCCATAACTACGTTGTAGTGGGTCTCAGTGGTGGAGTGGAGGGCCCTCGATATGTCATCGAACATATCCTCCACTTCGTCGTCTGGATGTGCCGAGGTCGGTGCGTACACTTGCACTACCTTGAGGCTATACCTCTCGGTGAGCTTGATAATGAGGTACGCTACCCTGTTCGACACGCTAGACATTTCCACAACGTTGTCAGAAAGGGACTTATTTACCAGAAACCCAACACCACCTTGGGATTTTTGGTCTCCCTCGCGGAAGTACATAAGGTGGCCTGACTCGAGGGTTATGGTGTCCTCTCCCTCTCTTCGGACTTCACTTAACCCGAGGATATGCCTAATGATATAATCTTCCCAAGTTCCACCTCAAGTTGTGCCAGATGCGAGTCTAGCCGTAGCGTGCGTCCTTTATACGTCGCCAGGGTCAGTCGGTTGTGGTGGCCTTCCGTAGCCCGGAGATTCTTAGCACCCCCCGCCACGCCGTTACCGTGGACGCCACCATGTCCAGGAATAGCGTGACTGCCGGGAACTGGGGGCCGTGGCCTTAGTGCTTTGTGCATTGGGGGTAATGCTCATAATCGCCACGCTGGGCAGGCGGGTTTGCGATCGCAGGGCGTAGCTCTTGCATCAGTGACGCTGCTGCCCGTCACTGACCTATTACTTCAGCTACGCCTTAAATTGGGATGGTTATACCGCCACCAGCCTGTCGCCAGAGCCTCGTCCGTTGTACAGCAGGATGTACCGCGTGCAGGTGAGGTTGGCTTGGAGCGAAAGATGGTGATGCGCCCCCTTACATCCTTAAGATTATCCAGGATATCATCAAAGTATACATTTTCAAACAAAACAGGAATTTTCCAAATCGGTCCACAGGCGTGTTCGAGTAATCGAGTAACATACATGTTACAGTACAATATCTTTGTGCTGTATCTACAATCTACATCACAATCTTATGTTCCTTATCGCACGTTCAGTATCTATTAAATATTTCCACTATCTGTTATCAACACGAAGTCGTTAGTATATAAGATGCACCTTTAGATAATTATAACCAGACTATACTACATCTTTTGTCTCATTTATACCTAATCATATATTGCCAAGTAGTTTGGCAAATTGGTGACCCCGACGAACGAATACGCAGCAAGAAACATGGCACAATCACCGTGCAAGGCGAACATAAATCAGCAAGGAACACTTGAAGTAGCTGCTGGCACCTCGGTTTTATCCCGCATTCCGGAATTTTGGAAAGACCAACCAAGATTATGGTTCACGCAACTAGAAGCCATATTAGCACCACAGAAGCAAGGAGACGAATACAAATACTGTACAGTAATAGCAAAGTTATCCAAGGAAGAAATACTACAGGTTAGTGACCTAATCACTTCACCACCGACTACAGATAAATACAAAAACATCAAGGAACGTTTAATTGATTGTTACGAAGAAACAGAACAGCGACAGTTTCAAAAATTAATATCAGAGACAGAACTCGGTGATCAAAAACCTTCGCAGTTATTACGTCAAATGCGAGTCCTCGGGAGAGGAAAAATCAGTGACGAAACAATTAAACTACTATGGTTCAGGCTTTTACCAACATCAGTTACTACGGTTCTAGCAGTTACGGAAGACATGGAAATTGACAAACTGAGCCAAATTGCAGACAAAATAATAATGAATTCAAAAGTAACCGAAATATCAGCTGTTAGCAACGACACTTCAAACGACAACAATACAGCATGCATTTTAGCCCAGCTAGCAAAATTACAGATAGATATTGACGCAATTCAGCAAGGTCAATATGGCTATCGACCCAACACGCACAATCATTTCAAGAAACGTCAACAATTCCCGATTATGAGGCCGAGAACAAACTATAGAGGAGCAAATCGATTTTGTTACTACCACGAAAGATTCGGAAAATATGCAAAGAACTGCATTAAACCATGCAGTTGGAAACCAATGACTTACGTACGGAACCAGGGAAACGAATAAGAGCACAGACAACGGCGAAACTCTGTGCAATCCACCCATCCAATCGCCTCACCATTACCGACCGAAAAAGTGGTATGAAGTTTTTGATTGACACGGGCGCAAATATTTCAGTCATTAGCAAGCAACAGAGACATTCAGTTTTACAAAATGAACAATACACACTATACGCTGCAAATGGGACTAAAATTAGGACTTACGGCGAGAAGACGCTTACCTTGAATTTAGGACTACAACGATGTTATAAATGGAATTTTGTAATCACCGATGTTACACAACCAATAATTGGAGCAGATTTTCTAGAGCACTATAAACTATTAGTCGACATAGCAGGTCGCAAACTTATCGACAAAGTTACAGAGCTGACAACGCATGTAACTTCGGAAAAAGCGACACAACAAACAATTCGTAATATCGCAGTGGGAACGAATCCACGTATTACGCAACTTTTAAACAAATACGAAGACATCACGAAAGGGTCCTCTCTCCGCAATGCGCCCAAACATAAGATTGAACATCACATTATCACTACAGGACCACCCGTCGCAGCTCGGGCAAGACCATTACCTCCAGAAAAATACGACATAGCCAAAAAGGAATTTCAAAATATGATAGAACTCGGAATTTGCCGACCGTCAGATAGCCCATGGGCAAGCCCATTACATATGGTAAAAAAGAAAAATGGCGAATGGAGACCATGCGGAGACTATCGAATGCTCAATAGCACGACAGTACCGGACAAATACCCACTACCAAGATTAACTGACTTTACATACATATTAGAAAATAAGAAGATACTAAGCAAGATAGATATACGTAAAGCATACCATTGTATTCCTGTTAAAGATATAGAAAAAACAGCCATCATCACACCTTTTGGACTTTTTGAGTACTTAAGAATGCCTTTCGGATTACGCAATGCGGCACAAACATTTCAACGATTCATGGATTCCTTATTTAGAGATTTAAACTACGTATTTATATTTGTAGACGACTGTCTCATTGCATCGGACAACGAAGATTTGCATTATCAGCATTTAGAAACGGTTTTCAAACGTTTACACGAGAATGGAATAACCATTAATCTCGAAAAATGCGAATTTCTCAGAAGGGAAATAGATTTCTTAGGTTATCATATAACGAGCCAAGGAATACTCCCTACCGAAGAAAATTACAAAGCAATCATGGAATTTCCCAAACCGAAAACAATTCAAGAATTAAGAAGATTTTTGGGCATGGTCAATTTCTACAGAAGTAATATTCCATGCGCAGCGGAAAATCAAAGAATTTTAAACGAATATCTACATGGTTCAAAAAAGAACGATAATTCACCTGTTCCTTGGACAACGGAAGCAGACAAAGCTTACGAAAAATGCAAGGAAAGCATGAAAAACGCAGTGTTAACAGCGCATCCTTCCCGCAACGCATCACTAGCGCTCATGACCGACGCTAGTGCTACTTGCGTTGGTGGAGTTTTACAACAAAAATCCGGACGCAATTGGGAACCATTAGGATTTTTTTCACAAAAATTGAGCGAAACTCAACAAAAATATTCTACGTTTGACAGAGAGCTGTTAGGAATATACATGGCCGTCAAACATTTTCACAGATTAATCGAGGGAAGAGAATTTACAATATTTACGGATCACCGACCTTTGACATACGCATTCTCCCAAAAACCATCATCAAACGATACACCGCGACGGGTCCGGCAGTTAGATTTCATTTCACAATACAGTACCAACATTCAACACATAAGCGGACGTGACAATATTACCGCCGATGCCTTATCTCGAATAGAGGAAATATACGTGCCATCACCTATCGATTACGCTGAATTGGAAAAATGTCAATCAACAGATAATGAACTAAGTAAATTACATGACAATAAAAGATTAAAATTCAAAAACATTACGCTTCCGGGTTCCACAATAAACATCACCTGCGACACCTCTACTGGAAAAAGCCGCCCCTACTTACCAAAGCATTTTCGCAAACAAATTTTCGATACCATTCATGGTATGAGCCATCCAGGAAAAAGAACTACGAGAAAAATGATAACCCAAAGGTATTTATGGCCGTATATGAACAAAGATATCAATAACTGGTGTAGATCATGTATAGCCTGCCAAAAATCAAAAATACAACGACATACGATATCACCTCCTGGTACATTTATGACAGCGCAACGTTTTGAACATTTACATATTGACATCGTCGGACCACTTCCGATTTCACAAGGGAAGAGATATTTAATCACAATCATAGATCGTTGTACGTCATGGCCCGAAATATTTCCGGTAGAAGATATAACTGCAGAAACAGTAGCCAAGACACTTTTCGAGGGATGGATTACTCGTTTTGGATGTCCATTGCGCATTACTACGGATCAAGGCCGACAGTTTGAATCAAGAATATTTGAGTCACTCTCACAATTTTTGGGAATACATAAAATTAGGACAACACCTTATCATCCACAATCCAATGGAATGATAGAGAGATTTCATAGAACTTTAAAGGCGGCGTTAATGACAAGAGAATCCAACGAAAATTGGTTAAAAGAAATTCCAACAGTTTTACTCGGGTTGCGGAGTAGCTTGCGAGAAGACACAGGTTATAGTTCAGCAGAGATGACATATGGAACGCCAATACGACTCCCTGGAGGATTTTTTGAGTCATCAGCAGCACAGTTATCAACGTACGAAGAGTTTGTAAAACAAATTCAAAAGGACATCACACAAATGACATCAATTCCGAAAAGAAAAAAACACAATCAAGCTATATTTGTGCATCCCGAACTCAAAGAATGCTCACACGTATTTGTTCGGTGTGATAGAATTAAGAAAGCCCTGACACCGCCGTATGAAGGACCCTACCCAGTAATTAGTAAAACAGATAAAACATTTTGCATTAGAATTAGGGATAAAGAGACAGTGATATCAATTGATAGATTGAAACCAGCTTTCATGATCAATGACGAATCAAACTACGTGCCAGATTCAAAGGATTGCGACAGGCATTCACACACGTACACTACACGATCGGGACGTAAAGTAAAGCCAGTAGTACGTCTATAAAAAATCGCTGATATAAGCAAGCTATTCGTATATATATTAACATAGATCTTAACATATACCATTAATTCACAACTACTCGTAACAACAAGACATCTAAAATGGGAAATCAAAGTTCTAAGGACCAGATAACATACAATACGGACAATTGCCTCAATCAAAACGAAGCGGACCAACTCCGTAACCTGATCCAGGAGGACTTACGGTGGACAAGAAATGTTGCAATGGGACAGATTATTTTAACAATCGGCGTGATCCTAATTTACGGCATAATGAAAACACTGGACAGAAGAATGAAGAGTTTAACGGAAAAAAATAATAAACACTCGTGCAACAGCTAAGTCAAAATTACAGACGTCAGCAAATCACACCACAACAGGCGTCATCAAATTCCACCGCGTACAATAGCATTATTATTTATATACATCAGCAAATAACTAGTAAGGTCTAGGTCAAATTTATATTGTAAACACTATTACCATATTTTTTTTTTTTTAAAGGGGGGTGTACTGTTACAGTACAATATCTTTGTGCTGTATCTACAATCTACATCACAATCTTATGTTCCTTATCGCACGTTCAGTATCTATTAAATATTTCCACTATCTGTTATCAACACGAAGTCGTTAGTATATAAGATGCACCTTTAGATAATTATAACCAGACTATACTACATCTTTTGTCTCATTTATACCTAATCATATATTGCCAAGTAGTTTGGCAAATACATAATAATATATAAAAAAAACAAATATTGTGACGAATTGAGAACCTCGACCCTTTTTTTAAAAACCGGTTTATAAATTAATTTAGTTCAATGTAAAAAAAATAGATTTGCTGCTGTAAAAGCTTGAAAGAAGAGATTATAATTGCAAGATATTTTTTATCTTACTTTTTATTGTGTTTAGTTATTAGTTCTATATTTTAAATTTATATAGGTATTAAATTATCCCATGATATTAAACATTTAAAATTTATTGCCTTTACTTTCGATGGGGTGACACCATCAACTTTCGCACCGGGTGCCACCCAAGGTAGCTACGCCACTAAATACACGTACCCTTTTTTTTACAAAAGAACATGTATTATTTGCTTGATATTGTTTCAGTGTTGCATGCTTTTGTCCGTTATATGAATAAAAAAATATAATATATCATATATCTATATAGTACATAAAAGCCAGATTTTAGCTTTCAATCCGAACATTTACACATTGAATAAAGAAAAAATATTACAATTTAATGATTAATAATATTCTATTAACTTTTTGTTCAAATCTGTGTAAAAGAAGCTAAGTTATTTTGACTCTTAACGATTTTTAACGATGAAAAAATTTACAACTACCAAATGTATAAGATTTTACTTCAATGGGCCACTTGACTCCTAGTGAATATTCAGAGGTATAACTGGCCCAGTTGTAAAATTGTATTTGGGCGAGTGCGGCCCTAACATTTAACAAAAGGGGAAAATCTCGCCGGCGGGCAAGATTTAAAGAGGGCGAGATGTCGCCTAAGCCCCCTTAAAAAGCGTTAATAATTATCTAATTGTGGATATAAAAAGTCCTATCGCTGAGGACAGGATTCAAACCTGCGCGGGTAGAACCCATTGGATTTCGAATCCAACTCCTTAACCCCTCAAACACTCAGTTCCCTAGATGCGATATTGTCTTAACAAATAAGTAAAGTCTTCTGCGAGTAATATTCGTCAGTCACTGACTTTCATGAGGATGAACATCCGGCCGTGTAGAAACCGGGCACAGTTTTTCCGGGTTAGGTATGGAGAAACAGAATTCGTTTGGCCACCCTAAAGATGGCTGATACGGGGGCGGCTACGCCCCTGCCTAACTTAATTACTTACTTTTTTTTTCAAGGCAATTGTATGAGCGAGTTCATGGGCCTTATTTTGGGTGCATATGAAGTTAAAGAGGGTGGTTTCCTGCCTGGAGGAGCGTCCCTGCACTCCATAATGACGCCCCATGGACCTAATGACAAGTGCTTCAATGGTGCTTCGCAAGCAGAGCTCGTGCCACAGAAGATTGCTGTTAATACTCAGGTAATAAAGCAAAGAATTAGGTATACATAGATACCGGGCAAGAGCATGTCGCACCATGCTCAGTGTAGGGTTCCGCAGCCGTTATTACAAATAACTGCACTACATATAAAAGAATCTGATTTGAATAATTGCACCAGCAGAAGGCCGTATGTTCATGGCCCTTTGATGAGATACGTACCTAGTTTTTCGGAAATAACTCAATGACGGTATATCCGATCATGTCGAAAATAATTTTAGTTTAAAGTAGGAATTTATTAAGCGCTACCTTGTGTGATTTGTGATTTTTTTTCATATTTTTTGGTCACACGGTTCAAAAGATAAGGGGGGGATAACTTTCATAGCGGTTATTTAAAAAAATATTGATTGAATCAAAAAAGTTTATTAGAAACCTTAGAAGTTATTAAAAGACCAGTCGAATGATGTGCCACACGTAAAAGTTTTCAGCTTCTATTACATGTATGGAGTGCCCCTCTAAAATTATTTATTTTTATGCTATCAAACTAAGTAGCGGCTACTACAGCACCTTTTCACAAAACAGACGGACAGACAGACGGACACGACGAACCTATAAGGGTCGCATTTTTGCCATTTTGGCTACGGAATCCTCAAAACTGAATTCAAATATGAAAATTCCATAAAATGTTTGGGGCCTCTGACAAGTAACAGATTTGTCACAACATTTTATTTAATTGTGATAATTAACGTACATAATGATATGTTTCAAATAAATGTTGGTATTCCTACCGAAGTGCTTGCCTGGTTAGGTAGGTAGACACTTACTTAATTATATATCCAATTCAATTCCATTTATTTTTTGATAATAATGAACTTTGGTTTTATTTTAAAGCTTTTTTTCTCTTGCGCCTTCGCACTCGCGCGCGCTTTCGTAAAGTATAATCTTAACTTTGCGTATTTTTTGTGATCTTACGTAAGAACTATCCAGACTCACCCCCTTGTAAGTAAAAATAAGACATCGACTCCCCCCTAAATAGTCTTACGTTTATATAAATGAATGACCCTTACTTGACAAGTAGTAGCGCCACCATTGACATCAAAGTACACATAATGATGAACGTACTATTATTAGATTTATTAAAAGAAAATATTGTTTTTCTTTTTTAACGACTTTTTTTCATGCGAGGTTCCTAAAGACGGGATGCCGTCGGTGGTGCCAACGCCTAACGCTGCCACTGATCTATCTGTTGTGACACTTGTACCTACTTGATTTAAGGTAAATAATTTGTTTCAGGCGTTCATGTTCGAATCATCGTTAAGTTTGGCCATAACCAAATGGGGAGCTGAGACCTGTCAGAAACTGGACGCGAAGTACTACGAGTGTTGGCAAAACTTACCCAAACTATTTTCTGAAAACATCAAACTGTGATGGCCACCAATTTAAGTTCCACGATCACGAACCTACCTAATATTACCGCATATTATTTTGTTATTTATTATACAAGTTTTAAAGCGGCGGTAGCCTAATGGCTAAGGCGTCGAACTCGCAATCGTGAGGTCGCGGGTTCGAATCCTACCCGTTTTACTACCGACGTGAACCCACTCCTAACACAAGCCATTGAACTTAGTTGAAGGGGTTAACAGGATTGCTAGTAATGTGGGACCAAAAATTACAGTATTGCTAGTTATCTTTTTTTTTAAACAAAAAAAAGTTAGGTAGGTACCTACTTATGTCATATTTTTAAAATTAAGTTTTTATGCCTTTATCTATTTTCTTTTGTATACGAATATATGATATATTTGTATAGTTAATACGTTATATATTGTATAGATAATACGAATGTAAATATATAGGTACCTGCGATCAGCAGCGTCAAATTTAAATTATACTTATGTAATTCCTGAGTATTTTGTTTTACTTTTCACTAGACGTTTAAAGATAGGTGATTTAGCTTCTGAACTGCTGGGCTAATTTAGATGATTTTTGGAGGATAAACAAGAGATAAATTTTGGTAAGTATTTATATTTATCGATATTACTTAGGTAAGTACATATATAATTTAATGCCTACATGTGCGGCATAGCGAACCTACTAGGTACCTACATAACAGGGGGAGGCACGAGAGCCGGATCCGACAGGCTTACATCGGCCAAGTGTGAGTCGCACGTACGAAGGGCAGGGGGCGAGTGGGGTGAGTTGCATTTCGTTGTTGTTGAAAGTTGACAATATTTTCATTTTCTTTTTTTTTATATGATTTCTTAAAGTAACAATCTTGTTCGGGTGTCTGAGCTTTGCACTATAGCAAAAATAATCTTGTAGGTATATTTAAGTTTTAATATTTCAGGATCCATCTATACTCATTGTGCTGACATGCCAGTCGACCAAGCCGGGAGTCGCTATCGCAGACTTCGTGATCTTTCCTCCGAGATGGTCTGTCCAAGATTCACACATTCAGACCACCTTACTACCACCGCAAGTCCACGTACCCGTATTTTTTTTTAAGTTGGTTACAATTAAGTATCTGATGTACATAGTAACAACTTCTATTGAACAAGTTCAGACAATTTCATTAAGATTAATAATCTTCATTTGATTCTATCATGGAAATCCTCTAAAGTACTTCCTAACAATATGAAATTCAAAAAAAAGTTCATAAATGTACCTTTGAATTGGAAAAATAAAGCATACCGGACCATTATAATAAGAAAAGTTATGATAAAAAAGAGAGGAAATCAAAAAGTTTATTCGCTGAGGACAGGATTCGAACCTGCGCGGGTTTGACCCATTGGATTTCAAATCCAACTCCTTAACCACTCGGACACCTCAGCTATGATTAGTTGATTGAATTTGCCTACAGTACTGACACTGCTAACTATTGGTACATATTTTTTATGTGATAGGCGGGTAAATGAATAAGCGGATCACTTTATTGACCCAGGTGTCATTGTGCTGGATTTTGTTACTGCTGCAATTGAACAATTGATCAATAAAAATGTCAACCAGCAGATTATGATAGAGCCCTTTGAAATTGGGAAGTACCTACAGACTGACTGACGTCTGTCTTTTATTGAATTTTTTTTTTTGAAAACAAAAAACTACGTCGAGATAGAATCTCTATTAACTACTTAACACAAAACTGTTATTTTAACCGTAAACACAGAATTGAAAATCCAGCAAGGCAAATTCGTAAGTTCATCAATTCGTTAACTGGTTAAACACACACACACGCACACGCACGTGGATGTGGTGTGGACGTGCATGTGGAGTTTTTGACGTGTCATACCGTCGGTGGCGTCGTCAGCACGTTCCTGGCGGTCAATAGGTCTATATGTATGTGAACCTTAAAAAGCCTAAATAATTATCTAATTAAAAAAGTAATATCGCTGAGGACAGGATTCGAACCTGCGTGGGTAGAACCCATTGGATTTTGAATCCAACTCCTTAACCCCCCAAACACCTCTAAATATTGTTTAAACAAATAAGTAAAAGTCTTCTGCGAGCAATGTTCGTCAGTCACTGACTTTCATGAGGATGAACATCCGGCCGTGTGTAGAAACCGAGCACAGTTTTTCCAGGGTAGGTATGGAGAAACAGAATTCGTTTTGCCACCTCAAAGACGGCTTATACGTGGGAAGCAACGCCCCTGCCTAATTTTATTACTTACTTATTTTTCAAGGCAATTGTATGAGCGAGTTCATGGGCCTTATTTTGGGTGCATATGAAGCTAAAGAGGGTGGTTTCCTACCTGGAGGAGCGTCCCTGCACTCCATAATGACGCCCCATGGACCTGATGACAAGTGCTTCAATGGTGCTTCGCAAGCAGAGCTCGTGCCACAGAAGATTGCTGTTAATACTCAGGTAATAAAGCAAAGAATTAGGTATACATAGACACCGGGCAAGAGCATGTCGGACCATGCTCAGTGTAGGGTTCCGCAGCTGTTATTTGCGAACCGATCCGAGGCGAACGCGTGTGATGTGCCGTGCCGTTATAATGTATCGGTGACCTATCTCAGTGTCGTTGTATCGCAAAATGTCGTTGAATATTGTGAAGTGTAATAATTGCAATGTGGTTATTAACGAATTGTTAGCGTTCTTACGAAATGTTTTGGATGTTATGGATGAGGAGAGTGTGCATCAACTGTGCACCTCTTCTTTTACGGCAGAAGAAATTGTGAAAGCGAAGACTTTGCTCTTTGAGTCGATACAGAGCGGAAAGAAAATGCCTGTTCGCCAAAAGTATGGGAAAAATAAGATATCACTAGACCTAGATGACATGATCAGCTTGCTAAAGGCCACGAATCCTGAACTTTTTCCAATATTTGTGGCGAAACAATTACACAAACTCCCTCCGGTCTCCTTCGATCATGTGGACGCCACCCGAGTGCTAAAGGAGTTAATAGCACTACAAAGAAAGGTTAGTGCTTTAGAATCAAAAATTGTCACAACGGATCAATTTGAAATATTTAAGGTAGAAGTCGAAAATATGAAATATGCATCCTTATTTAACACCAACGAGTGTGCAAACAACATAAACCAGAAAAGAGGTGCATATTTACATAATAGTAATACTTTGAATAGTGGTCCAATAGGTTTGCAATATGTGCCAATACAGCATTTGCAAGAATCAGCTGATTCAAAGTTAAACGGCCGGACGACAAAGGATATGTTAACAATACGTGTACGATAATCGTTGCATCTCTGTTGCACAACCGAAGCTAAATGAGACAGAGAATCCTAAGCGCACAGATAAGCAAGTGGGGATTGTAGGTACGCAGAGTGCAACTGAGACCGAGAACATGACGAACCAAAATACAACTACGGCTGGTAAGGAACCGGTTTCAATAGCTACTACATGCGAATGTGTCACGATCCCCTACCAATGGACGCCGAGCATCGTTAGTTACGGCGGCATCGAGTGAGGCGAGAACGAACGAGATAGCAGCTTCGAACGCGACCAGTGGGACGAAATCGCAAATTTGGGACTTAGGGATTTGTATGGGCATTTTTGGAATTTACATAAAAATACAATACTTTTTTGTTCCACGACTTTTTTGTAAACCTACTACTCGCCGTGTTATACCACTTTCAAAATTATGTAGAAAAATATGAAAATTTGGTTTAAATAATGCAAAATATAGTCGCTTTGTTACAAATACGTGCTATTGATATTCCACACCACTTCTGTGACGTCATTTGTTTACGTTAAAATCAAGGTCAAACCGGTTTTATAGATGCACTGTCAATAATGACGTGCGCCAATCAGAGGATAGTAAATTTGCAGGTAGTCCGAGAAATGGGGGTAGGTAGGGTAGTTTAGGGTTTTGTAAAGTTAGGATTCAGTTCGTTGTTACCCACCAGTACATACGAACTACCTTCATTTTTATTTTTGTGAATTTTGTGGTTTACGTGAATTTTGTGAAAATGTTTCGTGATTTAGTTAATAATCTAGATTTGTTTGTGAAATTGAAAGTAGCTGGCAGTGTGAAAGATAATAATTATTTATATAACACTATTAAAATAAAATTACCTAACATAAGTGATGATGATGACAAAAGTTTAAAACAGTTCTATTCAAAGTATTGTCATAATGTTAATAGAAAATGGGAAAATGCTAGTCGTAAGGAAGAAGTGTTTATAAAAACTATGGTGCGTGGTTGGATTCGGAAATAGTTTGGCCACATTTTATGAAGACATTTATGGAAAAAGGAAATGAAGCAGTTCCCAGTACTTCAGCACAATTTTTACATCCATCACCAGTGAAGACATGTGCATCTGTTAGTACATCGACCCACGTAAGTCCTAGAAAACCTTTTACCGAGTTAGGCCCTAAGCAAAAAAAAAGACGTTCAGAAAGTTATGAGACCACTATGTCTTCAGAGGAATTATCCGATGTACATCTTTTAAAATTGAGACAAGATGGGAATGAAGGTATTGCTGAAATTTTAGAGCACTTACTCAAGAACCCACAAGACGTACAGAAAGTGAAAGATTGTCTTTTTGTAAAAAAAAGAAATCTGAATTTTTACCGGATGAAGCTTTAGGTTTGTTTTCATCTCTTAAAATGACAAAGTGGCAATATAATACGCTACGGACTAATACCCAACGAGTCACCAGTGTGAACATTTTCCCCTCGTTTTACGCTCTTCAAAGCGAAAAACTGAAATGTTATCCACCTATCACTGGCATAACAATAACTGATACGATAGCTAAGATCGAATTGCAGGCGCTTTTGGATGTTACTGTGAAAAGACTTCTTCTGTCTACCTCAATTCAAGAGACTTTTGAGGAAATGACATTAATTAGTAAATGGGGTTTTGATGGGGCTTCAAACCAGGCCAATTACAAGCAGAAAATAAATTTGGACAGCGCAGAGGACAGTGATTGTGATGATTCTAGTGTTTTTATGTGTAGTGTAATACCTTTAAAATTGGTTTGTGGTAATCGGACTGTTTGGGAAAATGAATCTCCTAACTCGGCGAATTGGTGCCGTCCAATATTTTTCAAATTTATAAAAGAAAATAAATCTAGCATATTGCAAGAGAAAAATGCTATTGAGGCTGAGATCAACAATTTAGTAGCGACAGTGGTTGGACATATGAAAATCTCGCACAACTTAATTCTAACCATGATAGACGGTAAAGTAACATCCATTCTTTGTGAAACGTCATCTCAAAGGTGCGATTTGTGCAAAGCTACACCAACAGAAATGAATAATTTGGCTTTAATATCAGCGAAGAAAGTTGATGATGACTTATACAAATATGGTTTATCGTCATTACACATTTGGATAAGATTTATGGAATGCATTCTTCATATAGCATATAGATTAGATTTAAAGACTTGGACTGTAAAGGGTGACTCCAGGACTATTATGGAAGACAAGAAAAAGAATATTCAGAAAGAGACTATCTCGAACAGGACTATTGATTGATGTCGTAAAACAGGGTCATGGTACGACCAACGATGGCAATACCGCAAGGAGGTTTTTTGAAAACTCAGAAATTACAGCTTCGATCACAGGAGTCAATGAGGGATTGATAAAACGTTTTAAAATTATTTTAGAGGCAATTTCTTCAGGACACCCTATTAATACAATTCAGTTTAAAGAATATACCGAAGAAACCATGAAATTGTATGTTGATTTGTATCATTGGTATTACATGCCTGCAAGTGTTCATAAAGTTCTTGCTCACGGAGCAGCTATCATAGATAATCTGTGTGTTGTGCCTATTGGGAAATTATCCGAAGAAGCCGCTGAAGCTCGAAATAAAGATTTTAGAAGATATCGTGCGCATCATTCGAGAAAATTCTGTAGAAAGGCTACCAATGAAGATATTATGAATAATTTATTAATTAGTTCTGACCCACATATTTCGAAATTGTGTAACAAATTTGTGCGGAAACATAAAGATCTTTCGGAAGAAGCAAAGGGTTTGTTGATTAGTACGGATACATTTATTGACGATGGTGATGAGCAGGAAAACTTGTGATATAATACTTATGATACGTATAAGTTATGAAAACGCTAAATGGTGAGTTTGTAGTAGTGGACTAGGCCTATTGGGGATACCACGATAAAAAAAACGCGCCTAGTTCTCTACCTCTTAGGTGGTGTGGAATAGAGAATATAAAAAAATATATAATGACATATATCTCCGAAAGCGCAAAAAATCGCAATATCAGACTATATGCTAAAATAGGCAAAAAAATAGTACTACTCGAATCTGAAAACCATATTTTGAGGAAACGTGAGATTTTTGAGTTATTCATCAAATTATGTTTTTCTCCATACAAAAAAAACTTCAATAAATCGTAGCATTCAAAATAACGGTAAAACACAAAAGTCGTAAAACAATTATTTCTTGTGTTTGATAGTAGATTGCATCGGCATTACTTTTTTTTAAAAACAAAGCCTTTCATTTTTTTAATTCCTAAGTCCACTACAGTTCAATTTCGTTCCACCGCGACAGCGGCGCGGGCAGTGGCGCGTATGAGCTGCGTGAGTGCTGCCAATCAATGTGCGAATTTTAATGACATAGATGTGAGAAGTGAACCAAAGGTAGGCGATGTGAACACTATAGAATCCGAATGGAGGGTAGTGCAGTATAGTCGTAATAAACAAAATAGATTAAGTAGTCAAAAGGGTAGGGCTTTAACTGCGCCGGATGGCAAATTTCGTGCAGCGGACATTAAAGTACCGTTATTATTATCTAATGTTAGTGTAGATACCAGTGAAGATGACATTATTACCTATATTAAAGACAAAACGAATGAAATTGTGTCATTAAAAAAGATAAACACAAAGACATACAGAAAGTATAATGCATTTAAACTATATTGTGTCGAAGCATAAAGTTGACTTATTTCTAAAAAATGAGTTATGACCCGATGGGATTATGTTTAGACGTTTTGTACATTTTCAGTACAGAACGAAATCACTGGAGTCTAAAGTTATAGTTAATTAATCTTGTAATTTATGAATAACAATTTTAGGAATAATAATTACCTTAAGTTTACTAGTTTTAATTGTAGATCGGCTAAACGATCAATTGATAATATCAAAGATATATGTACGTGGTCCGATTTAGTCGCCTTACAGGAGACATGGCTACTTCTCCATGACGTACCAATGCTAGGTACAATAAGCCCAGACTTTGAGGGAACGGGTAAGTCGGCTGTTGACACCTCCGAGGGCTTACTGAGAGGTAGACCTCATGGAGGGGTAGCCATACTCTGGAGGAAGGGCTTATTTGAGATGTTAATTGTAGAAACCCTAGACTGGTTGCAATTACTGCCACTTTAAGGGGTCGTACTATTATTGTATTTTCTGTGTATATGCCTATAAAATCTCCTGACAACTTGCCAATTTTTACTGACATATTGAGTGAGATTAGTGCTACTAGATAGCAACTCATGACATAGAAAATATTTTTATATTAGGGGACTTTTAGTCCAGGGTCGATAATTTTTAAAACCAAAAAAAATCATAATAGGATGAAACCCATTAGAAAAGGAGGGAAATATGATAAAAATGAAAGGAAAAATAATTTACGGGCGATCTGAGGTTGGGAAGGGGATGGGGGTGAGTTTTTAAGGGTAAAAAACGGTTTTTCTAGATTTCCGGCAAAACTAAAAGTCCTATCGAAAAAAGTCAAATGGAAAAGTTGGAGATAATAAAAAGATCTAAAACTTTTGTATTTACACTTTTTTCACATAACCTCAAAATTTATGTGAAAAATTCAAAAAACCAAGTTTTAGGTTTTTTATTTTTATCTTTTACAAATTTTTTTTTTTTAACGAAATTTTGTGAAAACTTACCTTTTTATGTCCCAAATACGCTGTAATTTATTTGATTAAAAATATTTATTTTTTCACCTTATTTTGAATTAATATCGAAAAAACACCCTAATTTTCAATCGAAAATTCACCCGTCAAAATATCAGGTTTTTTCAAAAAGTTGGTGTGGTTTCTGTTCGTTGGAATCTCTACTTTCCGATGGTGAAAAAAAATATATATGTTACTATGGTAAATCTTCTCAGAAAATGCGAAAAGTTTTATTTTTTAAGTAAACTTGTCACAATTATCTTCAAGAAACTCAGCGTGCACGTGTATTTTTATAAACGATGTTGTATACTGTACTGTATTTCGAATACTGGTTAGGCTAGCGGTTGTAACAGCTGCAACGAAATATATAGTATATAATAGTAGGTATGTATGTAGTAAGACCCAGACCCGCCTAGCCCCTTCCCCACTTCTCCACGAAATACCTTTTGATGGGCTACAATTTTTCGTAGGTCACTCAGGTATATCTACTCAGGTATATATATAATTTATCTCAAAATAGTTATAAATAAGCATCTACGCATATAATTTAAAGAAAATTAGACAACTTTCTCCAAATATTGTAGATGTCTTATTAAATATTAATTTAATTAACTTATTTGTTTGTTAATTATTGTAGTATATTTTTATTTGCAATTTTTTTGTTATCAACGTCACATGTAATCTAACGTTTTTCGAGTAATTAAAGTCTAAATTTTAATAAATAGCTCAAAATTATTTATAATAATTAAAAAAAAATTTCGAATTCAAGTTTTTTTTGAATTTTTGCATTTTCTGAGAAGATTTACCATAGTAACATATATTTTTTTTTTCACCATCGGAAAGTAGAGATTCCAACGAACAGAAACCACACCAACTTTTTGAAAAAAGCTAATATTTTGACGGGTGAATTTTCGATTGAAAATTAGGGTGTTTTTTCGATATTAATTCAAAATAAGGTGAAAAAATAAATATTTTCAATCAAATAAATTACAGCGTATTTGGGACATAAAAAGGTAAGTTTTCACAAAATTTCGTTAAAAAAAAAAATTTTGTAAAAGATAAAAATAAAAAACCAAAAACTTGGTTTTTTGAATTTTTCACATAAATTTTGAGGTTATGTGAAAAAAGTGTAAATACAAAAGTTTTAGATCTTTTTATTATCTACAACTTTTCCATTTGACTTTTTTCGATAGGACTTTTAGTTTTGCCGGAAATCGAGAAAAACCGTTTTTTACCCTTAAAAACTCACCCCCATCCCCTTCCCAACCTCAGATCGCCCGTAAATTATTTTTCCTTTCATTTTTATCATATTTCCCTCCTTTTCTAATGGGTTTCATTCTATTATAATTTTTTTTCACTTTTCATTATTTTTAAAGGCTTCTACCCTGGTCTATTTAATGCACACCCGCATGAGTTGTTCTATAAAGAACTTATAAATTTCTGCCATGATCAGTAATGGGTTTGCGCTGATGTAGAGAAAAGAGGAGTGGACAGCGACACGTACACCTTTATAAGTGATGTGTACGGAAGCAGGAGATGGTTGGATCACTATTTGGTATCGCTATCAGCTTGGGCTACTATTACAAACATAGATATATCCGAAGATGTATATATTTCTGATCATCTGCCTATTTATTTAGAATTAGATTTAGAAATTATAAGACCTAAATTGATGACTCCGTGCGCTAGCTTCAATTCTGTTATATGGGGAGATAGAACTGAATCAAAAGTCCAAAAATATCATGACCTGTGTAATACTAAGTTGAGGGACATTGATTTTGACCATTGTTTTAAAGACTGTAGCAGTAGATCTTGCGTATTGGCCGAACACAAAATTGTGCTGGACAATTTATATGAACATATTGTGAATATACTATGTGTGGCGGCCAGGCAATCAAAAAAGTCACACGCGGTAAGATAGAGATGGGGTAGGCGTGTATGTGGTTGGAATCAATATGTAAGGGATGCTCATCGTAAGGCCAGGTGAAGCAGCAACCGTCCCTCTTCAGGTCTATGTCTATGATGATATGTGCGCGAAACGAAAAGCCTTTAAAAATCAACAAAAATTTTGTCAAAATAATGCGGAACAAATTATTATGAACAAATTAGCCGAACAGCGATCTGCTAAAAACTTTTGCCAATTTTGGAAATCCACTGGCAAACTGGATCCTAGACCTGGAGGTCTACTCTAATTCAATGAAAACGAAGTTTCGATCAAAAATGAGGTGGTGATATACAGAACTAGGAACATCTATTTAATCCTATGGTTCCAGAAAATCGTCCATGGGTTCGAACTTCTTTTGCTTATCCAAAAAATTATTGGTATAATCTCCGTAAACTTAAGAAATTTAAGTAAACGAAAATTTATGAATTTCGTGTTAAAGAAAAAGAGTAGGCCTACTGGTCTCTCTGCGAGTGTGGGGGGCATAAGTGAACATAGTGGCATCGCGAAAATGTTTAAAGATCACTTTAAAGTCGAATCCCCACTCGGTCCATCAGCTATGGTGATTGGTTCTGAGCCTAGCATGTATGGAGTAAAGCCTCTGATACATTTTTCTACGAAAGAAGTACGTACCATCATTAACACCTTAAGCACGCGGGTGTACACTTACCGAGGGTTCTATCGATGTTCTACACATTGTGTATTAGTCACGCGCACTTACCTGCTAACTTAATGAAGACCGTAGTGGTTACCTTTGTTAAGAATAGGACGGGGGACATATCAGACATAGGAAACTATCGTCCCATTTCACTGGCGACAATACTGGCCAAGGTGTTGGACGGTATGCTTGACTCTTACTTGTGTCAGTACATACGTCTTCATGACGCTCAGTTCGGGTTTAGCCCAGGGTTATCGACTGAAAGTGCCATCATAAGTCTCAAGCATACTGTTCAATACTACCTAGATCGTGGAACAGCGGTGTACGCCTGTTTCCTTGATCTCTCCAAAGCATTCGACCTGGTCTCGTATGATATGCTGTGGGGAAAGATGGAAGACAGGCGGGTATGCCCCACCCGCGGAAATAATTAAAATATTAAAATACTGGTATGGTAATCAAACCAACTATGTGAGATGGAACGGTACACTCTCCGAGCCATATAGATTAGAATGCGGGGTAAGTGAGGGCGGTCGGACATCCCCCAGACTCTTTAATCTCTACGTGGATGACCTCGTGGCCGAGCTCGGCAGGATGCAGTGTTGATGGGGTGAACATCAACAACATCAGCTATGCTGATGACATGGTGCTGCTGGGCCCGTCTGCGGGGGCTATAAATCAGATGTTGAAGAGATGCGAAGCCTACGCCGCCGCGCATGGACTAATCTATAACATTAATAAATGTCAATACATTGTCTTTAAGGTCGTGGGTAAACCTCAGGCTGGACCCGATCTACTTCTCAACGGATCAACAATTAGCAGGGTGTCCAGTTTTAAATATTTAGGGCATATCCTAACGGACGACCTTAAAGACAATGCTGATATTGAGAGGTAACGTAGGGCGCTGGCGGTCCGGAGCAATATGTTGGCCCGCAGATTTGCTCGGTGTACGGACCAAGTTAAAATAACTATATTTCAGGCGTTTTGCCAAAGTCTGTACACGGGTAATCTGTGGGTCAGCTACAGCAAAAGATCGCTAGATGCTCTGCGTGTCCAGTATAACAATGCATCTAGGATGCTGTTGGGACTACCTCGTTACTAGTGCATCGCTTATGTTTGCGGAAGCTCGCACAGACGGTTTTCATGCGATCTTGCGTAAGAAAACTGTCTCTATGCTAAGGAGGGTGAGAGACAGTCACAACAGTATCCTAAAAATAGTAGCGCAAAGCTTAAGCTCTTCTTTTATTAAACATTGTGTGCAAAGGGTGATTGGTACTAACAGTAGATAATAGGCAAACATACTCACACTATATGGATTGTAACATGTCCGAAATAAAGATTATTATTATTATTATGTATGTCGTTTCCATATCACGGGACTATGGAGTCCCGGTCATTTGGGAGGCGTGCGTGGGGCCGAAGCCAACACATAGAGGCCCGTTAGACACTTTAATCTAAAGGCTATGTTACACAAACCGGCGAATATCGTTGTATACACTATATAAATGTACCCAACGACATTCCCCGGTTGGTGTAAAAACTATTGTCAACAAGTGGTAGCTAAGAAACTGGGTTATGGAGGTGATGTGGTAGTGGAATGGTTAGCTGGTACTATTGAAGGACTATGGCGCCTGCCCTGCAAACACATGGTAAAAACACATGGACAAATGGGCAGGCGGTGACTCGCCACTCACTGATGGGCCCCCTTCTGGCCGCCACAGGCATACGGCCAAACAGGCGACAGGGAGCAACATGGGTGTGAGCAGCTTGGGGTGTCGAGCGGTGCGGCGCCGGTTTCACCATCACGAAGAAGGCCCGTGAGCGGGTTTCCCCGTAGTTATGCCCTTGAAAAAGACACTTCCACCCCCGAGCATACAAGCTCTGGCGACCTCCCTCTGGCCGGCCGATTAAGGCAAGCCAGAGTTGAGAGTCCTGCGGGCGCTCTTGGTGTTCCACTCCCGCCGGCCAATGAAAGCAAGCGGGAGACGAGGCCCTGACCGCAGTGTCGCCACGCACATTCAGCTCGCCACAAAGCTGCCCTGCGGTTTGTGTACTCTTATTTCACCCTCATGAGACATTTTTTATTGTTTCATAAGGATTTCAAGAGCTGCTACTATGCCCTCAGAGTGTTGTGATACATGATATGCCCTCAAATAGGGAGACAACGATTAGCCCCGAGGGGTTTATTATTATTATTACACATAAATGCACTACATATAAAAGAATTTGATTTGAATAATTGCACCAGCAGAAGACCGTATGTTCATGGCACTTTGATGAGATACGTAGTTTTTCGGAAATAACTCAATGACGGTATATCCGATCATGTCGAAAATAATTTTAGTTTAAAGTAGGAATTTATTAAGCGCTACCTTGTGTGATTTGTGATTTTTTTTTATATTTTTTGGTCACACGGTTCAAAAGATAAGGACACACAATTTGTGCAACTTTCATAGCGGTTATTTAAAAAAATATGGACTGAATCAAAAAAGTTTATTAGAAACCAAAAATTATTTATTTTATGCTATCAAACTAAGTAGCGGCTACTACAGCACCTTTTCACAAAACAGACGGACAGACAGACGGACATGACGAACCTATAAGGGTCGCATTTTTGCCATTTTGGCTACGGAATCCTAAAAACTGAATTCAAATATGAAAATTCCATAAAATGTTTGGGGCCTCTGACAAATAACAGATTTGTCACAACATTTTATTAAATTGTGATAATTATAACGTACATAATGATATGTTTCAAATAAATGTTGGTATTCCTACCGAAGTGCTTACCTGAGTGTGTAGGTTAGGTAGGTAGGCACTTACTTAATTATATATCCAATTCAATTCCATTTATTTTTTGGTAATAATGAACTTTGGTTTTATTTTAAAGCTTTTTTCTCTTGCGCCTTCGCACTTGCGCGTGCTTTCGTAAAGTATAATCTTATCTATGCGTATTTTTTGTGATCTTAAGGTACCTAAATAATTTGTTTCAGGCGTTCATGTTCGAATCATCGTTAAGTATGGCCATAACCAAATGGGGAGCTGAGACCTGTCAGAAACTGGACGCGAAGTACTACGAGTGTTGGCAAAACTTACCCAAACTATTTTCTGAAAACATCAAACTGTGATGACCACCAATTTAAGTTCCACGATCACGTACCTACCTAATATTACCGCATATTATTTTGTTATTTATTATACAAGTTTTAAAGCGGCGGTAGCCTAATGGCTAAGGCGTCGGACTCACAATCGTGAGGTCGCGGGTTCGAATCCTACCCGTTTTACTACCGACGTGAACCCTCTCCTAACACAAGCCATTGAACTTAGTTGAAGGGGTTAACAGGATTGCTAGTAATGTGGGACCAAAAATCACAGTATTGCTATTAGAGCCATTACAAACGTGCGAACTGAGTCATAAATCATTACGTCAAAGGAATGTGACAATGCCGCGTCACTTGTTATCGATAAAGGGATGCCGCTCGGACGCAGGTAGCCAGGATGCCGCGGTCGTTGATAACTAATGCAATTAGGTAGTTTTCATTAGTAAAAATGTAGGTGTGTGTAAAAATTGCGTTAGTTGTCATTAAACTATCACAAGCGAACCATGGACGCATTATTCTCCAACTTGACTTTGTTGAAATTAAAGGGCGATATTAACGCGCAAACTCGTACGGTTATTCATAATGTGTTGACAGTGTTTAACGAATTGAAAAGTGACCCGGAAAAAATATCTTCTTTAAATTTAAATAAACCACGAGATATTACGGCGCTTCTTTGTGGAGTTAGTACGAGAACTGTAGACAAAGTAAAGAAAGAAATACTTCAATCTGGCCATCCATCTACACCAAGAGAAACATATGTGAAACCAGAAACAGTTACAAATATCGATAACTTCGAAGTTTCTTTGTTGCAACGCACCATTTCTTCATTTTATGGCAATGGCGAATACCCAACAGTGGCTAAAATATTACAAAAAATGCAAGAACAGATGCCTGAATTTAAGTGCGGCAAGTCATCGTTGAAAAAAATATTAAAGAAAACTGGTTACCAATTCAAAAAAAACATGGATGGCCGAAAACACCTAATGGAACGAATTGATATTGTCTGCGCTAGACTTGAGTTTTTAAGAAAACTTGATACATTAAAGAAGACAAACGATACCCGTCCGCGGTTTTATCTGGACGAGACCTGGGTCAATCAAAACCATTGCAGAAAGCGAATGTGGCTTGATGAAAATGATCAAGGTGGTTTCAAAAATCAGCCAGTGGGGAAAGGACATCGTTTGATTGTGTGTCACGCCGGCTCCGCTAAGACAGGTTTCATACCAGAAGCAAAATTAGTTTTTAGAGCTGTGAAATCCAACAACGCCGATTACCACACTGAAATGGATGCAGAAACATATATGGCGTGGTTTAAGGACTTTTTACAAGTTTTGGATGAACCTTCCATTATCGTTATAGATAATGCCAGCTATCATTCCAAGCAATTAGAACTCATACCGACAATGTCTTGGAAAAAAAATGACATACAGGAATGGCTCAAAAAGAAAAGCATTTTATTTTCGAATGCCGACATAAAAGAAGAATTAATAATGAAAGTAAAGCAAAGCAACCCAAAAAAGATTTATGAAATTGACCAACTGGCAATTGAGTACGGTCACGAAGTTATTCGGCTACCACCGTATCACTGCCAATATAATCCCATCGAATTGATATGGGCACAAGTAAAGGGCGAAGTGGCATCAAAAAACAATACGTTCAAAATAGCAGACGTCGAGGTCCTTCTACACGAAGCTATCGGGAATGTGTCTAAAGATGACTGGGTCAAATGTGTGAGGCATGCAGAGGAATTACAGGATCGGGATTTAGCCAAGGCAATTTTAAGAGATCAGAGAATACAGCCTCTGATAATAAATTTACAGGAAGACGACAGTGACTGGTCAGAAGATGACACAGACATAGATTAATATTCTAAGATTTACATTGTTTAAAATTTGTTATATTTATAATTTGTATGTAACTTTGTTTTGTATGGCTATATTAATTTAATTTTTATAACATTTAATATATTGTATGTTTTATATAAAAAATTCATGCTAGACAATATTTTGCATTATTTCCTTAACCTTTCCCTCATTACCTGTTATTGACTATCGACAAATCCCTTTTTTATTGTTACACACAACACTAGGAGTGCGAGCGAGAGTTCCGATATGCCTATAAGTGTGAGCGAGAGGTCTGATAAAAATGATTTATGACTCAGTTCGCACGTTTGTAATGGCTCTAGTCTAGTTATCTTTTCTTTTAAACAAAAAAAAGTTAGGTAGGTACGTACTTATGTCATATTTTTAAAATTAAGTTTTTATGCCTTCATCTATTTTCTTTTGTATACGAATATATGATATATTTGTATAGTTAATACATTATATATTGTATAGATAATACGAATGTAAATATATACCTGCGATCAGCAGCGTCAAATTTAAATTATACTTATGTAATTCCTGAGTATTTTGTTTTACTCTTCACTAGACGTTTAAAGATAGGTGATTTAGCTTCTGAACTGCTGGGCTAATTTAGATGATTTTTGGAGGATAAACAAGAGATAAATTTTGGTAAGTATTTATATTTATCGATATTACTTAGGTAAGTACATATATAATTTAATGCCTACATGTGCGGCATAGCGAACCTACTAGGTACCTACATAACAGGGGGAGGCACGAGAGCCGGATCCGACAGGCTTACATCGGCCAAGTGTGAGTCGCACGTACGAAGGGCAGGGGGCGAGTGGGGTGAGTTGCATTTCGTTGTTGTTGAAAGTTGACAATATTTTCATTTTCTTTTTTTTTATATGATTTCTTAAAGTAACAATCTTGTTGGTGTGTCTGAGCTTTGCACTATACCAAAAATAATCTTGTAGGTATATTTAAGTTTTAATATTTCAGGATCCATCTATATTCACTGTGCTGACATTGCAGTCGACCAAGCCGGGAGTCGCTATCGCAGACTTCGTGATCTTTCCTCCGAGATGGTCTGTCCAAGAAAATTCGTCGAAAGTGTCACACAATTTCATTAAGAATAAAAATCTCCATTTGATTCCATCATGCAAATCCAATCCAATCAAATCAAATAAAAAAAAAAGCCATGCAAATCCTCTAAAGTACCTACTTCCTAACAAAAAGAAATTATGTCCTTTAATACCTATAGGTACTTTACCTCTGAATTAGAAAAATAAAACATAATATTAAAGAAAAGTTTTGATAAAAAAGAGAGGAAATCAAAAAGTATATTCGCTGAGGGCAGGATTCGAACCTGCGCGGGTTTGACCCATTGGATTTCAAATCCAACTCCTTAACCACTCGGACACCTCAGCTATGATTAGTTGATTGAATTTCCCTACAGTACTGACACTGCTAACTATTGGTACATATTTTTTATGTGATAGGTGGGTAAATTAACAAGCGGCTCACTTTATTGACCCAGGTCTCATTGTGCTGGATTTTGTTACTGCTGCAATTGAACAATTGATAAATTAAAATTTGAACCAGCATATTATGATAGAGCCCTTTGAAATTGTGAAGTACTTACCTACAGACTGACTGACGTCTGTCTGTTCGTTTGTACGTAGACTTAGTAATTAAACTCCATTGATACTTTATACTATAGAAATAGATTATTACTGGAGCTCTATCTACGCTTTTTAACCTTTCGACCGCCACGTAAATAACATAAAGTTCCCCACGGCACGTTATGTAAAAATGTAAGGTATTTGACGTGTCATATCGTCGGTGGCGTCGTCAGCACGTTTTCATTTGACGTCCATACACGTTCCTGGCAGTCAAAAAGTTTATAGGTATGTGAACCTTAAAAGAACATGACACAAACAGACAGACAGATAAACATTTCTAAAAATGTAGGAATTTGTTTAAATACTCTTTTCGAGCATTTCCCAATATTTTTTTTCACTATGTTCGGCCATGTACAGACACGTAACACGAACATGAAATTTACAATTTTATTACATGTATAGATAGATATGTCTACTTAAGTAGCCATATCTCTCACACTCAAAACACCTTTTTATTGAAGTGATTAAGAGGGTACTTTATAAAAAGGAATATAATACACGCAGGGGCGTAGCTAGGGTGAGGCGGCGGGGGCGGTTCGCACCGGGTGACACCCTTTTTGGGGTGACACCCGGTGGCAATTATTGTTTTTAAACTTTCGCGATTTTTATACATATTAGACATATTAAATAAAAGGTACGTACCTTTAAATAATTCATGCGATTAAGTCCCGAAATATTTCTAACCAGGTGTCAACTTCAAGAACAAAATACAAACATTAAGAAAATAAAAATCACTAGCACAGGGGATGTAAGGGGGCGCATCACCATCTTTCGCTCCAAGCCAACCTCACCTGCACGCGGTACATCCTGCTGTACAACGAACGAGGCTCTGGCGACCGGCTGATGGCGGTATAACAATCCCAATTTAAGGCGTAGCTAAAGTAATAGGTCAGTGACTGCAGCAGCGTCACTGATGCGAGAGCTACGCCCTGCGATCGCCAATCCGCCTGCCCAGCGTGGCGATTATGGGCATTACCCCAAATGCACAAAGCACTAAGGCCACGGCCCCCAGTTCCCGGCAGTCACGCTATTCCTGGACATGGTGGGGTCCACGGTAACGGCGTGGCGGGGGCACAACCGACTGACCCTGGCGACATATAACGGATGCACGCTACGGCTAGACTCGCATCTGGCACAACTTGAGGTGGAACTTGGGAAGATTATATCATTAGGCATATCCTCGGGTTAAGTGAAGTCCGAAGAGAGGGAGAGGACACCATAACCCTCGAGTCAGGCCACCATATGTACTTCCGCGAGGGAGACCAAAAATCCCAAGGTGGTGTTGGGTTTCTGGTAAATTAGTCCCTTTCTGACAACGTTGTGGAAATGTCTAGCGTGTCGAACAGGGTAGCGTACCTCATTATCAAGCTCACCGAGAGGTATAGCCTCAAGGTAGTGCAAGTGTACGCACCGACCTCGGCACATCCAGACGACGAAGTGGAGGATATGTTCGATGACATATCGAGGGCCCTCCACTCCACCACTAAGACCCACTACAACGTTGTTATGGGGGACTTCAACGCTAAAGTGGGAGTACAAAATTGCAGCGAATTGGTAGTAGGATCCCATGGATTTGAAAGCAGAAATCATAGGGGGCAAATGCTAGTCAACTTCCTCGAACGGGAGGGGCTCTTCTTGATGAACTCCTTTTTCAAGAAACGGCCCCAAAGGAAATGAACATGGCAAAGCCCCGACACTATGACGAAAAACGAGATCGACTTCATCATGACGGACAAAAAGCATATATTCAGAGACGTCACCGTGATCAACAGGTTTAATACCGGTAGTGATCACCGACTTGTCCGAGGCTCTCTGAATATCGACTTCAAGGCGGAACGTGCCCGTCTGATGAGGTCCAGGCTTCGACCTACTTTGCTCCAAACCATGATAGGATCCGAAGCGTTCCAGTCAAACCTGGATAACCGATTTGCTGCCATGGAAGCCACAACAGACGTAAACCAGAAGCTCGTAAATGTGGTTCGGATACTCAGGGAAGAAGGTACGAGATTTTGTGAAATGCAGCGTAAGGGCAAGAAGTCAAAGCTTTCGGAAAAGACTTTAGGGCTAATGATGGAAATATGTGAAAACCCACCCGTCACTTCGTCGGAAAAGCGCGCTCTAAACCAAGAGATCAATAGGCTTATACGACACGACCTTCGGTGCTCCAACACTCTTTTGATTAAAAGAGCGATCGAGCAGAACCGGGGGTCAAAAGTGTTCGTACAATCTCTTGGAAGAAGCCACCTGACGAAGTTAATCACAGCAAGTGGAGAAGTCGTTTCTTCGAAGCCGGCAGTCCTATCCGAAGTGGAAGGTTCTATGGCCGGTTATACGCTTCGCATGGGTCTTGACCTGATCCTGAAAATAAGGGTCCTAGAGCCACTCTAACACGCCACTACACCGAAGACCTGCCAGAAGTCAACATTGACGAAATCGTGCTGGCTCTTAAACAGCTGAAAAATGGAAAAGCCCCTGGAGAGGATGGCGTTACAACAGAGCTGTTAAAAGCTCGAGGTAAACCCGTACTGAGGGAGCTCCAAAAGCTTTTTAAAGCTGCCCTGTTTGAAGAGAGAACTCCGAAGGCGTGGAGTAGAAGTGTAGTCGTCTTGTTCTTCAAAAAAGGAAATAAGACCCGGCTGAAGAACTACCGACCTATTTCTCTTCTAAGCCACGTCTATAAGCTGTTTTCAAGAGTCATCACGAACCGCCTTGCGCGAAGACTTGACGAATTCCAACCACCGAAACAGGCTCGATTTCGGAGCGGATATGGCACCATAGACCACATCCACACAGTGCGGCAGATTATACAAAAGACCCAGGAGTATAATCAGCCCCTGTGTCTAGCATTCGTGGACTATGAGAAGGCCTTTGACTCGATTGAAATCTGGTCCGTTCTGGAGTCTCTGCAGCGATGCCAAGTAGATTAGCGATATATCCAAGTGATGAGATGTCTCTACGAAGCCGCCACCATGTCCGTCCAAGTACAGAATTAGCAAACAAAACCTATACCATTGCATCGAGGAGTGAGGCAAGGGGACGTTATTTACCCGAAACTGTTCACAAATGCAATGGAGGATATGTTCAAGACGCTGCACTGGAAAGGGCGGGGCATCAACGTCAATGGTGAATACATTTCTCACTTGCGATTTGCAGATGACACTTCCAGGACGAGGTGAACAGGAGAATTCGGTTGGGTTGGGCAGCGTTTGGTAAGCTACGTCAAGTCTTCTCATCGTCGATCCCACAATGTCTAAAGACTAAAGTCTTTAATCAGCGGATCCTACCCGTCATGACATACGGAGCCGAAACGTGGACACTGACGGTACGGCTGGTCCACAAGTTCAAAGTCGCTCAGCGGGCTATGGAACGGGCTATGCTCGGAGTTTCTCTTAGGGACAAAATCAGAAATGAGGTGATCCGGCAGAGAACCAAAGTTATCGACATAGCCCACCGGATTAACAAGTTGAAGTGGCAGTGGGCTGGCCATATTAGCCGAAGAACCGACAACCGTTGGGGTAAACGAGTTCTTGAGTGGAGACCGCGGCTTGGCAAATGTAGTGTAGGACGCCCTCAAGCCAGGTGGAGTGATGATATACGCAAAACGGCTGGCAGGAGCTGGATGCGAGAAGCCGAAGATAGAACAAAGTGGCGTGCAATTGGAGAGGCCTATGTCCAGCAGTGGACTGCGATAGGCTGATGATGAGCACAGCTATCTTTTTAGAGAATTTCCTCACAAGCACTAACTAAACAAAATATTAATGGTTAAAAAGAGTAGTGGTAGTGAATGAAGTACTACTCTGTCAAGAAACTACCGGGAAACGATCGATAATCCAAATTTATTTCATCGCCTTTAAAGTATGCTCCTCCAGTTTTTGGGGTGACACCCTGCGACCACTTCAAGAACAGAATACAAACAATAAGAAAAACAATCGCTAGCATAGTTGTCTTTTTCGAGAATTACCTCACAAGCACTAACTAAAAATATGTATTAATAGTTAAAAAGGTAGTGGTGCCCCCTACTACGAGTGAATGAAGAACTACTCTGTTACACTACTACTACTACTACACAAAATGTCAGTTATTCAAATAAATTTATTTTTTCGCCTTCAAAAAAAAGTACAAAAATTTTGTAGTTTTTCGCGTTTTACGTAGCACAGCTTTTTTTGCTTGCAAAACGTAGTTTCACATTCCCCTAAGATCCTCCAAATAACACATACCTTTCAAGTCCAGCTTTACATCATGTTTTGCGTTTTTAGGGTTTTTATTTGTAAAGTTTTACTGATAGCTTGAAGATCATGACAAAATATGGTCTATTTATAAAGTGTGCAGAAGATTCGAGGATGATCACGGTTGTAGTTTAGGGGTAAAAAAATCTCATCATGTTTTGGTATACCTTTCATATGACGTGAACACAAAAATCACATAAAACAACCTACTGCTACTTTTGTTTGTTAGAACTGAAAAGATTTGAAATTAATCTACCAGCTTGACTCAGCTATTCGTCCAGTGTCATATGGTTCTGAAATACAACTTCTATAGCCACCTTAAAATTTAAATAACATTCTGATCACAGGGATGCCTAATGCATCCGAGAGCTAAGAAATATCTTGTTCAGATTTTTCAGTTGCTGAGGTACCTCAACTTTTATGTCAGACTCAGAGGCTTTCAAAATATGTGGTCGATTTAGTAAGAAAAAAATAAAAACCCCACCATCATCTTGGACCCAATTTTCGAGGTATAAGAAGTGAGAGTGAATATTTACTCAGTTTTCATCTTCAAATTGAAATCTAGTTTATTGTACCTTATGATGTTCCAGGGCTCTTGAAATCGTATATATCTCATCAGATTGGTACATACTGTTGTGGTTATTTATTAAATTTAGCAAAAACTTGCTTAAAAAATTACAAAAAGTAAGGTTCAGGCCCAGCGTCATCAAAAATCTGTGTTTAATTGGTATCCGCAATGAAATTCACAGAGCCGTACAACTTCCTTGAGAACGCGGTGGATGGCGTCACGATTGCCATAAAAACATATCATATGGAGATTAAATTTGACTTTGGCGGACATGTCTCGGTGCCGGAGATGGTAACGGCTTAGGAGTGGTACCCCTAATGTCGCGGGATTAAAATTTTAACTAAACAGAAATATAACTATTGCACATTAATTCATTAAAAAATACACGTTGTCAAGTCAACGAAAAGTTATCAACGTAAACTTAGATTGTACGGACTATATAATATTTGAAGATTTCCCTCGATTTATCCAGGATATCATCAAAGCCCGACATGGTTACAACCAACTTAAAAGTATACATTTTCAAACAAAACAGGAATTTTCCAAATCAGTCCACAGGCGTGTTCGAGTAATCGAGTAACATACATATATAAAAAAAAACAAATATTGTGACGAATTGAGAACCTCGACCCTTTTTTTAAAAACCGGTTTATAAATTAATTTAGTTCAATGTAAAAAAAAAATAGATTTGCTGCTGTAAAAGCTTGAAAGAAGAGATTTTAAATGCAAGATATTTTTTATCTTACTTTTTATTGTGTTTAGTTATTAGTTCTATATTTTAAATTTATATAGGTATTAAATTATCCCATGATTTTAAACATTTAAAATTTATTGCCTTTAACTTTCGATGGGGTGACACCATCAACTTTCGCACCGGGTGCCACCAAGGTAGCTACGCCACTAAATACACGTACCCTTTTTTTTACAAAAGAACATGTATTATTTGCTTGATATTGTTTCAGTGTTGCATGCTTTTGTCCGTTATATGAATCAAAAAATATAATATATCATATATCTATATAGTACACAAAAGCCAGATTTCAGCTTTCAATCCGAACATTTACACATTGAATAAAGAAAAAATATTACAATTTAATGATAAATAATATTGTATTAACTTTTTGTTCCAATCTGTGTAAAAGAAGCTAAGTTATTTTGACTCTTGACGATTTTTAACGATGAAAAAATGTACAACTACCAAATGTATAAGATTTTACTTCAATGGGCCACTTGACTCCTAGTGATTATTCATAGGTATAAACTGGCCCAGTTGTAAAATTGTATTTGGGCAAGTGCGACCCTAACATTTAACAAGAGGGTACAACTCGCCGGCGGGCAAGATTTAAAGGGGGCGAGATGTCGCCTAACCTCCTTAAAAAGCGTTAATAATTATCTAATTTTGGATATAAAAAGTAATATCGCTGATGACAGGATTCGAACCTGCGCGGGTAAAACCCATTGGATTTCGAGTCCAACTCCTTAACCCCTCAAACACTCAGTTCCCTAGATGCGACATTGTCTTAACAAATAAGTAAAGTCTTCTGCGAGCAATGTTCGTCAGTCACTGACTTTCATGAGGATGAACATCCGGCCGTGTAGAAACCGGGCACAGTTTTTCCAGGTTAGGTATGGAGAAACAGAATTCGTTTGGCCACCCTAAAGACGGCTGATACGGGGGCAGCTACGCCCCTGCCTAACTTAATTACTTACTTTTTTTTTCAAGGCAATTGTATGAGCGAGTTCATGGGCCTTATTTTGGGTGCATATGAAGCTAAAGAGGGTGGTTTCCTGCCTGGAGGAGCGTCCCTGCACTCCATAATGACGCCCCATGGACCTGATGACAAGTGCTTCAATGGTGCTTCGCAAGCAGAGCTCGTGCCACAGAAGATTGCTGTTAATACTCAGGTAATAAAACAAAGAATTAGGTATACATAGATACCGGGCAAGAGCATGTCGGACCATGCTCAGTGTAGGGTTCCGCAGTCGTTATTACAAATAACTGCACTACCTACATATAAAAGAATCTGATTTAAATAATTGCACCAGCAGAAGACCGTATGTTCATGGCACTTTGATGAGATACGTAGTTTTTCGGAAATAACTCAATGACGGTATATCCGATCATGTCGAAAATAATTTTAGTTTAAAGTAGGAATTTATTAAGCGCTACCTTGAGTGATTTGTGATTTTTTTTTCATGTTTTTTGGTCACACGGTTCAAAAGTTAAGGGGGGAACACAATTTGTGCAACTTTCATAGCGGTTATTTAAAAAAATATTGACTGAATCAAAAAAGTTTATTAGAAACCTTAAAAGTTATTAAAAGACCTGTCGAATGATGTGCCACACGTAAAAGTTTTCAGCTTCTATTACATGTATGGAGTGCCCCTCTAAAATTATTTATTTTTATGCTATCAAACTAAGTAGCGGCTACTACAGCACCTTTTCACAAAACAGACGGACATGACGAACCTATTAGAGTCGCATTTTTGCCATTTTGGCTACGGAATCCTAAAAACTGAATTCAAATATGAAAATTCCATAAAATGTTTGGGGCCTCTGACAAGTAACAGATTTGTCACAACATTTTATTTAATTGTGATAATTAACGTAGGTACATAGTGATATGTTTTCAAATAAATGTTGGTATTACTAACGAGATGCTTGCCTGGTTAGGTAGGTAGGCACTTACTTAATTATATATCCAAATCAATTCCATTTATTTTTTGATAATAATGAACTTTGGTTTTATTTTAAAGCTTTTTTCTCTTGCGCCTTCGCACTCGCGCGCTTTCGTAAAGTATAATCTTAACTTTGCGTATTTTTTGTGATCTTATGTAAGAACTATCCAGACTCACCCCCTTGTAAGAAAAAATAAGACATCGACTCCCCCCTAAATAGTCTTACGTTTATATAAATGAATGACCCTTACTTGACAAGCAGTGGCGCCACCATTGACATCAAAGTACTTACACTTATTGAGGAACGTACCATAACATTAGTTTTATTAAAATAAAATATTGTTTATCTTTTTTAACGACTTTTTTTTATGCGAGGTTCCTAAAGACGGGAGGCCGTCGGTGGTGCCAATGCCTAACGCTGCCACTGATCTATCTGTTGTGTGACACTTGTAATTTGTTTCAGGCGTTTATGTTCGAATCATCGTTAAGTTTGGCCATAACCAAATGGGGAGCTGAGACCTGTCAGAAACTGGACGCGAAGTACTACGAGTGTTGGCAAAACTTACCCAAACTATTTTCTGAAAACATCAAACTGTGATGGCCACCAATTTAAGTTCCACAATCACGAACCTACCTAATATTACCGCATATTATTTTGTTATTTATTATACAAGTTTTAAAGCAGCGGTAGCCTAATGACTAAGGCGTCGGGCTCGCAATCGTGAGGTCGCGGGTTCGAAACCTACCCGTTTTACTACCGACGTGAACCCACTACACTACACTAAACACAAGCCATTGAACTTAGTTGAAGGGGTTAACATGATTGCTAGTAATGTGGGACCAAAAATCACAGTATTTATTTATTTATTTATTTATTGACTTTATGCACAAAAATATCGTACAAAGGCGGACTTAATGCTACCAGCATTCTCTACCAGCCAACCTTTGGGTGATGTGACATAAAATTATATAGGTGCAGATTGTTGACAGCCAATGCTAGATAAATAAGATAATTAAAATCGATTATAAAAATATATATCTATATATACACACACATACGAATACTTAAAAACATAACATAAGTATTGCTAGTTATCTTTTTTTTTAAATAAAAAAAGTTAGGTAGGTACCCTACATATGTCATATTTTTAAAATTAAGTTTTTATGCCTTTATCTATTTTCTTTTGTATACGAATATATGATATATTTGTATAATTAATACATTATATATTGTATAGATAATACGGACAAAAAGCATATATTTAGAGACGTCACCGTGATCAACAGGTTTAATACCGGTAGTGATCACTGACTTGTCCGAGGCTCTCTGAATATCGACTTCAAGGCGGAACGTGCCCGTCTGATGAGGTCCAGGCTCCGACCTACTTTGCTCCAAACCATGATAGGATCCGAAGCGTTCCAGTCAAACCTGGATAACCGATTTGCTGCCATGGAAACCACAACAGACGTAAACCAGAAGCTCGTAAATGTGGTTCGGATACTCAGGGAAGAAGGTACGAGATTTTGTGAAATGCAGCGTAAGGGCAGGAAGTCAAAGCTTTCGGAAAGGACTTTAGGGCTAATGAAGGAACGACGTGAAAACCCACCCGTCACTTCGTCGGAAAAGCGCGCTCTAAACCAAGAGATCAACAAGCTTATACGACACGACCTTTGGTGCTCCAACACTCTTTTGATTAAAAGAGCGATCGAGCAGAACCGGGGGTCAAAAGTGTTCGTACAATCTCTTGGAAGAAGCCACCTGACGAAGTTGACCACAACAAGTGGAGAAGTCGTTTCTTCGAAGCCGGCAGTCCTCTCCGAAGTGGAAGGCTTCTATGGCCGGCTATACGCTTCGCATGCATCTCGACCTGATCCAGAAGATGAGGGTCCTAGAGCCACTCTAACACGCCACTACACCGAAGACCTGCCAGAAGTCAACATTGACGAAATCGTGCTGGCTCTTAGACAGCTAAAAAATGGAAAAGCCCCTGGAGAGGATGGCGTTACAACAGAGCTGTTAAAGGCTGGAGGTAAACCCGTACTGAGGGAGCTCCAAAAGCTCTTTAATGCTGTCCTGTTCGAAGGGAGAACTCCGGAGGCGTGGAGTAGAAGCGTAGTCGTCTTGTTCTTCAAAAAAGGAGATAAGACCCGGCTGAAGAACTACCGACCTATTTCTCTTCTGAGCCACGTCTATAAGCTGTTCTCAAGAGTCATCACGAACCGCCTTGCGCAAGACTTGACGAATTCCAACCACCGGAACAGGCTGGATTTCGGAGCGGATATGGCACCATAGACCACATCCACACAGTGCGGCAGATTATACAAAAGACCCAAGAGTATAATCAGCCCCTGTGTCTAGCATTCGTGGACTATGAGAAGGCCTTTGACTCGATTGAAATCTGGTCCGTTCTGGAGTCTCTGCTGCGATGCCAAGTAGATTGGCGATATATCCAAGTGATGAGATGTCTCTACGAAGCCGCAACAATGTCCGTCCAAGTACAGAAACAGGAAACAAAACCTATACCATTGCATCGAGGAGTGAGGCAAGGGGACGTTATCTCCCCGAAACTGTTCACAAATGCAATGGAGGATATGTTCAAGACGCTGCACTGGAAAGGGCGGGGCATCAACATCAATGGTGAATACATCTCTCACTTGCGATTTGCAGATGACATTGTCATTATGGCGGAAACGCTGCAGGACCTGCAACTGATGCTGAATGACCTGGCTGACTCCTCTGTACGCATCGGCCTACGGATGAACTTAGATAAAACCAAGGTCATGTTCAATGAACATGTACTACCGGAACCGATAGCGGTGCACGGCGCCGTTCTCGAAGTTGTTCAAAAATATGTGTACCTCGGGCAGTCATTGCAGTTAGGTAGAAACAACTTCGAGGACGAGGTGAACAGGAGAATTCGGTTGGGTTGGGCAGCGTTTGGTAAGCTACGTCAAGTCTTCTCATCGTCGATCCCACAATGTCTAAAGACTAAAGTCTTTAATCAGTGCGTCCTACCCGTCATGACATACGGAGCCGAAACGTGGACACTGACGGTACGGCTAGTCCACAAGTTCAAAGTCGCTCAGCGGGCTATGGAAAGGGCTATGCTCGGAGTTTCTCTTAGGGACAAAATCAGAAATGAGGTGATCCGGCAGAGAACCAAAGTTATCGACATAGCCCACCGGATTAGCAAGCTGAAGTGGCAGTGGGCTGGCCATATTTGCCGAAGAACCGACAACCGTTGGGGTAAACGAGTTCTTGAGTGGAGACCACGGCACGGCAAACGTAGTGTAGGACGCCCTCAGGCCAGGTGGAGTGATGATTTACGCAAAACGGCTGGCAGGAGCTGGATGCGAGAAGCCGAAGATAGAACAAAGTGGCGTGCAATTGGAGAGGCCTATGTCCAGCAGTGGACTGCGATAGGCTGATGATGATGATGATGAATACGAATGTAAATATATACCTGCGATCAGCAGCGTCAAATTTAAATTATACTTATGTAATTCCTGAGTATTTTGTTTTACTCTTCACTAGACGTTTAAAGATAGGTGATTTAGCTTCTGAACTGCTGGGCTAATTTAGATGATTTTTGGACGATAAACAAGAGATAAATTTTGGTAAGTATTTATATTTATTGATATTACTTATATCGATAAATACTGGGTGGCGCAAAAGTACTGGCACTAAAGAAAATACTTTTTTTTTTTTATATGACATTTTCTGTCATTCTGTTGTTGAAAATTGTGTAGTGAACAAATGTAAAATACACTGAAAATAAACATGGACCGTTTTACTCCCCAAGAACGTGGAATAATTGTGTCAATGTTTTTACGGAATAATTCATCAGTGATAAGAACACAACGTGAATTTCGTCGACGAAATTCACGTTTGAAATTTCCCCACCGTCCGGCACCGATTGGTCGCACAATTCGACGCTTTGCCACACGCCTTGAAGCAACTGGCTCAACATTGGATAGACCTAAGTCTGGGAGACCAAGAACAGGCCGTTCAGCTGAAAATATCGATGCTGTGCGCGAAGATGTGGAAGAGTGTCCAGAAACATCAACGAGGCGACGTGCCACGCAATTGGGCATTTCACCCGGGCATGGGACCCTGCAGCGTATTTTGGTGAAAGACTTAAAGATGTTCCCGTATAAAACTCAAATGACTCATCAGCTGCTGCCTGCTGACCACCGAGCTCGTCTAGATTACTGCCAGCGCGTCATAAACCTCAACCTTGAAGAGGATGATTTTCCTTCAAAATTGGTTATGAGTGACGAAGCGCATTTCCATCTCTCAGGGCATGTCAATAAGCAGAATACTTGGTTCTGGGGCACTGATAATCCGCGCATTATTCAAGAAACACCTCTACACCCACTTAAAGTTACTGTATGGTGTGGCATCTGTGTTGACAGAGTGATCGGACCCTATTTTTTCGAAGACGCTGGAGGCAATGCGATAACTGTCACTGGAGAACGCTACAGAACCATGTTACGTGAGTTTTTGATACCCAGTTTGGACGAATTGGGGCTGGAGCACATCTGGTTTCAACAAGACGGCGCTACGGCACACACAGCGCGCGACACTATGGACTTAGTGAGGGACGCTTTTCCAGGCCGAGTTATCTCTCGTTTTGGCGATTTGCCTTGGCCTGCAAGATCACCCGATCTGACCAGTCCAGACTTCTTTCTTTGGGGTTTTTTGAAATCTCGGGTGTATGTGAACAAGCCACAGACTCTCGCAGCTCTAAAAGAAAACATTCGTCAAGAAATAACGAACATATCGCAGGAAGTGCTACGGCAAGTTATGCAAAATGTCATAAATAGGGCTCAAATGTGTATCAACTCTGGAGGTCACAATTTAAAAGACATCATCTTTAAATCCTAATGGTACGAAATTTAATGGCACAAATATACATTTAAAAAAATCTAAATCTAGTTTTCTAATTTAGAAAAAATGTTATAGCTGAACTAAATAGGGTCTTTACTTTTGCGCCACCCAGTATAAATACTTACCAAAATTTATCTCTTGTTTATCCTACAAAAATCATCTAAATATACGTATATA
This sequence comes from Herminia tarsipennalis, assembly GCA_945859575.2. Classification (NCBI taxonomy): domain Eukaryota; kingdom Metazoa; phylum Arthropoda; class Insecta; order Lepidoptera; family Erebidae; genus Herminia; species Herminia tarsipennalis. The sequence continues at coordinate 6,658,931 of OX243846.2, read as the reverse complement.
AGGCACGAGAGCCGGATCCGACAGGCTTACATCGGCCAAGTGTGAGTCGCACGTACGAAGGGCAGGGGGCGAGTGGGGTGAGTTGCATTTCGTTGTTGTTGAAAGTTGTCAATATTTGCATTTTCTTTTTTTTTATATGATTTCTTAAAGTAACAATCTTGTTCGGGTTTCTGAGCTTTTCACTATACCAAAAATAATCTTGTAGGTACATTTAAGTTTTAATATTTCAGGATCCATCTATATTCACTGTGCTGACATGCCAGTCGACCAAGCCGGGAGTCGCTATCGCAGACTTCGTAATCTTTCATTCGAGATGGTCTGTTCAAGAAAATTCGTCGAAAGTGTCACACAATTTCATTAAGAAAAAAAATCTCCATTCGATTCCATCATGCAAATCCAATCCAATCAAATCAAATAAAAAAAAAAACCATGCAAATCCTCTAAAGTACCTACTTTCTAACAATAAGAAATTATGTACTTTAATACCTATAGGTACTTTACCTCTCAATTAGAAAAATAAAACATTATATTAAAGAATAGTTTTGATAAAAAAGAGAGGAAATCAAAAAGTATATTCGCTGAGGGCAGGATTCGAACCTGCGCGGGTTTGACCCATTGGATTTCAAATCCAACTCCTTAACCACTCGGACACCTCAGCTATGATCAGTTGATTGAATTTGCCTACAGTACTGACACTGCTAACTATTGTTACATATTTCTTATGTGATAGGCGGGTAAATTACAGGCCGACCGCTTAACTCGTATATCGCCTGCGCGGTGAGAAGGGAGCGCGGGGTGATGTTAACGGGTGGGTGAGCGGGGTGCGCGGGAAGTTCTCTGTCCCGCGCACCCCGCTCACCCACCCGTTAACATCACCCCGCGCTCCCTTCTCACCGCGCAGGCGATATACGAGTTAAGCGGTCGGCCTATACCAAGCGGCTCACTTTATTGACCCAGGTCTCATTGTGCTGGATTTTGTTATTGATGCAATTGAACAATTGATCAATTAAAATTTGAACCAGCATATTATGATAGAGCCCTTTGAAATTGGGAAGTACTTACCTACAGACTGACTGAGTTCTGTCTGTTTGTTTGTACGTAGTCTTAGTAATAGAACTCCATTGATACTCTATACTATAGTTTATTACTAGAGCTCTATCTACGCTTTTTAACCTTTCGACCGCCATGTCAATAACATAAAGTTCCCCACGCCACGTTATGTAAAAATGTAAGGTTTTTGACGTGTCATACCGTCGGTGGCGTCGTCAGCACGTTTTCATTTGACGTCCATACACGTTCCTGGCAGTCAAAAAGTTTATAGGTATGTGAACCTTAAAAGAACATGACACAAACAGACAGACAGACATTTCTAAAAATGTAGGAATGTGTTTAAATACTCTTTTCGACGTTATTTCCCAATATTTTTTCACTATGTTTGGCCATGTACAGATACGTAATACGAACACGAAATTTACAATTTTATTATATGTATAGATACATATCTCTCACACTCAAAACACCTTTTTATTGAAGTGATTAAGAGGGTACTTTATAAAAAGGAATATAATACACGCGGAGGCGTAGCTAGGGTGAGCGGCGGGGGCGGTCCGCCGAAGTACTACGAGTGTTGGCAAAACTTACCCAAACTATTTTCTGAAAACATCAAACTGTGATGGCCACCAATTTAAGTTCCACGATCACGAACCTACCTAATATTTCCGCATATTATTTTGTTATTTATTATACATGTTTTAAAGCAGCGGTAGCCTAATGGCTAAGGCGTCGGACTCGCGATCGTGAGGTCGCGGGTTCGAATCCTACCCGTTTTACTACTGACGTGAACCCACTCCTAACACAAGCCATTGAACTTAGTTGAAGGGGTTAACAGGATTGCTAGTAATGTGGGACCAAAAATCACAGTATTGCTAGTTATCTTTTTTTTAAAACAAAAAAAGTTAGGTAGGTACCTACTTATGTCATATTTTTAAAATTAAGTTTTTATGCCTTTATCTATTTTCTTTTGTATACGAATATATGATATATTTGTATAGTTAATACATTATATATTGTATAGATAATACGAATGTAAATATATACCTGCGATCAGCAGCGTCAAATTTAAATTATACTTATGTAATTCCTGAGTATTTTGTTTTACTCTTCACTAGACGTTTAAAGATAGGTGATTTAGCTTCTGAACTGCTGGGCTAATTTAGATGATTTTTGGAGGATAAACAAGAGATAAATTTTGGTAAGTATTTATATTTATCGATATTACTTAGGTAAGTACAGTACGATCAACGTAACTAGGCCGGACTGAAGTAGGCGACAAGTGGTTGCGCAGATGCATTTTTTGGAAGTAAATGGTGACAGGAAGCGGGGGGCGGGGGCGGTAACTAAACCAAGAGGATTAGAGATGCGTATACGCATTACATTGTCATAATTAGTATTACTAATTCATGTTTTTTTGTGATTAGTTTGGTAAAGAAATTGTTTTTCAAAGTTTTTTTATTATTTACTATAACTGTTCTAAATTTAAACTTTTATGAACTCATTTAAATAGTGTCTTTATATTGTTGAATTAAAATGTTGTTAGTATTTTTAATCGATTAATCGTTTTCGTAAGTAATTTTAGGGTCGCATCTCTATGACATGCGCGAAAGTGATAAAAACCTAACTTCAATCCGGTCGCATGTATTCAACGCACAACCGCGCTCGCGCACCTCATTTTTGTATCAATTTATTTGTCCTCATATTTAAGTACCGCGACTAACAGTTGTACGATTCTTTGTTATCCATTATAATATTTATACAGTCCACTGCCTTATTTTAGGTACGGTAACGAATCGACGAACTATCTGTACCTAACCTACCTATCATGCTGCGAAACAAAACAATGTAAACCCAATTTTTCCTTCATACTTTTACATGGCATGGGTGGGAACATGAAGACTACTTACCGAAGTCCAAAAGGTTTCGAGTGGCACTTAGTATCCTCTCTAAGGACGGTTGGTTTTGCCGTGGATAATTTTCTCGCCATCTTCGCTGCGTTTCCTTTAAATTGTAAGTTTGGCTATACCAAATCACCACATTTAAAATTTTTTGGTTATCAAAAAGTTCACTGTTTCTTCTCGTACCCCTAGGCATCTTCGAAAACTTATCACTTAACAGTACACAACTTCGATAACTACACAATCGATTACTTTTTTATGCAGCACACGACCGTTACCTAATTAAGCTTTCGTCCGACTGGTGAAATTGTTTGCAACGATTGGCTCGCGCCCGCGCCGTTTAGGGATGATACTATGGGAGCAAATGAAATTCATCGATATTTCCGTAGATAATGATCATTACTTATTTTAGTTACATACTTGTAATTAGTCACTCGTACTTGTACTTACGAGGACTGAAGTGACTCGCATGCTGTGTTGGTATTAAAGTATTTAATTGTTCTTAGTAAGTATGATTTGTGTTTTCAATTCCTCTTTTTATAAATAAATGAAGTTTGTTTAAAATGTACTCGACAACAATCCTAACAAACTTTATTAGAATACTGGATAGAGTATGCGAACGTACTAGAAGTTTTCTAAAAAGCTATTAACACTTGTAAAAATATCAATCCTTTACATTCAAGAATGCTACTTTACAAGTATGTGATTTCGAAAAAGTATCGATATCGGTATGTTTCATTCCCCCCAGCGGCACCACCCGCGTTACACGTGCCGGCCGGCGGAATCCCCGATCGGGTTTGTCGTCGGGAGTGCATTACACAAAACACCGAGAGTACAGAAGATAACGTTCATACGTAGCGACGCGCACATACACATCGTTCTCATGGAACAGGGCAGCTATACTCTAAGTGTGTTCCGCGGAACCCTAGGGTTCCGTGATACCTCTGTCGGGGTTCCGCAAGAATTTAGAAATAAAAAAATCAAAACACCTCTCTCTGGTCGCTCCGCGGCTGTGCGGACTCCGCGGCCGCGCGGAGACAAAACACTATGAATGTTATTTATTTATTTATTTGTATTTGTATAAGCTTGTGTTACATTAGCTGGTACAATATCTTATAAGTTTGGTCTCAACAATTTTATACTTGTACAACGCGTTCGCTCTAAGTTTGCCGGTCTGTGGAATGCGCGTACCCTCCCCCACGTGACAACAAAACTTATAATGTGTCATAGTTTTACCCAAATATCTACCGTACACAATTTTTATTGTTACAATTAAATAAAAAATTTCGAACGTCATACACTCATACCTATCGCCAGCGGCAAACTTAAAACGAGCGGGTAGTATACTTGTAAGCGCTCAGTCTCTTTGATAAAAGCCGCCTCTGAATTAGACGCTATAGTTGTCAACAAGCGACTTTCGTCTCTAACTTCAAAGGATAAAGTCGATATTGTTTACAACGCTATTTTTAAATTTCTGTTTTTATTTTTGCTTTTTGTTTATCAAAGGTGCCGACTCGAGTATTTTCGAGAATATTTGAGATCGAGTCTAGGACTAAGTATAAAAGCGGCGATCGCGCGTTGGCGTCGTCAGTTGATGATTAGCGTTCGGAGCGATAAGTTACTACCTACTTACAAGCTCGCTAGCGAGAAACTAGTGTTCATTGTTTTACTGCCTGCTGTATTCTGTTGTCTCAGTTTTATACATTTCTTCCCTGTAGGTTCTAAATTTAGTCTCTTATACGCAGTAACGATTGTGCATTATTTAAACCCCACTATCCTGACTTGTAACATTATAAATAAAGAAGAATGGAACGTTGGCTTAAAGGTGTTAAACGTGTTCCAACAACATCTTCTAATGACGCTGAATGTTCAAAAGCAATGCGCGCGGAGAATTTAGCAATCACCGATCCAGAAGATGATGCCACGAGTGCCACGACGTCAAGCTCGACGGTTTCAAAGACGAAAAAAAGGAAGTATGATGAATCTTATATCAGTTTCGGATTTGTTGATTCCAACGGCTCACCTCTCTGCATGCTCTGTAGTAAACTGCTTCCTAATAGTTCCATGGCACCTGCCAAATTGCGTCGACATTTAGAAACCGTACACCCCGAGACTAAAGACAAGAATAAAGAATTTTTTGTTCGCAAAAAAGATCAGTTATTAGAAAGTCAAAAAAATATGATGCATGTAACACAAACTACCAACGAAAAGGCCACGGAGGCATCATATTTAGTTAGCTATCGCATTGCACAAGCAGGTGAAGCGCACACTATCGCTGAGAAATTAATAAAACCATGTGTATTAGACATAACAAAATGTATGCTTGATAAAAAATCTGCAAAGCATCTTTCTACTGTTCCGCTATCAAACGATACTGTTTCACGACGAATCCATGATCTGGCAAGCTACGTCAAACAAGAACTAGTTACACGTCTACAAAATACACGATTCGCTTTGCAAATGGACGAGTCGACTGATGTCGCTGGTTTGGCTATCCTGCTGGTTATTGTGAGATATCCATATAAAAGTTCTTTTGAAGAAGACATGCTTATGTGTTCATCGCTGCTTACAAACACTACCGGGGAAGAAATTTTTAATAAAATAAATATATTTTTTGAAGAACATAATCTCAGTTGGAACAATTGCATTGACATTTGTACAGATGGGGCCAATGCGATGACAGGTAAAACAGCAGGAGCAGTGTCACGAATGAAAAATAAAGCGCCTAATTGTAGTTCCAGTCATTGTATTCTGCATAGACAAGCACTTGCGATGAAGCAAATGCCGTCTAATCTAAAATTAGTTATGGATGAAGCGGTAAAAATAATTAATTTTATCAAATCACGACCACTACAATCCCGATTGTTCTCATTATTGTGTGAAGATTATGGCAGCAAACATAAAACACTGCTGCTCCATACAGAAGTGCGATGGCTGTCTCGGGGAAAAACTTTAACAAGGCTATTTGAACTTAGAGCCGAGTTACAAATGTTTCTTTCAGCAGATACTTCTTTTAATTTGAAGGACCGTTTGTATGATAAAACTTGGTTGTTCCGATTGTCTTTTATGGCGGATATCTTTCAAAAACTTAACGAATTAAATTTATCGTTGCAAGGTAAACAGACAACAGTGTTTCAGGCCTATAATAAAATAACTGCTTTTAAAAGAAAATTAGATTTTTGGATCATTTGCATTGGTAAGAAAGAAATAGAAAGTTTTACGTTACTCAGTGAGTTTGTTAGCGAAAACGACTCAGAAATGTTTGAAGATAATGTGTTTGAAGAATTGGTCCAATATCTCAGTTCGATGCGCGCATCTTTTGAAAAGTATTTTCCCGAAGAACACAATACAAAAATTAAAGTGAACTCCTGGATTCATAATCCTTTTTTACCCAACTTGGAAAAGCCTGAAAACATGTCAAATGAGATATATGAATCTCTTTTAGAAATGTCATCAGACACAAGTATGGAGTCATTGTTCAAAACGACGCCTCTTAATGATTTTTGGTGCAGAATCCAAGATGAATATGCAATGCTTGGCCAAATGGCTCTGGATATTCTTCTCCCGTTCCCAACTACATATTTGTGTGAAACAGGATTCTCTACCTACGCAGCCACGAAAACAAAATATCGCAATAGACTGGACGCCGAAGCTGATATGAGACTCCAACTTTCTTCCATCAAACCTGATATCAAGCAATTGATGAAAAATAAAAAACAGTTTCATACCTCCCACTAGTTAGATTTTTTCTTTTTTAATGTTTTCTATTATTGTCCTTACCAAGTGGTGAAGTAAATAATAATTAGTAACTGATACATTGTACTTTTATTATGCTGATTAATAAAGAATACACTTATAAAAATAATTGTTTTATTGTAGGGTTCCATCAAGTATTTTGCTTCCCAAAAGGGTTCCGTCATTTAAAAAGTTTGAGAACCACTGGAACAGGGTATAAATATCACTTTAGACCACGTAGTTCGGAAGGCGACGCGAGATTTTGTGTCCGTGAACGGTGTTTAAGTGTCCGTTGTTATTGAGCGCGTTGTTTGAATGTTACCTTCTGTACTTTCTTTATTTGGTGTTTATGATCAATGACCTTTTGAATGAACTACGTTTTTACGAAATTATGATCATATGATTTTTATAGCGCGTCGTACGATTTTTAAACTTTGTTCATTTTATTTATTTGTTTAAGTTTTAGACATATGGAAATAATGATAATGTACTGATTCTTTTAGTTTACTAAACCTTAATAGACCTGTCACCGTCGTTTTAAGCAATAAAATCGGATGTTTTTTTTACAATTTAAATTCGCAATTTGTCAATGCATAATGTAAGTACTAACGGTGCTGATACTCCCCTATCAATTTGTCGACTGATTTCAAAGTCACCCTGTATAATATAATGCCTACATGTGCGGCATAGCGAACCTACTAGGTACCTACATAACAGGGGGAGGCACGAGAGCCGGATCCGACAGGCTTACATCGGCCAAGTGTGAGTCGCACGTACGAAGGGCAGGGGGCGAGTGGGGTGAGTTGCATTTCGTTGTTGTTGAAAGTTGTCAATATTTTCATTTTCTTTTTTTTTTATATGATTTCTTAAAGTAACAATCTTGTTCGGGTGTCTGAGCTTTGCACTATACCAAAAATAATCTTGTAGGTATATTTAAGTTTTAATATTTCAGGATCCATCTATATTCACCGTGCTGACATGCCAGTCGACCAAGCCGGGAGTCGCTATCGCAGACTTCGTGATCTTTCCTCCGAGATGGTCTGTCCAAGAAAACACATTCAGACCACCTTACTACCACCGTACGTCTAAGTACCTAATTACAATTATGTATCTAAATACATAGTAACAACTTCTATTGAGCAAATTCGTCGAAAGTGTCACACAATTTCATCTTCTATATCTATACATATAATAAAACTGTAAATTTCACGTGTCTGTACATGGCAGAACTTAGTGAAAAAAAATATTAGGAAATGTTCGAAAAGAGTATTTAAACACTTTGCTGCATTTTTAGAAATGTCTGTCTGTCTGTCTGTCTGTTTGTTTGAACACGCAAGAACTACCCGACAGATTCGGTTGAAATTTTGCACGTGCAATCTAATAGATGCAGATTAACATTTAGGCTATTATCACGCTTTTCCCATAGGAGCTAAGCAGTAAGGGATAATGTCTGTAGCTATTTTTCGTTATAAAACAGTAACTACTTGACGGATCTTTATGAAAATTTGTAGTTTTATAGTAAATACTATAGGACATTATTTACACTATGAATCATTACGCTAACGTCTATGGGGAACGAGTAGCAACGTATTTTTTGTCGCACCATATTGGTTTATCACAAAATTTTCCACAATTAGACATTATCTATAATTGTAACCCATGGAATACATAACTTCACGCTAAAACTATAAGGAGCTAAACACAACATTTTTAAGTTTCATGAGAACAGTTATTTTGACGTAGTAAGTAGCGAACAGTTTGACGGCGAAGTCCCAGGCTCGAATCTGATGTCTGATTATGTTCTTTTTGTATTTTTTTAAATTGTCTTTATCCTTTTTTTATATTTTTCTCAATGTTTTAGTTATTTTTTCAACCGTAGGTAACTTATTTACTTTGGTTATTATTTGTTTATATTAAAATCAAGTGAATTAAGCACCTAGGTAAGTTAATTATAGGTATTGAAATTATAGAAATGAAAAACAATATTACATTATAATTAAAAAGTATTCGACATTTTCCAGAAATGATATGTTCGACTAAAAAAAAAGACATTACACACGTAAAAAAAAACATGTAGCGCCATCTATGAAATCAAATTGTTCACCGTGATCAAATAATTCCTTATTTGTGAAAACATGTATTAGGGTATAGGTGCTTGAGATGAAGGATTTGTTTCTTGCTGAGTGGCAACATTCTCCTATTTATTTAATTAAATTGCATAAATTAATAAAAAACATTAAGTATTAGAACTACTGTTAAAGAAACTTCATTGGTTTTGAAAGTAAAGGGTCTTTCAACAAAGACGGGTCGATGTTAAAATTGAATAAAACTAGATGTGTGTGAGATATTAACGAAATTTATTTTTTATTTGAAAGGCCCGTTTATGCCATTATGCATGAAATATGACATCGTTCAAATGTCCGCCGCGGCTTCGCATGGTGGCACAAATCCGAGAGGTCCAATTTTTAATGACTCTGCTGCATAGATCCGGCTGAATCTGAGCGATGGCCTGCGTTATGTTGGCTTTCAGGGCAACGGTCGAATGTGGTTTATTGGCATAGACCTGCGACTTCAGAAAACCACACAAGAAAAAGTCTAGCGGAGTCAAATCACACGATCTTGGTGGCCAATTCACGTCACCTCTGCGAGAGATAACCCTACCCGCAAACCGTTCATGCAGAATGTCGATTGTGTCGTTCGCTGTGTGGCAAGTAGCGCCATCTTGCTGGAACCACATGTCATTCACGTCCATATTGTTCAATTTAAGCCAAAAGAAATTGTTTATCATTGATCTGTAGCGCTCACCGTTGACGGTGCTGGCCTCGCCAACTTCGTTTTCGAAGAAGTACGGACCAATGACGCCGCCAGACCAAAATCCGCACCAAACAGTTACTTTTTGTGGATGCATTGCTATCTGGTGAACCTCATGTGGGTTGTGGTCATCCCATATACGGCAATTTTGCTTATTAACAAAACCATTCATCCAAAAATGTGCCTCGTCGCTAAAGATTATTTTTTGGCCAAAATCGGGGTCCTCTTCCAAGCGTTCCGACGCCCATTCAGCGAACACACGGCGTTGTCTATGGTCATTAACTTTGAGCTCCTGGGTCAGTTGGATCTTGTATGGATGCAGACCCAAGTCCCGACGCAAAATTCTCCAAGTTGAAGTCTGCGAAAGGCCGAGTTCTTGTGCACGGCGAGAAATCGACTGCTTCGGAGTCTCCTGAACACTCTCACGTACAGCGGCGATGTTCTCGGCCGATCTGGCGTTCCTTTGACGTAAAGGTGTTGGTTGGTTGTTTACCGAACCGGTCGTCTCGAATTTAGTCACCAATCGTTGGAGAGTAGACTTTGAAGGGCCACCGCGTCTGCCGTAAAATGGGCGCAATGCGCGCAACGTTTTCACTAACGAACACTCATTTTGATAATAAAGTTTTATCATTTGCACATGCTGCTCAACCGTGTAACTTGCCATGGTGATTTGGCATCAGTGACTCAATAAGAAAAAACAGATTTGACAGATGCCGCCAAATCAAAATGGCCGCCACAGATTATTAATATCGACCCGCTCTATTTGAAAGACCCTTTAGATGGCGTTGTATTCAATAATGTTCTATACTTAGTAAAAGAAGTTTTAAAAAGAAACACATTGCTATGATTTTTAGAAATGTTTGTCTGTCTGTCCGTTTGTTTGACCACGCATCACACAGGTGCATCGAGGATCATGTTTTGGGGTTATGGTTGGAGATCACGTGTTCATCAATTCAACGATAATGAATGACTCAACATCGGTCAAGTGTGAGTAGTTCGGGTGACTGGAGGAGGAGGTTGGGGGGTCGTTGTCTGTCAACCGTACCTTTAGAGATATCTGACATTTTCGCGGGAATGACACACCTGACGCTCTGTGTTTGTTTACTAAAGTGTTACAGCAGTTTTATATGCATTTCAGTTGTATATCTTTGCAGACAAAGGAAAATCCTGAAAAAACATTTTATTAGTATTGAGGTGTAACACTATATGAAATACACCCCATGTTTAGCCAAAATGGCAAAACAGAACCCTTATAGTTCCCTTATGTCCGTCCGTCCGCAGCTTAGCTCAGAGACTATTAGTGCTAGAAGGTTGCAACTTTGCATGATGAAATTACTAACGCCGATAAAGTGAATGAATAAAATCTTGAATCAATCTTGAAAAAAATGAAATATATGTAAAGTGGGGATGTGATTTTTTTCTCACCTACCCCATCGTGTGGGGTATCATTAGATAGGTCTTTTAAAAAGCGTTTAGGGTTTGTGAAGACTATTTTTATATTTAAGGATTCCTTTGTGTATAATATTAGGCTTTATAGTGAACATTTTTGTTAGAGTCAAGTGTCCCCCTGCCAGCTAAATGGTTGATGTTGGGTATGTGAAAAAAATCACGGTAGTAGTATAAATAATAAAATTATAAGGAAAACTATCACAGTTAAGTACTTAGGCTTTACAAGTTTACGATCACATGGGAAGTAACAACATTTTCGTACAAATTCTATTGAAACTGATTAGGTAATAAGTAGGTATAACGTTGAAAGATTGAAACAAAAACAATAGAAAACCCACTTCTTAAGCCGCACACCAAACTAACTATCTAAAAGAATAGAACAGAACGATTTTTATTCAGGACACAGAAGACACATGTATAGACATTAATATAATTTAACAGGAAAAGTCATGCAGAAGATAAAAATAAATAATAAATAAAACAGTAAAATAATAAAAATAACAATAGACAAAAAGAAAACAAACACAAATTAATAACAAAAAACAAAATTAACGAATAGAAGAAGAAGAAGTCTGAATTTGGTACTTATTTATTTTCACAAAGCTTTTGGGTGTTGAAGCTATCAAGGATGAACATCCGGCCGTGTAGAAACCGGGCACAGTTTTCCGGGTTAGGTATGGAGAAACAGAATTCGTTTGGCCACCCTAAAAATGGCTGATACGGGGGCAGCTACGCCCCTGCCTAACTTAATTACTTTCTTTTTTTTTCAAGGCAATTGTATGAGCGAGTTCATGGGCCTTATTTTGGGTGCATATGAAGCTAAAGAGGGTGGTTTCTTGCCTGGAGAAGCGTCCCTGCACTCCATAATGACGCCCCATGGACCTGATGACAAGTGTTTCAATGGTGCTTCGCAAGCAGAGCTCGTGCCACAGAAGATTGCTGTTAATACTCAGGTAATAAAGCAAAGAATTAGGTATACATAGATACCGGGCAAGAGCATGTCGGACCATGCTCAGTGTAGGGTTCCGCAGCCGTTATTACAAATAACTGATTTGAATAATTGCACCAGCAGAAGACCGTATGTTCGTGGCACTTTGATGAGATACGTAGTTTTTCGGAAATAACTCAAAGACTGTATATACGACCATGTCGTCTCAAACATTTAATGAAAATTCCATTAAATGTTTGGGGCCTCTGACAAGTAACAGATTTGTCACAACATTTTATTAAATTGTGATAATTAACGTACATAATCATGTTTTCAAATAAATGTTGGTATTCCTACCGAAGTGCTTGCCTGAGTGTGTAGGCTATATGTAGGCACTTACTTAATTATATATCCAATTCAATTCCATTTATTTTTTGGTAATAATGAACTTTGATTTTATATAAAGCTTTTTTCTCTTGCGCCTTCGCACTCGCGCGTGCTTTCGTAAAGTATAATCTTAACTATGCGTATTTTTTGTGATCTTAATGTACCTAAATAATTTGTTTCAGGCGTTCATGTTCGAATCATCGTTAAGTTTGGCCATAACCAAATGGGGAGCTGAGACCTGTCAGAAACTGGACGCGAAGTACTACGAGTGTTGGCAAAACTTACCCAAACTATTTTCTGAAAACATCAAACTGTGATGGCCACCAATTTAAGTCCCGCGATTACGTACCTACCTAATATTACCGCATATTATTTTGTTATTTATTATACATGTTTTACCCGTTTTACTACCGACGTGAACCCACTCCTAACACAAGCCATTGAACTTAGTTGAAGGGGTTAACAGGATTGCTAGTAATGTGGGACCAAAAATCACAGTATTGCTAGTTATCTTTTTTTTTAAACAAAAAAAAGTTAGGTAGGTACCTACTTATGTCATATTTTTAAAATTAAGTTTTTATGCCTTTATCTATTTTCTTTTGTATACGAATATATGATATATTTGTATAGTTAATACATTATAGGTATATTGTATAGATAATACGAATGTAAATATATACCTGCGATCAGCAGCGTCAAATTTAAATTATACTTATGTAATTCCTGAGTATTCTGTTTTACTCTTCACTAGACGTTTAAAGATAGGTGATTTAGCTTCTGAACTGCTGGGCTAATTTGGATGATTTTTGGAGGATAAACAAGAGATAAATTTTGGTAAGTATTTATATTTATCGATATTACTTAGGTAAGTACATATATATTAATGCCTACATGTGCGGCATAGCGAACCTACTAGGTACCTACATAACAGGGGGAGGCACGAGAGCCGGATCCGACAGGCTTACATCGGCCAAGTGTGAGTCGCACGTACGAAGGGCAGCGGGCGAGTGGGGTGAGTTGCATTTCGTTGTTGTTGAAAGTTGTCAATATTTTCATTTTCTTTTTTTTTATATGATTTCTTAAAGTAACAATCTTGTTCGGGTGAGCTTTGCACTATACCAAAAATAATCTTGTAGGTATATTTAAGTTTTAATATTTCAGGATCTATCTATATTCACCGTGCTGACATGCCAGTCGACGAAGCCGGGAGTCGCTATCGCAGACTTCGTGATCTTTCCTCCGAGATGGTCTGTCCAAGAAAACACATTCAGACCACCTTACTACCACCGTAAGTCTAAGTACCCGTAGTTTTTCTTTTGTATCTAAATACATAGTAACAACTTCTATTGAGCAAATTCGTCGAAATTGTCACACAATTTCATTAAGAATAAAAATCTCCATTCGATTCCATCATGCAAATCCAATCCAATCAAATCAAATAAAAAAAAACCATGCAAATCCTCTAAAGTTCCTAAATTTAAAACTTCCTAACAATAAGAAATTATGATCTTTAATACCTATAGGTACTTTACCTCTCAATTAGAAAAATAATAATAATAATATCTTGGGACAACTCACACAACGCTATCTGATCCCAAACTAAGCAGGGCTGGTACTATGGAAACCAGACAACTGATAAACATACTTAAATATTACTAAATACATACATATTATAGATAAATAACACCCAGACACTGAATAAACCATCGTGCTCATCACACAAAGTTTTATCCAGGGTGGGATCGAACCCACGACCTCTGCGTAGCAGTCGGATACACTCCCACCGCGCCACAGAGGCAGTCATTATATTAAACAAAAGTTTTGATAAAAAAGAGAGGTAATCAAAAAGTATATTCGCTGAGGACAGGATTCGAACCTGCGCGGGTTTGACCCATTGGATTTCAAATCCAACTCCTTAACCACTCGGACACCTCAGCTATGATTAGTTGATTGAAATTGCCTTCAGTACTGACACTGCTAACTATTGTTACATTTTTTTATGTGGTATGTGGGTAAATTAACCTTTCGACCGCCATGTCAATAACATAAAGTTCCCCACGGCACGTTATGTAAAAATTTAAAGTTTATAGGTATGTGAACCTTAAAAGAACATGACACAAACAGACAGACGGACAGACATTTCTAAAAATGTAAGAATGTGTTTAAGTACTCTTTTCGAGCATTTCCCAATATTTCTTTTACTATGTTCGGCCATGTACAGACACGTAACACGAACACGAAATTTACAATTGTATTGTATGTATAGATAGATATGTCTACTTAAGTAGCCATATCTCTCACACTCAAAACACCTTTTTATTGAAGTGATTAAGAGGGTACTTTATAAAAAGGAATATAATATTCGTACCCTTTTTTTTACAAAAGAACATGTATTATTTGCTTGATATTGTCATGTCAAAAAGTAATATCGCTGAAGACAGGATTCGAACCTGCGCGGGTATAACTCATTGGATTTCAAGTCCAACTCCTTAACCCCACAAACACTCAGTTAGATGCAATATTGTCTAAACAAATAAGTAAAGTCTTCTGCGAGTAATATTCGTCAGTCACTGACTTTCATGAGAATGAACATCCGGCCGTGTAGAAACCGGGCACAGTTTTTCCGGGTTAGGTATGGAGAAACAGAATTCGTTTGCCCACCCTAAAGATGATACGGGGGCAGCTACGCCCCTGCCTAACTTAATTACTTCCTTTTTTTTCAAGGCAATTGTATGAGCGAGTTCATGGGCCTTATTTTGGGTGCATATGAAGCTAAAGAGGGTGGTTTCTTGCCTGGAGAAGCGTCCCTGCACTCCATAATGACGCCCCATGGACCTGATGACAAGTGTTTCAATGGTGCTTCGCAAGCAGAGCTCGTGCCACAGAAGATTGCTGTTAATACTCAGGTAATAAAGCAAAGAATTAGGTATACATAGATACCGGGCAAGAGCATGTCGGACCATGCTCAGTGTAGGGTTCCGCAGCCGTTATTACAAATAACTGCACTACATATAAAAGAATCTGATTTGAATAATTGCACCAGCAGAAGACCGTATGTTCGTGGCACTTTGATGAGATACGTAGTTTTTCGGAAATAACTCAATGACGGTATATCCGATCATGTCGAAAATAATTTTAGTTTAAAGTAGGAATTTATTAAGCGCTACCATGTGTGATTTGTGATTTTTTTTCATATTTTTTGGTCACACGGTTCTAAAGATAAGGGGGGGATACAATTAGTGCAACTTTCATAGCGGTTATTTAAAAAAATATTGACTGAATCAAAAAAGTTTATTAGAAACCTTAAAAGTTATTAAAATGATGTGCCACACGTAAAAGTTTTCAGCTTCTATTACATGTATGCCCCTCTAAAATTATTTATTTTTATGCTATCAAACTAAGTAGCGGCTACTACAGCACCTTTTCACAAAACAGACGGACAGACAGACGGACATGACGAATCTATAACGGTCGCATTTTTGCCATTTTGGCTACGGAATCCTAAAAACTGAATTCAAATATGAAAATTCCATAAAATGTTTGGGGCCTCTGACAAATAACAGATTTGTCACAACATTTTATTTAATTGTGATAATTAACGTAGGTACATAATGATATGTTTCAAATAAATGTTGGTATTCCTACCGAAGTGCTTGCCTGAGTGTGTAGGTTAGGTAGGTAGGCACTTACTTAATTATATATCCAATTCAATTCCATTTATTTTTTGGTAATAATGAACTTTGGTTTTATTTTAAAGCTTTTTTCTCTTGCGCTTCGCACTCGCGCGTGCTTTCGTAAAGTATAATCTTAACTATGCGTATTTTTTGTGATCTTAAGGTACCTAAATAATTTGTTTCAGGCGTTCATGTTCGAATCATCGTTAAGTTTGGCCATAACCAAATGGGGTGCTGAGACCTGTCAGAAACTGGACGCGAAGTACTACGAGTGTTGGCAAAACTTACCCAAACTATTTTCTGAAAACATCAAACTGTGATGGCCACCAATTTAAGTTCCACGATCACGTACCTACCTAATATTACCGCATATTATTTATTATACAAGTTTTAAAGCGGCGGTAGCCTAATGGTTAAGGCGTCGGACTCGCAATCGTGAGGTCGCGGGTTCGAATCCTACCCGTTTTACTACCGACGTGAACCCACTCCTAACACAAGCCATTGAACTTAGTTGAAGGGGTTAACAGGATTGCTAGTAATGTGGGACCAAAAATCACAGTATTGCTAGTTATCTTTTTTTTTACACAAAAAAAAGTTAGGTAGGTACCTACTTATGTCATATTTTTAAAATTAAGTTTTTATGCCTTTATCTATTTTCTTCTGTATACGAATATATGATATATTTGTATAGTTAATACATTATAGGTATATTGTATAGATAATACGAATGTAAATATATACCTGCGATCAGCAGCGTCAAATTTAAATTATATCTACTTATGTAATTCCTGAGTATTTTGTTTTACTCTTCACTAGACGTTTAAAGATAGGTGATTTAGCTTCTGAACTGCTGGGCGAATTTAGATGATTTTTGGAGGATAAACAAGAGATAAATTTTGGTAAGTATTTATATTTATCGATATTACTTAGGTAAGTACATATATAATTTAATGCCTACATGTGCGGCATAGCGAACCTACTAGGTACCTACATAACAGGGGGAGGCACGAGAGCCGGATCCGACAGGCTTACATCGGCCAAGTGTGAGTCGCACGTACGAAGGGCAGGGGGCGAGTGGGGTGAGTTGCATTTCGTTGTTGTTGAAAGTTGACAATATTTTCATTTTCTTTTTTTTTATATGATTTCTTAAAGTAACAATCTTGTTGGTGTGTCTGAGCTTTGCACTATACCAAAAATAATCTTGTAGGTATATTTAAGTTTTAATATTTCAGGATCCATCTATATTCACCGTGCTGACATGCCAGTCGACCAAGCCGGGAGTCGCTATCGCAGACTTCGTGATCTTTCCTCCGAGACGGTCTGTCCAAGAAAATTCGTCGAAAGTGTCACACAATTTCATTAAGAATAAAAATCTCCATTCGATTCCATCATGCAAATCCAATCCAATCAAATCAAATAAAAAAAAAAACCATGCAAATCCTCTAAAGTACCTACTTCCTAACAATAAGAAACTATGTACTTTAATACCTATAGGTAGGTACTTTACCTCTCAATTAGAAAAATAAAACATTATATTAAAGAAAAGTTTTGATAAGAAAAGAGAGGAAATCAAAAAGTATATTCGCTGAGGGCAGGATTCGAACCTGCGCGGGTTTGACCCATTGGATTTCAAATCCAACTCCTTAACCACTCGGACACCTCAGCTATGATCAGTTGATTGAATTTGCCTACAGTACTGACACTGCTAACTATTGTTACATATTTCTTATGTGATAGGCGGGTAAATTACCAAGCGGCTCACTTTATTGACCCAGGTCTCATTGTGCTGGATTTTGTTATTGATGCAATTGAACAATTGATCAATTTAAATTTGAACCAGCATATTATGATAGAGCCCTTTGAAATTAATAATATTAATAATAATATCTTTGGACAACTCACACAACGCTATCTGATCCCAAACTAAGCATAGCTTGTACTATGGAAACCAGACAACTGATAAACATACTTATGTATTTCTAAATACATACATATTATAGATAAATAACACCCAGACACAGAATAAACCATCGTGCTCATCACACAAAGTTTTATCCTGGGTGGGGATCGAACCCACGACCTCTTGCGTAGCAGTCGGACTCACTCCCACCGCGCCACAGAGGCAGTCAAAAATAGAGGCAGTAAAAATTGGGAAGTACTTACCTACAGACTGACTGACGTCTGTCTGTTTGTTTGTACGTAGACTTAGTAATATAGGTACTATAGATTATTACTGGAGCTCTACCTACGCTTTTTAACCTTTCGACCGCCATGTCAATAACATAAAGTTCCCCACGGCACGTTAAGTAAAAATGTAAGGTTTTGACGTGTCATATCGTCGGTGGCGTCGTCAGCACGTTTTCATTTGACGTCCATACACGTTCCTGGCAGTCAAAAAGTTTATAGGTATGTGAACCTTAAAAGAACATGACACAAACAGACAGACAGATAGACATTTCTAAAAACGTAGGAATGTGTTTAAATACTCTTTTCGAGAATTTCCCAATATTTTTTCACTATGTTCGGCCATGTACAGACACGTAACACGAACACGAAATTTACAATTTTATTATATGTATGTCACTCAAAACACCTTTTTATTGAAGTCATTAAGAGGGTTCTTTATAAAAGGAATATAATACACCAGGAGCGTAGCTAGGGTGGGGCGGCGGGGGCGGTCCGCACCGGGTGACACCCTTTTTGGGATGACACCCGGTGTCAATTATTGTTTTTAAACTTTCGCGATTTTTATACATATTAGACATATTAAATAAAAGGTTCGTACCTTTAAATAATTCACGCGATTAAGTCCCGAAATATTTCTAACCAGGTGTCAACTTCAAGAACAAAATACAAACATTAAGAAAAAAAAATCACTAGCACAGCTATCTTTTTCAGGAATTTCCTCACAAGCACTAACTAAACAAAATATTAATGGTTAAAAAGAGTAGTGGTAGGGGGTAGTGAATGAAGTACTACTCTGTCAAGAAACTACCGGGAAACGATCGATAATCCAAATTTATTTCATCGCCTTTAAAGTATGCTCCTCCAGTTTTTGGGGTGACACCCTGCGACAACTTCAAGAACAGAATACAAACAATAAGAAAAACAATCGCTAGCATAGTTGTCTTTTTCGAGAATTGCCTCACAAGCAGTGACTAAAAATATGTATTAATAGTTAAAAAAGGTAGTGGTGCCTCCTACTACTACGAGTGAATGAAGTACTACTCTGTCACACTACTACACAAAATGTCAGTTATTCATATAAATTTATTTTTTCGCCTTCAAAGTATACTCCTTCAGAAACGATACACTAGGCCAGTAAATATTTAATCGTAAAACATTTTTAGACGCTTTTTTCAGAATTTAGTACAGTTCTCGCCGCGAGTTCTCCTTTATGTCTTCTACCGAATGAAAACGGGTGCCACGAAGTGGTAATTTGAGTTTAAGAAAAAGAATGAAGTCGGCTGGAGTCATATCTAGAGAATAACGTGGTTGCTCAATGGAATTTGTTGAGTTTTTGGTCAAAAATTCGTTAACAATGCATTTTCGTGGTGAAAAATCCAAGAATTTTTCTTTCCGAAAATCTGCCCTTTTCGTTTTCTTAAACGCAGCATAACACTCAAATAAAATCCGAGTGCACAATACCGCGATAAACAAAGAAAACAGACTTTGGCTTTTGATCAACTTTGGCTTGGTTTTTTCGGTTTCGATTCAGTTGGTAGGCACCATTCCGAAGCTTGTTGACTAGTTTGCATGTCAAACTTGTAAACCCATGTCTCGTTACCAGTAACAATTCATTTATTGAATATTGGGCTGTAATTGACTCGTGCTAGCTTAACAAAATTCAGATCTTTTGGGACTTGCTGAGCAACATGTTTCATACTTAATTGATTATTTAAAATGTACGGACACAGAAAGTGGCTATTTCTCTCAATCTTGAATCAGGATTTATAGTCACTGTTACCTTCACTTTTGCGATGTTAACTTCAGTTGAAGATGTTATTGGCCTACAAGAGTGATGCAAATCATCCATCACATCTCGACCGCTATTAAACGCTTTTTATCACTAATAAGCACGTGTTTTTGATAAAGTCGATTCACTGTAAACCTTCCGTAACATTTTCAGATACTCCAAACACGAATTTCCATTGGCGAAGCAAAATTTAAGACTACCTATTTGTTTGATATTTTTGACCATTATTAAAATCGAAATACACACTACGTATGAGCTAACCAGCACTGAATCTAAGAACAAAAAGAAAAATGGAATTTCGAACCACAAACTAATTATTCATATCCGATTATTAAATCTCAGAAAAAATATTTTTAATATTATTGAGCTCAACACGCGTATCGACCACTAGGTTCAGGAGTGGTTGGAAGCAAAAAAGAACCAACCAACTACCAGTTCAGTTTATTAAAAATATATCAATTATTTATATTATTATATTAAAACTGATAATATAAAAACCTAGAACAGAAAAAAAGTACAACAATTTTGTAGTTTTTCGCATTTTACGTAGCACAGCTTTTTTTTGCTTGCAAAACGTAGTTTCACATTCCCCTAAGATCCTCCAAATAACACATACCTTTCAAGTCCAGCTTTACATCATGTTTTGCGTTTTTAGGCTTTTTATTTGTAAAGTTTTACTGATAGCTTCGGTTAGTCTATATGTGGTGAATACACAGTAAAAAGTCATAGTGAGGTTGTAAAGAAAATGTTTTTTTCGTATTTAAAACTTGAAGATCATGACAAAATATGGTCTATTTATAAAGTGTGCAGAAGATTCGAGGATGATCACGGTTGTAGTTTAGGGGTAAAAAAATCTCATCATGTTTTGGTATACCTTTCATATAACGTGAACACAAAAATCACATAAAACAACCTACTGCTACTTTTGTTTGGTAGAACTGAAAAGATTTGAAATTAATCTACCAGCTTTACTCAGCTATTCGTCCAGTGTCATATGGTTCTGAAATACAACTTCTATAGCCACCTTAAAATTTAAATAACATTCTGATCACAGGGATGCCTAATGCATCCGAGAGCCAAGAATATCTTGTTCAGATTTTTCAGTTGCTGAGGTACCTCAACTTTTATGTCAGACTCAGAGACTTTCAAAATATGTGGTCGATTTAGTAAGAAAAAAATAAAAACCCAACCATCATCTTGGACCCAATTTTCGAGGTATAAGAAGTGAGAGTGAATATTTACTCAGTTTTTATCTTCAAATTGAAATCTAGTTTATTGTACCTTATGATGTTCCAGAGCTCTTGAAATCGTATATATCTCATCAGATTGGTACATACTGTTGTGGTTTTTTATTAAATTTAGCAAAAATTTGCTTAAAAAATTACAAAAAGTAAGGTTCAGGCCCAGCGTCATCAAAAATCTGTGTTTAATTGGTATCTGCAATGAAATTCACAGAGCCGTACAACTTCCTTGAGAACGCGGTGGATGGCGTCACGATTGCCATAAAAACATATCATATGGAGATTAAATTTGACTTTGGTGGACATGTCTCGGTGCCGGAGATGGTAACGGCTTAGGAGTAGTACCCCTAATGTCGCGGGATTAAAATTTTAACTAAACAGAAATATAACTATTGCACAATATTTCATTAAAAAATACACGTTGTCATTGTTGTCAACGAAAAGTTATCAACGTAAACTTAGATTGTACGGACTATATAATATTTGAAGATTTCCCTCGATTTATCCAGGATATCATCAAAGCCCGACATGGTTACAACCAACTTAAAAGTATACATTTTCAAACAAAACAGGAATTTTCCAAATCGGTCCACAGGCGTGTTCGAGTAATCGAGTAACATACATATATAAAAAAATAAATATTGTGACGAATTGAGAACCTCGACCCTTTTTTTAAAAACCGGTTTATAAATTATTTAGTTCAATGTAAAAAAATAGATTTGCTGCTGTAAAAGCTTGAAAGAAGAGATTTTAATTGCAAGATATTTTTTATCTTACTTTTTATTGTGTTTAGTTATTAGTTCTATATTTTAAATTTATATAGGTATTAAATTATCCCATGAATTTAAACATTTAAAATTAATTGCCTTTAACTTTCGATGGGGTGATACCATCAACTTCCGCACCGGGTGCCACCCAAGGTAGCTACGCCACTAAATACACGTACCCTTTTTTTTACAAAAGAACATGTATTATTTTCTTGATATTGTTTCAGTGTTGCATGCTTTTGTCCGTTATAAGAATCAAATAATATATAATAAAGATTTTACTTCAATGGGCCACTTGACTCCTAGTGAATATTCAGAGGTATAACTGGCCCAGTTATAAAATTGTATTTGGGCGAGTGCGGCCCTAACATTTAACAAGAGGGTACAACTCGCCGGCGGGCAAGATTTGAAGGGGGCGAGATGTCTCCTAACCCCCTTAAAAAGCGTTAATAATTATCTAATTTTGGATATAAAAAGTAATATCGCTGAGGACAGGATTCGAACTTGCGCGGGTAAAACCCATTGAATTTTAAGTCCAACTCCTTAACCCCACAAACACTCAGTTAGATGCAATATTGTCTAAACAAATAAGTAAAGTCTTCTGCGAGTAATATTCGTCAGTCACTGACTTTCATGAGGATGAACATCCGGCTGTGTGGAAACCGGGCACAGTTTTTCCGGGTTAGGTATGGAGAAACAGAATTCGTTTGGCCACCCTAAAGATGGCTGATACGGAGGCAGCTACGCTCCTGCCTAACTTAATTACTTACTTTTTTTTCAAGGCAATTGTAAGAGCGAGTTCATGGGCCTTGCTGACGCTGGGCCTAAATATTACTTATTGTAATTTTTTAAGCATTTTTTTGCTGAATTTTGTAAATAATCATGACAACAACAATATGAGCCAATCTTATGAAATATATACGATTTCAAGAGCTCTGGAGCATACTAACTAGATTTAAATTTTAAAAGAAAAACTGAGTAAATATTCACTCTCGCTTCTTATACCATGAAAATTGGGTCGAAGATGATGTTAGGTTTTTATTTTTTTTTTCTTAGTAAATCGACCACATATTTTGAAAGACCTCAGTCTCTTACTAGGTCGTTTAGCTGACTCTGAGACAAAAGTTGAGGTACCTCAGTAACTGAAAAATCTGAACAAGATATTTCCTGGCTCTCGGGTGCATTAGGCATCCCTGTAATCAGAATGTTATTTAAATTTTAAGGCGGCGATGGAAGTTGTATTACAGAACCATATGTATATATATATACACTGGACGAATAGCGGAGTCAAGTTGGTAGATTAATTTCAAATCTTTTGAGATTTATGTTATGGGATTTTTCTGTTCACGCCATATGATATGTATACCAAAACGAGATAAGATTTTTTACCCCTAAACTACAACTTATAAAGAGACCATATTTTGTCATGATCTTCAAGTTTTAAATACGCAGAAAAACATTTTCTTTACAACATCACTATGTTGACTTTTACTGTGTATTCATCACATATACAACATAAGATCAAAAGCCAAAGTCATGTTGACTGTTTTCTTTGACTATCGCGGTGTTGTGCACTCAGATTTCTTGCCAGAAGGTTAAACGGTAAATAAAGAATATTATTTGAGGGTTGTGCGGCGTTTAAAAGAGCAAATACGACAAAAAGGACAGATTTTTGGAAAGAAAGTTATTTTTTCACCACGAAATTGCGCCTTCGCACAAGGCTATCATTGTGAACGAATTTTTGACCAAAAACTCAACAAATTCCATTGGGCAACTATATCATTCTCTAGATATGACTCCAGCCGACTTCTTTCTTTTTCCTAAACTCAAATTACCACTTTGTGGCACTTGTTTTCATTCGGTAGAAGACATAAAAGAGAATTCGCGGCGAGAACTGAACTCAATTCCGAAAAAAGCGTTTAAAAAATGTTTTGACGATTAAATATTTACTGGCGTAGTGTATCGTTTCTGAAGGAGCACACTTTGAAGGCGATAAAATAAATTTAGATGAATAAATGACATTTTGTGTAGTAGTAGTAGTGTGACAGAGTAGTACTTCATTCACTCGTAGTAGTAGGGGGTACCACTACCTTTTTTAACTATTAATACGTATTTTTAGTTAGTGCTTGTGAGGTAATTCCCGAAAAAGACAGCTGTGCTAGCGATTGTTATTTTTATTGTTTGTATTCTGTTCTTAAAGTGGTTGACGGGTGTCACCCCAAAAACTAAAGGAGCATACTTTACCATTATTGATGGTTTCTTGACAGAGTAGTACTTCATTCACTATCCCCTACCACTACTCTTTTTATCTATTAATATTTTGTTTAGTTAGTGCTTGTGAGGAAATTTCTGAAAAAGACAGCTGTGCTAGTGTTTTTCTTTTCAATTTTTGTATTTGTTCTTGAAGTTGACTCCGGGTGTCACCCTTTTTGGGGTGACACCCGAACCGCCCCTACCGCCCCACCCTAGCTACGCCCCTGAGTCTAGACGTTTAAAGATAGGTGATTTAGCTTCTGAACTGCTGGGCTAATTTAAATGATTTTTGGAGGATAAACAAGAGATAAATTTTGGTAATTATTTATATATTTATCGATATTACTTAAGTAAGTACATATATAATTTAATGCCTACATGTGCGGCATAGCGAACCTACTAGGTACCTACATAACAGGGGGAGGCACGAGAGCCGGATCCGACAGGCTTACATCGGCCAAGTGTGAGTCGCACGTACGAAGGGCAGGGGGCGAGTGGGGTGAGTTGCATTTCGTCGTTGTTGAAAGTTGTCAATATTTTCATTTTCTTTTTTTTATATGATTTCTTAAAATAACAAAAAAGTTCGGGTGTCTGAGCTTTGCACTATACCAAAAATAATCTTGTAGGTATATTTAAGTTTTAATATTTCAGGATCCATCTATATTCACCGTGCTGACATGCCAGTCGACCAAGCCGGGAGTCGCTATCGCAGACTTCGTGATCTTTCCTCCGAGATGGTCTGTCCAAGAAAACACATTCAGACCACCTTACTACCACCGTAAGTATAAGTACCCGTATTTTTTTTAAAGTTAATTGCAATTATGTATCTAAATACATAGTAACAACTTCTATTGAGGAAATTCTTCGAAAGTGTCACACAATTTCATTAAGAATAAAAATCTCCATTCGATTCCATCATGCAAATCCAATCCAATCAAATGAAATAAAAAAAAATCCATGCAAATCCTCTAAAGTACCTACTTCCTAACAATAAGAAATTATGTACTTTAATACTTATAGGTACTTTACCTCTCAATTAGAAAAATAAAACATTATATTAAACAAAAGTTTTGATAAAAAAGAGAGGAAATCAAAAAGTATATTCGCTGAGGGCAGGATTCGAACCTGCGCGGGTTTGACCCATTGGATTTCAAATCCAACTCCTTAACCACTCGGACACCTCAGCTATGATTAGTTGATTGAAATTGCCTTCAGTACTGACACTGCTACTACTACTGTTACATTTTTTTATGTGGTAGGTGGGTAAATTAACCTTTCGACCGCCATGTCAATAACATAAAGTTCCCCACGGCACGTTATGTAAAAATGTAAAGTTTATAGGTATGTGAACCTTGAAAGAACATGACACAAACAGACAGACAGACAGACATTTCTAAAAATGTAGGAATGTGTTTAAGTACTCTTTTCGAGCATTTCCCAATATTTTTTTTCACTATGTTCGGCCATGTACGGACACGTAACACGAACACGAAATTTACAATTTTATTATATTATGTATAGATAGTTATGTCTACTTAAGTAGCCATATCTCTCACACTCAAAACACCTTTTTATTGAAGTGATTAAGAGGGTACTTTATAAAAAAGGAATATAATATACGTACCCTTTTGCTACAAAAGAACATATGTATTGTTTGCTTGATATTGTCATGTCAAAAAGTAATATCGCTGAGGACAGGATTCGAACTTGCGCAGGTATAACCCATTGGATTTTGAATCCAACTCCTTAACCCCACAAACACTCAGTTAGATGCAATATTGTCTAAACAAATAAGTAAAGTCTTCTGCGAGTAATATTCGTCAGTCACTGACTTTCATGAGGATGAACATCCGGCCGTGTAGAAACCGGGCACAGTTTTTCCGGATTAGGTATGGAGAAACAGAATTCGTTTGGCCACCCTAAAGATGGCTGATACGGGGGCAGCTACGCCCCTGCCTAACTTAATTACTTACTTTTTTTTTCAAGGCAATTGTATGAGCGAGTTCATGGGCCTTATTTTGGGTGCATATGAAGCTAAAGAGGGTGGTTTCTTGCCTGGAGGAGCGTCCCTGCACTCCATAATGACGCCCCATGGACCTGATGACAAGTGCTTCAATGGTGCTTCGCAAGCAGAGCTCGTGCCACAGAAGATTGCTGTTAATACTCAGGTAATAAAGCAAAGAATTAGGTATACATAGATACCGGGCAAGAGCATGTCGGACCATGCTCAGTGTAGGGTTCCGCAGCCGTTATTAGAAATAACTGCACTACCTACATATTAGTACATATAAAAGAATCTGATTTGAATAATTGCACCAGCAGAAGACCGTATGTTCATGGCCCTTTGATGAGATACGTAGTTTTTCGGAAATAACTCAATGACGGTAGTATTATATTATCTGTGATGACGGTATATCCGATCATGTCGAAAATAATTTTGGTTTAAAGTAGGAATTTATTAAGTGCTACCTTGTGTGATTTGTGATTTTTTTTCATATTTTTTGATAAATGTTGGTATTCCTACCGAAGTGCTTGCCTAAGTGTGTAGGTTAGGTAGGTAGGCACTTACTTAATTATATATCCAATTCAATCCCATTTGTTTTTTGGTAATAATGAACTTTGGTTTTATTTTAAAGCTTTTTTCTTTTGCGCCTTCGCACTCGCGCGCGCTTTCGTAAAGTATAATCTTAACTATGCGTATTTTTTGTGATCTTAAGGTACCTAAATAATTTGTTTCAGGCGTTCATGTTCGAATCATCGTTAAGTTTGGCCATAACCAAATGGGGAGCTGAGACCTGTCAGAAACTGGACGCGAAGTACTACGAGTGTTGGCAAAACTTACCCAAACTATTTTCTGAAAACATCAAACTGTGATGGCCACCAATTTAAGTCCCGCGATCACGTACCTACCTAATATTTCTATTATTGTTATTTATTATACAAGTTTTAAAGCAGCGGTAGCCTAATGGCTAAGGCGTCGGACTCGCGATCGTGAGGTCGCGGGTTCGAATCCAACACGTTTTACTACCGACGTGAACCCACTCCTAACACAAGCCATTGAACTTAGTTGAAGGGGTCAACAGGATTGCTAGTAATGTGGGATCAAAAATCACAGTATTGCTAGTTAAAGTAAAACAAAAAAAAGTTAGGTAGGTACCTACTTATGTATGTCATATTTTTAAAATTAAGTTTTTATGCCTTTATCTATTTTCTTTTGTATACGAATATATGATATATTTGTATAGTTAATACATTATAGGTATATTGTATAGATAATACGAATGTAAATATATATACCTGCGATCAGCAGCGTCAAATTTAAATTATACTTATGTAATTCCTGAGTATTTTGTATTACTCTTCACTGGACGTTTAAAGATAGGTGATTTAGCTTCTGAACTGCTGGGTTAATTTAGATGATTTTTGGAGGATAAACAAGAGATAAATTTTGGTAAGTATTTATATTTATCGATATTACTTAGGTAAGTACATATATAATATAATGCCTACATGTGCGGCATAGCGAACCTACTAGGTACCTACATAACAGGGGGAGGCACGAGAGCCGGATCCGACAGGCTTACATCGGCCAAGTGTGAGTCGCACGTACGAAGGGCAGCGGGCGAGTGGGGTGAGTTGCATTTCGTTGTTGTTGAAAGTTGTCAATATTTTCATTTTCTTTTTTTTTATATGATTTCTTAAAGTAACAATCTTGTTCGGGTGTCTGAGCTTTGCACTATACCAAAAATAATCTTGTAGATATATTTAAGTTTTAATATTTCAGGATCCATCTATATTCACCGTGCTGACATGCCAGTCGACCAAGCCGGGAGTCGCTATCGCAGACTTCGTGATCTTTCCTCCGAGATGGTCTGTCCAAGAAAACACATTCAGACCACCTTACTACCACCGTACGTCTAAGTACCCGTATTTTTTAAAATTAATTACAATCATGTATCTAAATACATAGTAACAACTTCTATTGAGCAAATTCGTCGAAAGTGTCACACAATTTCATTAAGAATAAAAATCTCCATTCGATTCCATCATGCAAATCCAATCCAATCAAATCAAATAAAAAAAAAACCATGCAAATCCTCTAAAGTTCCTAAATTTAAAACTTCCTAACAATAAGAAATTATGATCTTTAATACCTATAGGTACTTTACCTCTCAATTAGAAAAATAATAATAATAATATCTTGGGACAACTCACACAACGCTATCTGATCCCAAACTAAGCAGGGCTTGTACTATGGAAACCAGACAACTGATAAACATACTTAAATATTTCTAAATACATACATATTATAGATAAATAACACCCAGACACAGAATAAACCATCGTGCTCATCACACAAAGTTTTATCCAGGGTGGGATCGAACCCACGACCTCTGCGTAGCAGTCGGATACACTCCCACCGCGCCACAGAGGCAGTCATTATATTAAACAAAAGTTTTGATAAAAAAGAGAGGAAATCAAAAAGCATATTCGCTGAGGACAGGATTCGAACCTGTGCGGGTTTGACCCATTGGATTTCAAATCCAACTCCTTAACCACTCGGACACCTCAGCTATGATTAGTTGATTGAAATTGCCTTCAGTACTGACACTGCTACTACTACTGTTACATTTTTTTATGTGGTAGGTGGGTAAATTAACCTTTCGACCGCCATGTCAATAACATAAAGTTCCCCACGGCACGTTATGTAAAAATGTAAAGTTTATAGGTATGTGAACCTTGAAAGAACATGACACAAACAGACAGACAGACATTTCTAAAAATGTAGGAATGTGTTTAAGTACTCTTTTCGAGCATTTCCCAATATTTTTTCACTATGTTCGGCCATGTACGGATACGTAACACGAACACGAAATTTACAATTTTATTATATTATGTATAGATAGTTATGTCTACTTAAGTAGCCATATCTCTCACACTCAAAACACCTTTTTATTGAAGTGATTAAGAGGGTACTTTATAAAAAAGGAATATAATATACGTACCCTTTTTTTTACAAAAGAACATATGTATTATTTGCTTGATATTGTCATGTCAAAAAGTAATATCGCTGAGGACAGGATTCGAACTTGCGCGAGTATAACCCATTGGATTTTGAATCCAACTCCTTAACCCCACAAACACTCAGTTAGATGCAATATTGTCTAAACAAATAAGTAAAGTCTTCTGCGAGTAATATTCGTCAGTCACTGACTTTCATGAGGATGAACATCCGGCCGTGTAGAAACCGGGCACAGTTTTTCCGGGTTAGGTATGGAGAAACAGAATTCGTTTGGCCACCCTAAAGATGGCTGATACGGGGGCAGCTACGCCCCTGCCTAACTTAATTACTTACTTTTTTTTTCAAGGCAATTGTATGAGCGAGTTCATGGGCCTTATTTTGGGTGCATATGAAGCTAAAGAGGGTGGTTTCCTTCCTGGAGGAGCGTCCCTGCACTCGATAATGACGCCCCATGGACCTGATGACAAGTGCTTCAATGGTGCTTCGCAAGCAGAGCTCGTGCCACAGAAGATTGCCGTTAATACTCAGGTAATAAAGCAAAGAATCAGGTATACATAGATACCGGGCAAGAGCATGTCGGACCATGCTCAGTGTAGGGTTCCGCAGCCGTTATTACAAATAACTGCACTACCTACATATAAAAGAATCTGATTTGAATAATTGCACCAGCAGAAGACCGTATGTTCATGGCCCTTTGATGAGATACGTAGTTTTTCGGAAATAACTCAATGACGGTATATCCGATCATGTCGAAAATAATTTTGGTTTAAAGTAGGAATTTATTAAGTGCGATTGTGTGATTTGTGATTTTTTTTCATATTTTTTGGTCACACGGTTCAAAAGTTAAGGGGGGACACAATTTGTGCAACTTTCATAGTGGTAATTTAAAAAAATATTGACTGAATCAAAAAAGTTTATTAGAAACCTTAAAAGTAATTAAAAGACCTGTCGAATGATGTACCACACGTCTACGTGTGGTACATAAGGCCTCGTACGCCCCTCTAAAATTATTTATTTTTATGCTATCAAACTAAGTAGCGGCTACTACAGCACCTTTTCACAAAACAGACGGACAGACAGACGGACATGACGAACCTACAACGGTCGTATTTTTGCCATTTTGGCTACGGAATCCTAACAACTGAATGCAAATATGAAAATTCCATAAATGTTTGGGGCCTCTGACAAATAACAGATTTGTCAAAACATTTTATTAAATTGTGATAATTATAACGTACATAATGATATGTTTCAAATAAATGTTGGTATTCTTACCGAAGTGCTTGCCTGAGTGTGTAGGTTAGGTAGGTAGGCACTTAGTTAATTATATATCCAATTCAATTCCATTTATTTTTTGGTAATAATGAACTTTGGTTTTATTTTAAAGCTTATTTCTCTTGCGCCTTCGCACTCGCGCGCGCTTTCGTAAAGTATAATCTTAACTATGCGTATTTTTTGTGATCTTAAGGTACCTAAATAATTTGTTTCAGGCGTTCATGTTCGAATCATCGTTAAGTTTGGCCATAACCAAATGGGGAGCTGAGACCTGTCAGAAACTGGACGCGAAGTACTACAAGTGTTGGCAAAACTTACCCAAACTATTTTCTGAAAACATCAAACTGTGATGGCCACCAATTTAAGTTCCACGATTACGTACCTACCTAATATTACCGCATATTATTTTGTTATTTATTATACATGTTCTAAAGCAGCGGTAGCCTAATGGCTAAGGCGTCGGCCTCGCAATCGTGAGGTCGCGGGTTCGAATCCTACCCGTTTTAACCCACTCCTA
Organism: Herminia tarsipennalis; assembly: GCA_945859575.2. NCBI lineage: Eukaryota > Metazoa > Arthropoda > Insecta > Lepidoptera > Erebidae > Herminia > Herminia tarsipennalis. Next base: position 6,627,944 of record OX243846.2, on the reverse strand, counting down.
ACACAAGCCATTGAACTTAGTTGAATGAATAATGTGGTACCAAAAATCACAGTATTGCTAGTTATCTTTTTTTTTAAACAAAAAAAAGTTAGGTACAGTAGAATCCGTTTATTATGACTCCGCCTATATTGACCAACCGCCTATAATGACGTAATTACACAACGAAGTTTGGTTTACATGCAAAATTCTTTGTAACAAAGTCGGATATAATGACTTCGCTTACAGTGACATGTCGCTTATAATGACCCAATTTTATTACATTTTGTCCATTTATAGTGACCGACATGATTCTTTACACCTTCGGCAATGGCCGTTGATTCCCGACGATGTTCGGCACATGGTTTGTTTTTGTTTTGAATCTCAATGGACAGTTGGACGTCACGCATTGTTTTTAGTGATAATTCTAAGTAAAAAAAAAAAATCTGATTTCTTAAGTAAAAAAATAAAAAATATACTATACATGTATAACGCGCAATTTTGATGTTGATTTAATATGCTGTTTCTCTGGTGGACCACGACCCCAGACAGAAATAAGTATTTACCTTAAAAAAATAAGGTTATTTTTATTTCACAAAAATGCTTTGTATGACGACCGCTTAGTATGACGTGTTTGTCAATTCCCTTCGATGTCATTATAAACGGATTCTACTGTAGGTACCTACTTATGTCATATTTTTTAAATTAAGTTTTTATGCCTTTATCTATTTTCTTTTGTATACGAATATATGATATATTTCTATAGTTAATACATTATATATTGTATAGATAATACGAATGTAAATATATACCTGCGATCAGCAGCGTCAAATTTAAATTATACTTATGTAATTCCTGAGTATTTTATTTTACTCTTCACTAGACGTTTAAAGATAGGTGATTTAGCTTCTGAACTGCTGGGCTAATTTAGATGATTTTTGGAGGATAAACAAGAGATAAATTTTGGTAAGTATTTATATTTATCGATATTACATATGTAAGTACATACATATATAATTTAATGCCTACATGTGCGGCACAGCGAACCTACTAGACACCTACATAACAGGCGGGGCGGATCCAGGATTTTATTCGTGGGAGGGGGAGGCACGAGAGCCGGATCCGACAGGCTTACATCGGCCAAGTGTGAGTCGCACGTACGAAGGGCAGGGGGCGAGTGGGGTGAGTTGCATTTCGTTGTGGTTGAAAGTTGTCAATATTTTCATTTTCTTTTTTTTTATATGATTTCTTAAAGTAACAATCTTGTTGGTGTGTCTGAGCTTTGCACTATACCAAAAATAATCTTGTAGGTATATTTAAGTTTTAATATTTCAGGATCCATCTATATTCACCGTGCTGACATGCCAGTCGACCAAGCCGGGAGTCGCTATCGCAGACTTCGTGATCTTTCCTCCGAGATGGTCTGTCCAAGAAAACACATTCGGACCACCTTACTACCACCGTAAGTCTAAGTACCCGTATTTTTTTTTTAAGTTGGTTACAATTAAGTATCTACTTAGTAACAACTTCTATTGAACAAGTTCGAAAGTGTCACACAATTTCATTAAGATTAATAATCTTCATTTGATTCCATCATGCAAATCCTCTGAAGTACTTCGTAACAATAAGAAATTATGTACTTTAATACCTATAGGTACTTTACCTCTGAATTAGAAAAATAAAACATATCGGACCATTATAATAAGAAAAGTTTTGATAAAAAAAGAGAGGAAATCAAAAAGTATATTCGCTGAGGGCAGGATTCGAACCTGCGCGGGTTTGACCCATTGGATTTCAAATCCAACTCCTTAACCACTCGGACACCTCAGCTATGATTAGTTGATTGAATTTGCCTACAGTACTGACACTGCTAATTATTGGTAAATATTTTTTATGTGATAGGCGGGTAAATGAATAAGCGGATCACTTTATTGACCCAGGTGTCATTGTGCTGGATTTTGTTACTGCTGCAATTGAACAATTGATCAATAAAAATGTCAACCAGCAGATTATGATAGAGCCCTTTGAAATTGGGAAGTACCTACAGCCTGACTGACGTCTGTCTTTAATTGAAAATATTTTTGAAAACAAAAAACAACGTCGAGATAGAATCTTTAACGACTTAACACAAAACTGTTATTTTAACCGTAAACACAGAATTGAAAATCAATCAGGGCAAATTCGTAAGTTCTTCAATTCGTTAACTGGTTAAACACACACACACACATACACACACACACACACACACACGCACACGCACGTGGATGTGGTGTGGCCGTGCATGTGGAGTTTTTGACGTGTCATACCGTCGGTGGCGTCGTCAGCACGTTCCTGGCGGTCAACAGGTCTAAATGTATGTGAACCTTAAAAAGCCTTAATAATTATCTAATTTTGGATTAATATCGCTGAGGACAGGATTCGAACGTGCTGTGCGTCTGCGTGGATAGAACCCATTGGATTTTGAATCCAACTCCTTAACCCCCCCAAACACCTCTAAATATTGTTTAAACAAATAAGTAAAAGTCTTCTGCGAGCAATGTTCGTCAGTCACATTTTATTTTGGGTGCATATGAAGCTAAAGAGGGTGGTTTCCTGCCTGGAGAAGCGTCCCTGCACTCCATAATGACGCCCCATGGACCTGATGACAAGTGCTTCAATGGTGCTTCGCAAGCAAGCTCGTGCCACAGAAGACACTATTAATACTCAGGTAATAAAGCAAAGAATTAGGTATACATAGATACCGGGCAAGAGCATGTCGGACCATGCTCAGTGTAGGGTTCCGCAGCCGTTATTACAAATAACTGCACTACATATAAAAAAATCCTATTTGAATAATAATTTGTACCAGCAGATCCGTCGTAGGTCCTGTACCGAACGGACGTTGTCAATACCTACCCTCGCTACGTTGAAGTTGTATTCCAGTGATTTTCAAAGTTTTTTCTTTCTAACACAAAATCAGCAATGGAGACATTCAATTGCGGAGCATGTAACGAGTCGCTATCGGATGGTGCTAATTGCATAATTTGCAACAAAAAATTACATTTTCACTGCGGAGGCATAACAGAAGCCGGATATAGAAGACTTGGAGACAGGAAACTAACGTGGCGTTGTATCAACTGTAAAACACCGTCATCGCCACTGACTGAACCGGAATCTCTTATCTTAAAAGAGATTCGTGCTCTCTCAGACAAACTAGCTCCATTAGAACGTCTTAAAGACGAAATTTGTGTGCTTAGGTCCGAGTTTGCTGATATTAAGTCATCGCTAAGTGAAACTACCAAGGAGCTTAAAGAATTTAACACCAAGGTTAAAAAAAGGGAGATGGAAGCGCGCTTGTTGCAGGTGGAAAAGATGCAGGAGCAAGTGAATCTTATACAAGTTCACTTAGACCAGCTACAAGAGGACTCGATTGCTAAGGAACAACGGAATCGGATGAACAATATCGAAATAAAGGGTATACCTCAAACAACAAATGAAAACTTGTTTGACATTGTTACCAAAATCGGTGTTAAAATAGATTATCCTATTACGAAAAGCCAAATCAATTTTCTTACCAGAGTACCCACACGGGAGAAAGATCGTGCAAAACCTATTATAGTATGCTTTTGTAACCGCTATGTCAAAGAAGATTTTATAGCGGCTGCTAGATATTGTATTAAGTCAAACCCTTTATCTGCGGGTCAATTGGGTCTAACTGGAAACCAGCGGGTCTATGTGAATGACCACCTAACTGCTTTTAACAAAGCACTACTAGCAAAAACGAAAAAAACTGCTACTGAAATGGATTTTCGTTATGTTTGGATCAAGCACTGCAAGATACATGCAAGGAAAACCGACTCATCACCCACGATAGTAGTAAAAGCAGAAAAGGACCTCGCCAAATTAAAATAATATTAAAACTGTTAAACAATTACACTATTTTTATAGTATTAAATTCCAATAGTTGTGTTACATTTAAGTTAGAAGAATCTAGTGTAAAAAAGTTTGAAAACCGTAGAAATATGTGTGCTACTCGCGTATTCCAACAATTACTGTGTTGTGTCTCTGTTGACTCCAACTTTGGTAGCAAATATCATAGTCATGCAGCCGGTAGTCATGTTGCTATGCCAAAATGTACATAATTTTCAATAAGATAGGTCTCAATTTGTATTGCTGTGCCTTAGCACTTACTACGAATTTGTTATTTTTCGTATCGTTTGTTCGCATTCATTACTTATTGACCGCATCTGTTTCGAAGTTGTATGCGCATGGCCTCTGTGTTTTGCTATTTCTCAATTATTCGTATAAGTTTTTACTCACTACCCCCCTAATAATTAATAACATTTGTCGTTCGATGTCTGAATTAGTTCATTCTCAATTATCTCTGTTTTTATTTAGCAGTTTTTTAAAGTGTTTAGCTATAAAAGATATTATTATATTAGAACAATGATTAGTATTTTTTATCAGAATGTACGCAAAAACAAATATATTTTACCGAAACCTCAGTTTAAACAGTTATGATGTTATAATACTGACGGAAACGAGGTTGTTGGATAGTATTAACATTAGTAAGTTATTTGACGGGCGATATACAGTTCGGAGACGAGATCGTGATTACACTAGGACGTTACAGACAAAAGGTGGTGGTGTATTAATAGCGGTGAGGAATGACCTGACTGTGGTCGAAAAGCTTGACTGGCGTACGACATCAGAGGACATGTGGATATCTATCGTTTTACATAGGACCAGACCATCGGTAAGTTATAATATTCACATCTGTAGTATATATCTGTGTAAAGGAAACACGATTAACTCATATTCCACTCAATTACAAGACTTTCAACATAAGCTCGAACACCTTGTGACCAGCCACCCATCAGACACGTTTATTGTGGCAGGCGACTTTAATTTTGGTAGTGAGGTGGAATGGCGTAGCTCTAACGACACAAATGGTTTGGTTCCTGTGGACTTATCTTCTAGATTATTTATAGATTTTTTTGATAATTTTTGTAACTTTGCACAATATAATCGTGAGCGAAATATTAACAATAGACTACTCGATCTTGTGTTCTCCAATAACTCATTAACAGTCAGGGAGTGTGAGCCACTTGCGGTACCTATCGATGCTCATCACAGACCTTTACATATTACTGCTAGCTTTGTTGAAACGCATAAATTGTTCAAAAAACCGAGTGTAAAGTATTTATTTCATAGTGGAAACTATCAGGCAATATCCTCCGCACTAGCTCTAGTAGACTGGGTACAGTATTTAAATAATATATCTTTAGACCAAGCTATTGATCGTTTCTATAATAAATTATACGAACTTAGAAATGCAAACATTCCTATTAAAACATTAAAAAAATCCTCGCACCCACTTTGGTACACCAAAGCATTAATAAAAATATTAAAAGAGAAACATAAGTTTTCAGTGTGAACCCCAAGTGACGTCCGAAGCCGTATACCTTAACGGCTTCGGACGTCACTTGGGGTTCACACTGAAAACCAGCACTGGGTTGTGGCTCATGCCACAATATGGCATTTAAGCTGAGTGGAAACCTCGTTTGTCGCAGATACGACGTGCAAGCACAAACTCAGTTGTAATTTTATTTGTTTTTATGAAGCTTATTGTATCTGTGGCAAATAAACGATTTTTCTTTCTTTCTTTTCTTCCAAGTACCACATTAAATTTAAAAAATATGGTAATTTGTCAGACTATCATTCATTCTCGGTTTTACGAAGCAGAGCTAAGCTTGTTGAAAAAGAATGCTTTGACACATATATGGACAAAATTGAATTATCGATTGCTAGTAATCCTAAAGTGTTTTGGTCATATGTTAAAAGTAAAAATAATAGTAGCTCTTTTCCTAAAGTCATGCATTACTTAAATGCAAGCGCGGACACAGGAGAAGGAATCACTGAGATAATTGCGTCATATTTTCAAACTACCTACCAAGATACGAATCCTCAAGATTCCACCCCTCAAACATATATTGAGTCTATTAGTCAGGGCTGCCTAAGCAGTGTCGCTGTATGTCCCAGTAAACTATTAAAACTCCTAAAAGGCTTGGATCCCTCAAAAAGTGGAGGACCAGATATGATCCCACCTATTTTCATTATAAAGTGCGCAGAAAGTCTGGTATTGCCAGTTAGTATTTTATTTAACAGATCCCTAAGAGAAGGTGTTGTTCCCACGTTATAGAAATCCGCTTTTATATCTCCTATTTTAAAAAAAGGTGACAAATCCAACGTTGAGAACTACCGCCCTATCTCTAAGTTATGCCTACTTGCTAAAGTTCTTGAGCGCCTGGTGCACACCGCTGTCTATTCTGCTTTAAAATGCTACTTTCCCGAGGAACAACATGGATTTCTTAGACAAAGGTCTACGATAACTAATTTGGCACTTTCCAATGAGATCATAACCTACGGGATGGAACAAAAGTGTCAAGTAGATGTAATATACACAGATTATAAAAAATGTTTTGATCGTATAAATCACCGAGTACTTTTAAGGAAGCTGTTGGATGCGGGTATACACGGTGACCTGTTTCGATGGTTCGCATCCTACATAGACAATCGAACACAGACAGTAGTATTGGGTGGTTACACCTCCGGGTGGCGCTCAGTTCCGTCAGGTGTTCCGCAAGGCTCCATTCTTGGACCACTTCTGTTCACTATATTTATAATTGACCTTAAATCCTGTTTTAATTTTTCTGAAATCTTACTATACGCTGATGACATGAAAATATTAAAGTCAGTGCGTAATCAATCCGATGTCATAAATCTTCAATCAGACCTTGATAATTTTGTATTATACTGAATGTATCAAAATGTTTCCATAAGACTTATTCTAGGCAAAACCGTTTGCTCCAGTCGGAGTACTCACTACATGGACAAAAAATTGTTACATTGAATAGCATAAGAGATTTAATTAAGTGTAATCCATGACAATAAGCTCTTATTTGATAATCACGTGGATAGCATTATAAAAAAGCGACCAATGCCCTTGGTTTTATTATCAGGACCTGCTCTGAATTTCGTTCTCTAAAACCAATAAAAGTTCTCTACTGTTCATACGTACGGAGTCATCTGGAGTACGCTAGTCAAGTTTGGAACCCACAGTATGAGGTTTATAAATCTCGTATTGAGGTTGTCCAAAAAAATTTCTGCGCTATTTGAACTATAAAGCACACCAACGTTCATATGACTATGATCATCGTTGTAAGAAATACCACTTTATGCTCTTAGAAAACAGGCGTAATCTAAATGACATTAGCTTGCTAGTCAAAATTGCTTAGGGCTTGGCTGATTGTCCAGCACTGCTTAGCAAAATACATCTTAGGACAAATCAGATCGGACTTAGAAAGCGTCCTTTACTGGAGGTACCCTTTGCAACAACTTCTGTTTACGAAGTACTTCAGAGTTTAATAAAATATCATCGAAATACGACATCGACTTGTTTTGTACAATAAACCAAAAAATTAGGCAAATTCTTGCAAACGATTATTTTGGCAATGTAAGGCAACTAACGGAAAGAAACTAACTACCTGATAAATGTACGGCAATATTTTCTTTATAACAGCACTAATCTATTAATTATTGATTATGTATCATTTTATCTTTTCTTTTTCACTGGATCAACGAAAAAAAAAATATATCTTATTATATTTGTAAACCTTTGTTTATCTACATGCGGAAGCTTGTAAATAGCAACAGTAATATTCATAGAAAAAAATGTATTTGTAACAATTAGTCTGTAAGCTTTCTGTAACAATAAATAAATAGATGAGCGTATGTTCATGGCACTTTTGTTTGACGGTTTATCCGATCATAACCGACATTTAAAGTAGGAATTTATTAATTGCTACCTTGTGTGGTTTGTGATTTTTTTTTCATATTTTTTGGTCACACGGTTCAAAAGATAAGGGCATAATTCATGCAACTTTCATAGCGGTTATTTAAAAAAATATTCACTGAATCAAAAAAGTTTATTACAAACCTTAAACGTTATTAAAAGACCTGTTGAATGATGTGCCACACGTAAAAGTTTTCAGCTTCTATTACAGTATGGAGTGCCCCCCTAAAATTATTTATTTTTATGCTATCAAACTAGGTAGCAGCCGCTACTTAGTTTGATAGGATATAAATAACTTACAGCACCTTTTCACAAAACGGACGGACAGAGAGACGAACATGACGAACCCATTTTGGCTACGGAATTGTAAAAGGTTAATTCAAATAATCAAATATGATAATTCCATAAAATTTTGGGAGCCTCTGACAAGTAACAGGTTTGTGACAACATTTTATTAAATTGTGATAATTAACGTACCTACATAGGGATAACTTCTCAAATAAATGTTGGTATTCCTATAATACCGAAGTGCTTGCCTGAATGTGTAGGTTATAGGTAGGCACTTGCTTAATTATATATCCAATTCAATTCCATTTATTTTTTGGTAATAATGAAGCTTGGTTTTATTTTAAAGCTTTTTTTATTAAAGTATACCTAATCTTAACGTTGCATATTTTTTTGTGATCTTACGTAAGAATTATCCAGACCCTTCTCTTGTAAGAAAAAATAATACATGGTCGACTCCCCCCTAAATAGTCTTACGTATATATAAATGAATGTTTACCTTACTTGACAACTTGACAAGTAGTGGCGCCACCATTGATGATGATGATGAACGTACTATTAATAGATTTATTAAAAGAAAACATTATTTTTCTTTTATAACGACATTTTTTTTTTATGGGAGGTTCCTAAAGACGGGATGCCGTCGGTGGTGCCAATGCCTAACGCTGCCACTGATCTATCTGTTGTGACACTTGTACCTACTTGATTTAAGGTAAATAGGTAATTTGTTTCAGACGTTCATGTTCGAATCATCGTTAAGTTTGGCCATAACCAAATGGGGAGCTGAGACCTGTCAGAAACTGGACGCGAAGTACTACGAGTGTTGGCAAAACTTACCCAAACTATTTTCTGAAAACATCAAACTGTGATGGCCACCAATTTAAGTTCCACGATTACGTACCTATCGGACTCGCAATCGTGAGGTCGCGGGTTCGAATCCTACCCGTTTTACTACCGACGTGAACCCACTCCTAACACAAGCCATTGAACTTAGTTAAAGGGGTTAACAGGATTGCTAGTAATGTGGGACCAAAAATCACAGCATTGCTATAGTGTGGCCATTAGTGCTGTGCACTCCCTGAGGTATGCACGGCGAGGTGGGGGGCGAAGAAAAAAGTGCATGAGTTCACATGAGGTCGATACATGTCGGACAGATCTTACGATATCAGTTTGCATTTCTAAGGCAAGACTTGTGGCGGGACGTTGCGTTGGTCGGAGGCTATCTATCTGTAATATATACTTACTTTGTTGATTAAAATGTAACCCAAATATACTCATATTTTATTAAAAATATGCAGGTGATAAATAAGAATTGAAAGTTATAATTCACAACAGGACTTGTTTTATTAAACATTTTTTATATTTACAAACAATTATATATTCTAACGAAAGTTATTCTGACATAGATTCTGTTTCAACTTCATCTTCCATTTCGTCATCATCTTCATCTTCCTCTTCGCCACCGGAACTTGAATCAGAGTCTTGCAAATTTATTATGAATGAATCGATAACATTATCGAACCTACTATCGCGACTCCAGTAATCATTTTCATTTTTCTGGACATGATCGTCGCATTTCTGCCATTTTTCCGCCGTGAATTCCGAAAACAATTTATCCAATAAGATTATCTTTTCGTCTAGAGAAGAATTAATATAGTTTTGGGCTATGTTGTTTTTAATATCAGCCCAGACCAACTCGATTGGATTTAAATCTGGATGGTACGGAGGTAAACGCAGAACAGTGTGTCCACTGGCTTTCAGGAGTTCGTCAATTCTATACACGGGTTCTTTTTGTGTATTTTTGATAAGAAGTAGCGTGTGCGTCTGACATAGACAGTCCGATACAAATAACACTACCTGCCGTCACAAGCGTTGACGGCGCACTGACAGCGCAGCAGCCGATTCTAACCCCCCCGTCTCACCGCGCGCATACCTCAGGGAGTGCACAGCACTAATGGTCATACTATAGTTAACTTTTTATTTAAAAAAAAAAACAAAAAAAAGTTACTTAAGTCATATTTTTTAAATTAAGTTTTTATGCCTTTATCTATTTTCTTTTGTATACGAATGTATAAAAAAGAAAATAGATAAAGGCAGGCAAAATAATCTATTATGCTAAGGGAGCGTTCAAGTATTACGTAACGCAATTTGGGGGGGCGGGGGGGTCTCGTAAAACGTTACGATGCGTTACACGGGCGGGAGGGGGTCCTTCTTACAACACGTTACGTAACATTATTTCTTTTTTTATATAAAAAAATAGGGAAATAAAACTCCCAAATTGGCAACCCTTTTCGTTTACGTTTTACGGGGAATCTCTCGATTGTATTAGTCTGGTCGCCATTTTTAATTTGTTCTCGCATGTTGGTAAACCTTTTCGTTTATATTTCACGGGGAATCCCTAGATTGTATTGTACGTCATTTAATGTTGTTTTTGTTGTCAGTATTCGTTAGTGTTTATGCAGAAGCAAATTGCTGTAGTCGCTGTTATTATAGTGAGTTCATAGTGTTCATACTGTAATGTCCTCAAAAGAAGGAGATTTGTATCATCAGCTGTTCTTGGCCTATAAAGGCTCTCATGCTGACTTGCCAGCGCAAGTATGTCAAAAAAATGCCAATGAAATTTGGAAAACGGCTAAAGAAAAACTAAAAAACAAAGGAAAGTTTATAGAACATATAAATGATGTTATACGAGAGTTGAAGGTGAAGGCCACGAAGAAGAAAGCAACAATGCTTAGTTATTTTACACAAGTAAGTTTACTACTAAAATGTAATAATGACATAAGTATTATATTTAGTCCAAACCTTGATTTTTCATAAAAGAACTGGTCATATAAAGTATTTTATATTTCTAGCTACCTATGCAAACATCAAGCACGCCAGCAACACTATGGCCCAATGCTCCCTCGACTTCGCGTGCTCCTCAACAACAACAGGTGCATCTGCTTATATGTGTTGTATACCTATTATGTTCTTTTTTATCGCATGTGTCAATAATACCTATTCTTAATTAATTTTCTCTTGGTCTATAGGATTCGAATGTTGTAGCTTCATCCACGTGTTCATCTCTCATGGAATCGATTGTCGCAGTCGCTGGACATGAAAGCACTGCCGTCAAACGAAAGATGAGCGATATCCACGAGGAGCAAAGTCAGAATACTGATGGGGAAACTGTGGAGACATCGTCTACGGAACCAGACAAGACTTTGGTTGATTCGGTCATCACTAAAAATGTTCCAAGCAAACCGGCTCAAGAAACTCTTATGAAGAAAATTGGTCTACTGCAACAAAAAATAAATGTTCTCACTGAAGCAAGGGACACTGGTATAGCCAAAGATGATGTTCATGACGAAATAAAAAAGCTACGCAAAGAGTTGAAAGAAGAAGAGAAATGTTTGAAGAAAAAAAGAGACTCTGCTAAGCGTGCAAAAAAATTTCGAGCCAAAGAAAAACTGGAGAAAACTGAACGTCAGAGAAACAATCCTGCTGCAGCACAACCTCGAACTGGCCCTGGACAGCCCTCTTTAGTTGACTCGCAACCTGCTCTCCTAGAGACAATAATTAATATTGCCATTCATGGCAGCGCTGCTGATGAACGCCGCCGAACAGAGATGATTAGGAGTTGTCTCACTCTGTCCGACCTGCATGAAAGGCTGTTGTTAATGGGATTCCAAATTTCTCGAAGCGGCACATATCTTCATTTACTCCCACGCGTTTCTAACACACAAGAGGGAAGAAGACACGTACGTACTGTACCCGTAAAGTTAGCAAGATCACAGACCGAGATGCACAAAAAACACGAGGACGGGGAATTTTGCACTGCTACAATCAGGTCATTGGAATCTCTCGCTTCGCTTCTGGGACCGCAGCAAGTATTCGTTCTCTCACAAGACGATAAGGCACGTGTACCGATAGGTTTACCGGCAGTAAAAAGTCAGAGCCCTCTTTTAATGCATATGGAATACAGAATACTTTTACCTGATCATGACTGGGTCGTGGCAGAGCGGCACAAACTTATTCCTTCTGTATACGCCGGCGTCAACGTAGAACCTAACAATTTCGGTAGGGAAGAAGCAGTTGGGTACAGCGGGCCGACACACATATCCATAAGGAGCGGGAAACACTCATCCTCCACAGCGAACACCCACGCTTATGATTTCGAATCACTTTTATCAATACCTTCATTCAAATCCTTAATGATGACAGAATCGAACACCGTGAAGCCAGTAATCATCATCTTTGTAGATGGTGGGCCGGACGAAAACCCGCGTTATCGCAAAGTCAAGAACTTTGCGATTGAACACTTTAAAAAATACAACCTGGACGCCCTGTTTATAGCGACTAATGCTCCTGGGCGGAGCGCATATAACCGAGTTGAGCGTCGCATGGCTCCCCTCAGCAAACGACTGGCAGGCGTCATTTTGCCTCATGAACATTTTGGTTCTCATCTCGACGACAAAGGAATGACTATGGATGATGATTTGGAAAAACGCAATTTTCAGCACGCTGGGGAAACACTTGCAGAAGTGTGGAGAGAAATGAAAATTGATAATTATGACGTTTCGGCGGAGTATAGACAGCCCGAAGATAGCATGCAGGATCCAGCAGAACCAAATCTGGCGTGGTATAGCGTTCACGTCCGTGAATCGCAATATTTCTTACAGGTTATAAAATGCGCAGATGAATCCTGCTGTTCACCACCGAGAAGTGCATTGAAATCTGTGTTTACGGATACTTTCATGCCGCCACCTTGCCCAATACTTCAAACCCCAAGCAAGCTCGTAGTACCCAGTTTGTTAGACAAAGGAAAATCCAAGTTTTCGCCACTTCTTGTAAGGTTGTCCGTTAATCTGTCACCTCCTCTAGAAGGGTTTAAGCAGATGCCTTACGATTTCTTTTGTCCATCTGTACAATCCGACCTAAAGAAAAAAGTATGTCCAACCTGTGGGATCTATTTCACATCTCACAGGAGTGTTCAAATGCACTGTCGTTACGTGCATGGCAAGACTGTCCAAGACCATTGTGAAACTAGAGTACGGCCACAGCGCCTTGCTGCCAGAAGGGCAAATGAGCTTCTCTGCATTGTGCGTCGTTATGAAACATCGTCTGAGGATGCTGACTGGCTCGACGAAGACGAAGTTGATGCAAGTGACTTAACAATTCCAGAACCGTCTTCGTCTGCACTCCAGGTGCCAGTGATGAAAGAATCTGAGTGGCTAGCAAACCCGTGGACAGAGGAGCAGTAATTTCAATCGAATTGTTTTTATAGACCTACTTAGATACTTGGTTAATAGTTGATTATTTTTTAATTTTGTTAAGAATACGATTTTATTTCGAGTAAAATGTTTAATTTCAGTTGGGTTTCTGTTTATAATTGCATTGCCAAAGGTTAAAATAAATATGTTATTTTATTTGAAGAATTTATTAGTAAAAAAGCTAAAATACTTAGGAGAATGGAGGAGAAAAACAATTGTGTTTTGTAAAGCCAAAAATTTATAAAAAAATAAACAAAATACGCAGGTGTTGCGAATTAAAAATCTCTTGTTTTATTATAAGGCAATTAAAACTATACGAAGGATAAAAACTATAACAACTTTTTGCGACTTCAGGGTAAAAATGATGACTTGAGTGTTACGTAACCTAGAGGGGGGTGGGGGGGGGGTACAGAAAAACGTTACGGAGCGTTACAGTGGGGGGAGGGGGGGTCAAAAATCTTCAAAAATTGCGTTACGTAATACTTGAACGCTCCCTAATACATTATATATTGTATAGTTAATATGGATGTAAATACCTACCTGCGATCATCAGTGTCTAATTTAAAATATACATAAGTAATTTCTAAGTATTTTGTTTTACTCTTCACTAGACGTTTAAAGATAAGTGATTTAACTTCTGAACTGCTGGGCTAATTTAGATGATTTTTTGGAGGATAAACAAGAGATAAATTTTGATAAGTATTTATATTTATCGATATTACATAAGTAAGTATATAATTTAATGCCTACTTGTGCGGCATAGCGAACCTACTAGGTACCTACATAACAGGCGGGGCGGATCTAGGATTTTATTCGTGGGAGGGGGAGGCACGAGAGCCAAATGGCAGAGCCGGATCTGACGGATCGGCCAAGTGCGAGTCGCACGTACGTAGGGCAGGGGGCGAGTGGGGTGAGTTGCATTTCGTTTCGCCCGACACCGGCCAAGTGTGATTGCACGCACAACGGAGGGGCTGGGTGCCCTACATTATTACGTTCTAGGAGGGGTTCACACGAAGCAAATAGGCAAAGAAATTCGTTACACAAAACAACCGTCTTGACCTGTGCCTCGCCCCCTGAATCCTAGCCGCGCTGAAGTAGTAGCTGAAGAGTTTGTTTGTTTGTTTGAACATGATAATCTCAGGAACTAGTGGTCCGAATTGAAAAAATATTTTACTGTTGGATAGCCCATTTATCGAGGAAGGCTATAGGCTATAAAACAATACGCTACGACCAATAGAAGCGGAGCAGCAATGAAAAATGTTGCAAAAACGGGAAAATTACAGCTAGTGCTCCATAAGGTGCCTATTCAGTAACAACAGATAATTAACAAATAAAATCGAGTGGTGTGTATTTATAGCACCCCCGCCCTAATAAACAGACCATTAGGTACGTCAAACCCGACACAAAACAACAAATAACTTTCAATTAAATGGATTGCCCCACCCACTATAGTCAGATTGTGTCCGCTCGGCGTTTGTCAAGTTCATAAGTAAAAATTATCATTTCTTTCTTTGTTTTACTACCTCTGCCTACATTTATCGGAATCCCGTTTGATAAGACACCTGTTTTTTTTTATAATTATTATACTTACGCATATAGAATATGAATATACCACTTGAACAAATAAAAATCTTTTATTAGGTACTTATACCTACTCACCTGGTTCACTAGATACCTTTCATTTAAATAATTTCAGTACCTATATAAAATCTGAGGTGTCAGAGTGGTTAAGGACTTGGACTTGAAATCCAATAGGAATGAAATCCACGTTTTAGTTTACAAAACTGCAGTTTGTAAAACAAATGACGAAATCGGGTAAACTCAATACACATTGTTATTTAAATCTAATATATAAAATTCTCGTGTCACAGTTTTCGTTGCCATACTCCTCCGAAACGGCTTGACCGATTTTCATGAAATTTTTTGTGCTTATCCGGTATCTATGAGAATCGGCCAACATCTATTTTTCATACCCCTAAGAGTTTGTTTGTTTGTTTGAATGCGATAATCTCAGGAACTACTGGGCTGCACTGAAAAAATATTTTATTGTTGGATAGCCCATTTATCGAAGAAGGCTATAGATTATAACATCACGCTACGACCAATAGGAGCTGAGCAGCAATTAAAAATGTTGTAAAAAAAAAAAAGGAAGAAAAAGAAAAAAGGGAAAATTTACGCAGACGAAGTTGCGCGGGTCAGCTAGTTTCTATATATTTTTAGGTAGATAGGGCTAGCAAAAAGTCTTTCAAGCAGAGCAGCCAAACTGGAAAAGTGTATACCTACCTACCGCTCTACCAGGTCGAATGCCAATTAAACAATTTGCACCTACATTTAGAGGTAATTGTGTTTTTTTAAGTAAGGTCGTCTCCGTTCATAACTGCTGTTCGTCGAGATACGACTGTTCAACAGTAACAGGAACAGGAGTAACGGCAAACGGTCTTCATCCATGTTGTCTGTACCTACCGACAGTAAGTTACAAAATCTGGTTAACTTCTACAGGCCGCTACGTAAGAGCACAGATAATATAATACTATACTAGTAGTAATAGTAAGGACAATAAAATCATTGTTTAGGTTTGCGTCATACATGTTATCTAATGTAACGCGATGTTTATACAGTGTTATCTGCAAATTAAAGCTGCACGTTCATAGCTGAGGTGTCCGAGTGGTTAAGGAGTTGGACTTGAAATCCAATGGGTTATACCCGCGCAGGTTCGAATCCTGTCCTCAGCGATGTCACTTTTTTACAATTATAAAATGTTTTGTCGAAAGTTAGCATTAGAAATGCCGTTGTTTTTTGTAAATATAATTTTCTTATAGAAGTACGCTTTATTACTTATTTTAATTATAAAATTGTGAATATAATAAACAATTTATAGCAGGTAGTAAAACATGAGAACAAGAGACATTAAATTTAGTGAGATCATAATGGGCTTCAAACCTATTGAACTGTTGGAATGCAAAGAACGTCGGGCGTACTCTTGTAACAGTCCACACTCCACATTTTTCTTCAAAGTTGACACGTTCCCGTAAATTCGTATCATGTAGCATATCATGCCAGGAGTCACTGCTATAGACCGACCTTTCATAGTCAAAGCTTCATCTGTCTTATTTTCAACCTTCGTCGTTGTAGATATTACAGTAACATTGCCGTTTGCACTTTCATTAATAATTTTCGTCGTATTCGTAACAGTTGTAGAACTACTTTTCGAAGGCACTCGTCCGTGCTGAGAAGTGTCCGCTTCCCAAATAAAACTCGACATCAACTTACAGTCTATACGAGTTTCCTCGTATTCCCCTGTCGGTTTGCTTATGCCTAATTTACATATCTCACCGTGCGTTCCACTGTAATCTCTGTTGCTGTAACGATGATCGTGACTATTAGCAGACATACGACCTAGGTTATACAAAGCTAGTCCAGTCAAAAGGTTGTCAAATCTACTCCCTGAATCTCTGTACTCATAAACGTAGAGAGGCGGCTTTCCATGATACACAGGGTGGTAAACAGAGCCGTAAGTGATTTGCTGCGGAGGGCTATAATGGTAGTGATGATGCACTTCAACTTTAGCGCCGGTATTAGATCGTGGCGAATAATGTTGAGAATTGGAAGCGTGCGCGTTATAATTGTTAGAATTGCCGGAAAGTCCATCGGAGTGCGGATAAGAATGTGGTGCTGTATGAACAGTTTGGTGTCTAGAATAGCCAGTTCCTGAGAGGCCATTTGAAGATGGATAGGAAGAATGTCCGCCGTGACCGCTTCGAACTCGTGCGAGCGTTGAGGATACGAGGAGCGATAGTACGAGACACAGGCGCATGTTGCCGGCGGCGGCAATGAGCCGGCACTGGCCGGTCCCGGCCGTATCGCCGCACCCTCAGAACAAAACAATCAAATTAAGCGTGCTGTGACGCACAAGGGTGCGGTGTTTACAACACCGGTTCCGAGAGGTACTATTACAAACACGCACTAAACCCACTTAAACAAATTAGGATAGTGTATAAAAACGAGCATTTGTATTACGATACTTTTAATCATAATAATTAGCGGAGCTTAAAATTATTCCATTACTGCATTAACATTATAAAATACCCTCGGTCAGTCGCGTCACCGGCGTAAGAGCATCTTTCACTTTGTGCTATTTATTGATACATGCCATGGAACTAAAAAGAGGGAATAATATATGGAGTCCACATGCTGAACAACTTCGTGAAAATACAATTGACATTACTCATGTGACCTCTATCTCTTTCGAAATAGGGTTGGATGCTCTATTTAGAAAGAGCCAACACACCAAAAAAGAGTTGGCTCTTACTAAATAGAGCTCGCATAAGTAATTTCAAAGTTAAATATTTTGACTATGTATAATCTGCAGCATGGACTTCAAAAATAAGTCTTCATTCACGGAATATACCAGACGTTATGATTTGATAGCTCAGCGTATCACATTAAAAATAACAAAATTACGTATTGCGTACAAATTATAGCTAAGCAATCAAATTCTACACTACTGTTAAGACAGGAAACTTATATTTCTGAAGATGTGTGAAAGAGGCTCTTTTTATCGTATCAATGACAGTTTACAACAGAAACGCATCCTTGTGACTTAACGGTTAAAAAGTAATAAATTAAAATGGAATACAATATTTCACGGCTAGTGAATTGCTTCTACAAGGAACCAAACATGGTTTATTAGTTAGTCAAGTTTCACCTGTTTTTGATTTGTATGCACATTCAAAACATATCAAAATAGAGTATCTCAATTTGCTTAGATAAAATTCATGGAACTGAAAGGGTTTTCTGTGAGATTCTAGTGCGTACAAATCATTTTTGGGCCCTTATCCTGTGACTAGTCCATGCAAAGGAATTTTATAGACTATTTTTCAATTCTAAATATGCCTGATGTAATCAATAATAAATCATACTGAGATCTTATCTCAATGTAATCATATTCAAAGTTTTAAACATACATCAAATTATTTTTTTAGTGAAATTCATTATTTGATTTTCGAATAATATTTTCTTCTTATCTAATGTTAGCATTCAAAATGAGATCTTTATTTATTTATTATTTGCAGACAGAGGGTTATCGAATCGCAAATGAACGTGCACTTACAAATCTAAAGTTCCTAGCCATGGACTAAATCTAACACATGAGCAACTAAACTGTAGAAGTACGAAATACGGACATAAACAATCACTACAATGCAAAAATATTGACTTTTTTTTATCAATCAACAATAAAGTGACGGCAAATAATGTCACATTCTTCCTCTTAAATCCTAATATAGTACAAATTATGTACTTGTTGACCATAACAATTAATTTATACATCTAAACATTATGACAAATTACATTTATTCAGAGCTCTTTCACTTCCCTTTTGTTCAAAATTCTATAATAATAAATGTTACTTTATCAGCAAAAAATGTGATTAAAAGAAATTTAAACAAAAGCAATTAATAACAAAATAGTATTACGAGAATTTGAGGGCATTTTCGGAAAATATTTTTTAAATGAAACTCATGAGATGTCACTAATTTTATAATTAAAAATCTAGTCTTATAATAGTTACATTTTAAAATAATTTCAGGATTTTAACGTTTTTGAAAGTCATTTCGAGTCACTGGCAAACTACAATACTTCACTTACAAAGATCAGTTTCATGTTTAGTTTATCATTATTATGCTATCCAAATTATATAATCAGAGACACAAATAGAAAAGTTTTAATTCCAACATCACATAATAAAAAAATAAAATTACAACCACATAATTATACTAACAGACTTACGTAGCCTTACTTTCTAATTATTTGATTTACACTTAACACCGCTATTCCTCACGGCAAAATAAAATTAATATCCTTACTATAAATTAAATTGAATTAAATATCCTTACTAAAAAACGCACTGTAATATTTGTGAACAAAATTAAACATAATACTCAAAACGAGACAATGAAAGAGCTCCACATTACTGAAACCTGTTTATGAAAGTTGAAAGGTAAACGTCCAATTATCGTACAAGTCACGCACATCCACAAAGTTCAGTCAAAAATACCGACAGTACAGACCAGGAACCGCACACAAACGTCGATCACGGATACTGAATTAAAGACCACTCAAGACCAGGGCCCGATCTAGTCATTTAGCCGTACAAAATGATCACATCACACTATCACATTTTGTCAAAGATGGCACGTTGTGAGTACCGGTCGAGACGAGTTTGACGAGATACCGCTGAAGTACCTCGCGCGAGGGTGGCATTCCATGCAGGCGCCTCGCGATCTCAATTTTGCTGCTATGGGTGCTTATTCACGTTCTTTTTTCCGTTTTTTTCGTTCTGGCGCATGCGCGGTGCTCACAAAGACATCCGCCGCGCATACGCGTTGATGCATTTCTAGTGCAGCTCTCTACATACCATTGTGACAAGATTTTGACAGTACGCACACGCACGGGCTTGCCGCGAAAACGGAAAGAAAGACATTGGCCCGGTATTCCCTGCCCTAGATCGAGTCCTGCTCAAGACCACTTTGCTCCGAAGGCGTACATCGATTCCGCGTTCGTGCGCGTTGTATGAAGGTTAGGTTCTAAACTGTCGGTATTCTGTAGTTCAGTATAGTTGCACGTGTGTGGTCGGGTGGCGGTCGCGGCGGGCAGCTAGCCGTGGTTGACGTTGACGCCCGACTCTAGTTCCGAGGCGGGCGTCTCCGGCTCCTCGTCGTTGTATATATTCTCTGCCATTTGCCATACCTGCAAATACAAGTCTTATTAAACATTGAACAACATAAAAGCTTTAACATTAATTGATTTAATTAAGTTCATAGTCGCTCATATTGGGATGCCATAGGAACCTGCAATCGTATCGTGAATCAATCTCGAATGTTGACGAATTGTTTTAATGCGAAAATGGTACTGAGTAATGATGCAACAGACTTTTGTTTCAGTGTCCGCAACTGCGGAAATTTCGCACGTTTGTGACTTCCGTTTCTGTCGGCATATTTTATAACGGAAACTTGAACAGAACTTTACTAAAGCTTTAGGGGATCGAATCGAACATACTTCCTATTCTATTCCTAAATTAATCCCAGTCTTTTCTTTCCCTAAAGTAAGAGATACAACTCATTTTTGGATAGTCTTTATTTGTTTGAACGCGGTAATCTCGGAAACTACTGATCCGAATTGAAAAATTCTTACTGACTGTTGGATAGCCCAATTATCGAGGAAGGCTACAAATTATATAACATCACGCTACGACCAATAGGAGCAGAGCAGCAATGAACAATGTTACAAAAACGGGGAAAAATTACGCAGACGAAGTTGCGCGTGTCAGCTATATAGATAGTCTAGTTTCTATAAACTATGCTATATAGATTTTTCTGCACGTTTTCTAGTGCTACAGAGCCTCACTCAATGTCATAGTAGCGATAGAGTACCCACTCAAACATATTTTCTCCGTAATTGAACTTGACGGATATTTTCGAGAATTACTTCACGATGCTGGTTTTTGTTGCACACACATTTAAGTCAGTTTGGAACGCACAAGACGACATTGCGCCCTGTTTGTCACGGATCCAGTCACTCACAAATTTTCATAAAATACTAATTGACCCGACAGACGTTGTCTTGTCTTAAACTATGAATAGGTACTTATGGGAAAATTTCGATTTTTTTTTGTTTTTTTTTTTTCTGAGAACCTTGCACAAAGTAGCTATTAGAAAACTAAAAAAATGTAAGAGTAAGGTCCAACAAAATTAGAAAAAAAAAAGTTGATTTTTTTGCACCAAAATATTTCAGTTTACAACTACCCAATTAACTTTTTTTCATAGTCTTTGCATTTCATTTCCGCCACAATTTACTTTTTACATTTGTTTCCGTTACTGCTGCTATAATACTTCCGTTGCATCACTAATACTGGGTTATTCTGTTATATGAATGCTAATTTGTATATGATCTATTTATACATGATAGTAGATTAAGTTTGTGTAGCCAAAAACGAGTATGTATAGAGAAAATCTATCTACATTACTTTATTAAATCATCATCGAAAATTTAGTATGTAGGGGGTGGGTTTCGGGGGCGATAAAACGATCTAGCTAGGTTTCATTTTTTGAAAAGGTTGTTTAAAAAAAAATTGCTTGTTCATCCCTAGGTACTACCTCATACTGGGCCATCACAGGTCCCCGCTAGCCTACAGCACAAACATGTAAAAAAGAACAAAATAACAATGAAAACTACATACCTGCATAATATTGTCTTCGGAGACCGAACATATAACCCAAGGCTCGTTGGGATTCCATGAGAAATCGGAGATTTTAGCAGTATGACCACCGTGGATGAACAAAAGCTCTGGAGGCCCATCTTCAGCATCCTCGGCGGTCTGTTCCTCACCAATCTTTGAGAGGTCCCATACATGCAACCTGGCAAAATAATTTCTTTTTGTTTGTTATTATGCTTACAATATTATGATGTTACTCATAGGTTACCGAACTTAAAATTATGATGTTTTTTTTTTGTTTTTTCTCACTGTCATATTCTTTTTTTTGCAATTTTTATTACTGTAATGGACATAATGAAGTAACATCTAAGACCAAAGCTGACATACTGGATTGGCTACCCCCAGCTATCCCATACAAAGTGACAGCAATTTCAAATGTCAAATAGAAATTGTAAGTACTTTGACACTTGTGACAAATGGCCATTGTTGCACAAGTATAGACTTCCATTTAGTTTTAATAACTTATTATTCAAATGTTAAAATCTAATGAGAGTCTTGCTGTTGATAGCCTGCCCAGAGTACTAGTAATATTGAGATCAATGTCTAGAGAAGTTACAGAAACTGATTGAAGATAGGTAAATGAAGAAATTATTATTATTTTATTATGTATTCATTTGACATTTTCAAATAATCATAAGGATGTTTGAGTTTGAAATAAAAAAGAATGAAAGTGTAGTATATTACCTCCGGTCAGTGCCGCTGCTAGCGAGGATGGTCTCGTTGTGCGGCGACCACTGCACCTGGAAGATCTCGTCCTTGTGCGACTCGAACGAGTGCAATTTTAGTTTTAGGTTGCGAAGATCCCAGAGTGCTACCTGCAATACAAAAACTATTTATTAATCACCAAATTCACTAGCTTTCAGCTGCGACTTCGTTAAGTTTGAAATTGGCTCAAAAGAACCTGATAGGTAAGGTAGAACATATTTTAAAGTGATTAATAGCTTCGTTTTGACGAGACGCTCAACTTTTTTTACGGTATATTGGCATTGATACATTGGTTACATTGTAGCACAAGGTGAAGCCATAATCGTTGCAACACAAAATTATGTTCTAGGGATCCTCACCTATGAAGACAATTGGGTATTTGACTACTATAAAAATCAAATATTTTATAATAACATGTTCATTTATTAATTTAACGTTATATTGATGTTTAATCATAAAGAAAACACTAAAGGAAATCATTTGACCACAGCAAATGTGACGTCATATCATTCCATACAAATTTGTATGGAGCAAGTCATTTATGATGTTTCTTAAAGAGTCTGATTTGATTTCAGTCAAATACCCTATTATGATTACAGAAAATAAAAGTTTTAAAATATGTGGAAAGCAGTGGTTAGGGTGTCGTTACCTCACGACACCCTGTCCTTTGCTTTTAAACATTATGAGAGATACATTATTTCTTGACTGCGGCTTTACTATGTCCTTAGCCAAGATACTATCATCTCCTTGCCAAACATTCAGATCCAGTAAGGTAACATTATAATTACACTAACTCATTTTCGCGCTTAACTAGGAATTTATGAAAATTACTGTAATGCCATTACAATCATACTAATTAGATTTCCACAATGTAACAATATCTACTTTGCTTATGGAGCAAGATTTGCGAAGACAGCAGTGAGTAGACAGTCCAGGCACCTAAATTCTAAAAAAAACGTCATACCGTTTTGTCAGCACTGCCTGTAGCCAGTATGAACTCCGAGTAAGGGTTGAAGCTGAGGCAGTTCACCTCTGCCGTGTGAGCGTCCACTGTGTGAGATGGCTTCGATGTGTTGTTACATCTGCAATAGTAATAGCATAGTGCAGTAGTTTGTAAAAGTTGTATAAGTCATATGAAACGGGAAATTTAGGCACAACAAATGTTTAGGAATCCGATAGTGTCCGATCGAAAGTCGATTACTGGCCGGAGCCGATTAATCGGCTATCGCCACACAAATTTCTAAGAAATGTTGTTTGGCTACAAGCTACAATTATGTAATGGTTTTGTTAAGTGTTTTTGGTGGGCTCTTCTAACATGTATTTTTATGTATTTTTTTCAAATACAAATTTTGCACAGACTTAAATTTTAAACGGACGGATTTTCGTACAAACTTGCAACCTCCATTTAACCCTCAGAGGTTGATTTTCAAAAGCGCTGAAAGACCCGTTTTTTAAATTAAAACGAAATTTCACAAAACTAACTTCAAAACTGACGGAGTTTCTAACAAACTTCAAGCGGCGGTAGCCTAATGGCCAAGGCATCGGTCTCGCAATCGTGAGGTCGCGGGTTCGAATCCTGGCCATTATACTACCGACGGGAACTCACTCCTAACACAAGTTATATAGCTTAGCTGGAGGGGTTAACAGGATTGCTAGTAATTTGGGACCACAATCCCACATTGCTAGTTACCTTTAACAAAAAAAAAAAAAAAAACTTGCAACCCCTGTTTTTCCAAAAACACGTGTTACACACTTTAATTACGACCTCAAATCCAAAAAAAAACAAAACTAACTTCATAACTGACGGAGTTACGATGATGACATCTTTTTGGTTTTTTTTTTTTTAAAGACAAGTATTTCACCCTTTTTTTGAAAGGAACTAACTTCAAAACCGGACGGAGTTTCATCACGCAATTATGAAACTCCGTCAAGTTTTGAATTTAGATCCGTTTAAATGTTGATAAACTTTCGCGATTTGTACACATTATGAAAATATGTATATATATTACGGGTCTTAGTCGCTTGAATAATTTAAGGTAAAATACCTTGTTTATTGCCCGACGTTTCGACCGTATTGCAACTATACTTTGGCCGTATACTTTCATAATAGATCCGTTTAATTTCATATTTGGCTTTTTTATGTAGTGCATCCAGCAAGTGTTCCGCTATTGCTGACTTGTTTGTTTGTCGGTATAGCAATAGCGGAACACTTCCTGAATGCGGGAATCAATCACTGGATTGAACTACACAAACCACAGGTCCTCTCCACTGACCGTCACTATTACTCCAGGATGGCGAGGGAAGCGGTTGAAATCAAAAAACATGTCAATTTCAACCGAGAAGACGGATACCGTTTGTCAACATAGTGGAATCTCGTGATCAGCAAGTGTATACACCGCCAAACAAACATTACACGCCAGTGTGCAGATGTCCTTAGTGTTGTGTGTCGAAGTACCCACGGTTCCGTAATAGTGAGTAATAAAAATCAAGCGAGGGTAGTTTCCGAAACCCGCGCTTCACGGAGGCGACGCTGAGCTCAACTAGTCTACCCGTAACCACGGCCGTTGTAATACGGTCGAAACGTCGGGCAATATTGTATTTTACCTTAAATTATTGACGCGATTAAGACCCGTAATATACATATTTTCATAATGTGTACAAATCGCGAAAGTTTATCAACAACTATGGAGACAATTATGATTACACAAAAATGTGTTGAAAGCAGTACAAATCGCGATGTACACAATTTTTATTTCATCGAGAACAACCCTATAGAATTTTTTTTTAAAGATTGGACTCCATACACTGTTACTAGTTGTATCTGTAAGAAATCTTAAACCACTATTACTTAGCACATTGTGCTTAGGATGATTGTCTTGTTAAAACGTCTAAACCACTATCAAACTTTTCTCAGCTTTAAAGTTTCCTAGAAATATTTTTGTACTGGAATTTTCCCAAATGCCTTCAATTCACCAGAAACTATAATATTTCCTCCTTAATGTTTGACCAATTCTTTAATTGAGGATGTCTTACGTATTGTTTACTGTCAAAATTTATCATATTTATTTTTGTTTCATCCGAAAATTTGGATTTTTCCATTCAGTCTCAAAATATGGAATTATATAAATCCTTTGTAAATTAATAATCACAATCAGATCAACTAATCAGCTTTCTCTAATAGTACGAAACTAAACAACTATGGTCAATTAAATCCACAGTTTTGAATATTTAAGTGTGTTTTTCACTAGCTTAAAATGGGAGTTGCAAGTTTGTAAGAAAAAAATAGGTGTGTTAGCATATTTGAAAAATCAACCTGTAAAGGGGAAGGGGTCGCAAGTTTGTATGCATTCCATCAATTAAAAGTTAAATCTCTGAAAATTCGTATTTGACATTGTGGTTGAAAGTTTGTATAAAACTCCGTTAGTTTTTAAACTAGGTTTGTTAAAAATGTAACTGGGCTTTTTAAAAAAAAAAAAAAAAAAACCCGGTTAACTTTTTTGGATAATCAACTCAAAATAAGGGGGTAAAATCATCCTAAAGATTTCCAACGAAAGAACGAAGATGGTTGTGGCGATAGCCAATTAATCGGCTTCGGCCAGAAATCGACCTTCGGTCGACACTACTTTTCGATCATAACTATCACAATTGAAAGGTCGAGCACTACTTTTCAATCATAACTATCACATTTGAATTGATCTAAAACAAATACAAAACACTGAAGAAAGTAGGTTTTTGTGGCACGCCCTGACCGCCGCGCTCTCGCGCATTCTTTCGTAATAGTTGCTTCAATTTCGACATTTGCCAAGATTCTTCGGCGCGACCTTCGGCTTCGGCCTGGTTTTGGGGCTGAAGCTGAAGGTTCTAGCCCCTACACCCTAGCCGAAGCCGAAACTTCGGTCGAACACTATCAATGACACAAAGTTTTGTGCCGTGTAGGTATTGAACCCACTAGCTCTTCCGCAGCTGTCGGAAGTACTACCACTGCACTATAGTTTTAAGATTGCTAATGTCTACCTACATTTAAAACTAAATCATAGATTTCATAAATCATTTCCATTAGAAATTCGATCTTCATGAATTTCTAATGGACATATTTAAAACATTTATGAAAATTATTCACTTAACAAACCAAATGTGTAAATTTCACATGGTTGAAATAGGTATTGGCACCACAAGTCTATGTGTCAAAAACTGCACACATTTAGAACACCTATTACACACATTTTTAAGACTGTAGCTTCCCTCAGAGACTGTTAGTGCCAAATGGCTGTAATTTTGCATGGATATACATACTACTTACGCCGACAAAGTGAAATCTTATAAAACATTTTTTTGAGGGCACCTCCCCTATATGTAAAGTGGAGTTTGTTTTTCTCACTTACCCCACAGTGTGGGGTATCAATAAATAGGTCTTTAAAAATGTTTAGGAGTTGTGCAGACCATTTTTAGATTAGGATATGGATAGTTTGTGAAATATTAAGCCAGCTCAATATGATGTTGGGGATGTGAAAAATTCATCGTGGATAAATATATGTGTAGTAAAATTAAAAGGAGAACTATCACTGCTAAGTAGGCATCAAGTACCTATTCCCAAAAAAAAATTACAGATTTAATTCTACCTCTTTGTCTGCATAACTAGTATGCATAGTCATGCCAAATTACAGCATTGTAATTAGTAAAGCTCTCTAAGCTAACCTGTGGACAGACATTGCAAAACTATAAGGTTTCCTAGTTTACTATAGAACCATAAAATTATATATATTTAACAAACCTGGTATCCCAAATCATGAGCTTCTGGTCATCAGCCACTGATCCAAACAAGGATTCATGCAGGAGATGCCATGCAACATCCTCTACAACAGCGGTGTGTCCAGTAAACACAGATTTGGCTTCAATCACACGACCCTCCTTCGGAGTCGCATTAATGTCCCACAGGCAGATTGTGTGGTCATCACTAAAAAAAGGGGAATAAGTTTTTATAAATCTTTATTTTAAATGAAGGCGGGATTAATAAAACATAGCATAGTCGCCCTTATTACAGCTGCAATACATTCTACAACAATTTGTTTGGCTTATTAATAGTATTTTAGTTTTGCTTTGAACACTTGGCATAAATGTAGTCTTGTTAAGTCTGTCAATTACTAAGAAGTGTTTAAATACAACACTTCTCAGTCATTGACAGACTTAACAAGACTAAGTGCTTCATCATAAGTGAATAAAGAAGTCAAAAAAGAAGAGAGAAAAACGAAGAATAGGAGCACCCAGCGGCAGCTCCCCAACTAAATATATAAGAACAGTACACAACATACCTGGCAGACAACAGATAACCATTGAGGTTGGGGTTCCAGGATAAACCATAGCCTTCCTTTTGGTGACCACGCAGCCTGCAACAACATTTTTTTTTTTATTGTGGTAATATTTATGATCCCTCGCTAGATAGAGCAACATCCTAAAGAAGGTAGCTGAAATAGAGACTTGTTTCTTGGCGCACATTGGATGAGCAGCAATAAACCAAAGTGACTGATTAATTTATTGAGAGAATTTAAAATTTATCCAGACAATATTGTAGCATTTGACACAGTAACAATAACATTATTAAATTTTATTTATAAAATTGTTG